>OY757926.1:76628101-76845601 GCA_963585895.1 Sepioteuthis lessoniana
CTACCTTCTTTTATGTAGACAAGCAAAATATTTTAGTTGAAATATTTGAGGGATTACTAACTATGTCTGCTGTGGAATTTCTGCTAATGACTTTTAGCTGGTATTGTCAAAGCTGTAAAGCCTTTCTCTTTTTTACTTAGAGTGTGCTTTGAAACAAGACCTGATTCTCAGCTCCTGAGATAGGGACTTTTCATCCTCAACAAATATTGTCATACTGAACATGAGAACAGGCATATTTCATTCCACGCAGCTAAACAACTAGGAAGAACTCTTGAGAGATGTTAGACTCTCTGAAAAAACTTTTATTTCTCTTAGAATTTGCATACAATTATAAATGATACAAACATTTCTACATACACTGCTTTATTCACTCCTTTCTGTTGCTCGTTTCATTTTGTATTCTATTAGTATTGCTCTGGCAATAAATATGTTGTTTTTATGTATTTGCTCCATGGTTTATTCCATGTGAGGAAAGTTTATTTGTTATTCTGCTATGCTACCAACTAGTCTTCTTCTACAAATTGTAGGGGGATGTAATGGTTAAAGCGATGGATTGCTGAATCGTAGTAAGCGAGTTTGTACTCCAGTCGCGCTATTATGTTCACTTTCGAGCAAATACCCTTGGGAAAGGTATGAACCCCCTTATCCTCCCAGCTATGGGTTAGATAGGGCCACTATCGTTCTTCTAAGAGAATGGATTTGGCATTGAATAACCAACGAAGGTTGATATGCCATTAAACAAAGAAACCAAATAAAACCAAACCAAACCAAATTGTAGGCAACAAATTTTGTAATAACTTTAAATTTCAACACTTATCTAAATAACTTTCCTCTACATATCATCCGATTTACCAACCCCTCCACTCGGGCAGGATATGACACAAGGTCAATTTTTAAGCAGAGTTTAACAGGTTTGAATTCAGAGTTTTCCTTCTCCTAGACTAGTTGCCTCATCAAGGCTGAAGAACCCAGTCTGTCCTACTTTTTACCCATAGCTGGGAGAATAATTGGATTCATACCTTTCCCAAGGGTATTAGTGCTATGTGAAATGCAATCAGTCTCGTCCAGAATTTGAACTCGTGTCGCCATGTCCATTTCCTACGACTGTAACCATTACACCACGGGCACCTCTACATATCATCATCAGTTTTGAGTTTATTCTTGGATTTATTGTCTATTTCCAAATGTAGATAAGTAAAAATAAATATATTTACATGAACTTTATTGTTTAACCAAGAATTTATTTTTATTCTTTGATAAAGACAAGTGAAAATATCCTGCTTGAAATATGCATTCCATTCTTTGAAGGAGACAAGAAAAAATCTTTTTGTTGCAATATATTTACATTGCATTGTATTTACACATGGATTTATTTTTGTGTCAGAGAGAAATCTGATATCTTGATCTCTAGGAAAACTTGTCAATATGTGTCAGTCCCTCAACAAAATGATGCCAGCTCATTTCTCCAAGGTTCAAGAATCAAATTCCCTTGGCAGTTTTCAAAATAAGCTTATTTGGATTCTATTTCAAGGACTTGCCCAAAAGTTGGCTTATCTTATGTTGCAGTAAAATCCGTCATTAAAACATGATTGAATAACAGAAGGTATAATTCCTTTCTGAATATCATCTGTGATGTTAGTTTTTAAATCTCTTCTTTCTTAGATTTCTCCAAATATTCGAAGGACCTTGACAAAAACTGATATTCTTTGAAACATCAAGAACTATTCAGTTGCTGAAAATAAGCTATCAGAGTGTCAGGTTTTGTTTTAAAAAGAAAAATATCTCTTGAGCTTTGATTAGAAAAATTGTAAAATACAGGGTCCAGTAGTATGATCATCTGGATTTAGAATTGTTGCCACAAAGGTGCTAGAAGCAGTTAGAAAGTGGGAGATATATCTTTGAACTGAAGCAACCATGTCATTTTAGTTACCTTCATAGAATGGAATGGTAAACATCGTACATTTTTTCAGAATGTCTCATCTCATTACACCGTGGCATCCCATGTCCAGCTTGTTCACCAAATCTGTCATTTAAATGTCCAAACTTTAAGAAAAAAATCAACTCTCATACTAAAGTTATTATTCATGTTTAATTAAACAGGGCTTATTGAGTTCATAGGAAGTTCTTCAAACTGGAAATGTAAAATAACTACATAGTAATGTGGATTAGTTAGAATTAACACTCCAAACAAAAATAAAAAAAACGAAATCAGTAAACATTTTAAATGTCATTTACTAAAATAAAAGAACATTTTCACTACAAAACTTCACAGAATTTTTCACTGAAAAATTATTACTTCATAATAGGAAAATATAATTGGACAATATTAAAATATAACACCACTAATATATTGCCAGAACTCATTTAGTAAGATAATGAAATAATATAAGAATATATTATAATGTTTCTGCATATAAACAGCATAAAATACGCATGTCTTCATTACAAAGAAATGAACATGCTTCAAAATAAATTTCTTTAAGTCTAATATTATTCATGGTGATTACATGTTATTAAAAGCTAGGGTCACAATTTAATATGAATTATAGCAACCATATAAAAATTTACTGAAATAATAGTGTGTAAAATCAGGACAAGCCCAAAGTATATAAAACCTGTGCAGGAACGTGGAGTGAAAAATTTTAGGAAATGCCTCTCATTTGTCTGAAACAGTTGGAACTTCTAAATATAAATAGAGAAATTTATTTAAAACGTATAAGAGTAGTAAAAAAATTCTCAGTTGAAGTCAGAGTGTTTACAATAGTTGAAACTGGGAAGGAAAGATAGGTGGGATGAGGCAAGGTTGTATGGGAATTTCCCGGCCACATTTGTCTTTCATTTAGCTACATGATTCACTCTCTCCTCTGAACAACCATTTTTAATCTCTACTGTCATTACAAACACAGCTTTCCATGTTACTGTAAAGTGCTTTAAAGAGAGATATTATCTTTGTGGGTGCTTCACAACATCACTCTGTTCTCCAACAACTATAAATACCTGAGGAATGCTCCACATTCAAGGAAGAGGCACAAAAACTTTGTCCTATTGTTAACTGTAGGAAAGCAGAACTTATGCATGTCAGAGATGGACAATCTATCGTTTATCTATCTGGACAATGTAGAGGCAAACTTTATCTTTATGTTTATCTAACTGGTATCTACAGTTTTAAAGACCAGTGACCTTCCACTTGAACTCAAACAAGGTGGAAAACCACTGCAGGAGTCATGTATTCCATCCATAGAATGCTGCAGAGATATAGAACCTTCTTCCATAAGACAAAGATCCGTGTGTATAAGGCCTCCATGCAGCTGTATGGACCAAGTCATAGCCACTTAATAAAACTCTAGCTTAAGCCAGTCAAATCAGACATAACAGCAAGGCACTAAGAAGGGGATCCACTGTTCTGAGCAGATCTTGAACACTGAGTTATGAAAACAGACTCGAGAAATCTCTGCCTCTAACCTCATACCCCAAAGATGTGCCAGCTGTTATAGGTATGTCCTCTGCCAATTTCCAGACCTTCTGACTTGAACACTCTTGGACTTTGATCCAAGAGAGGTAGGGTGTCATTTCTGAGGACTTCTAAATCTTTGGAATCACCTTGGCACAGACAGAGCTGTTAGTCATCAACTGAGTTGGAGAAAGCTGGTGGACTTAGTTGACTGTACATGCTGAGCTGCACATAACTGATAAAGATGATAATGATGATGAGGATGATGACTTGACATCAAGCTTAATGGACCACAAAGAAGACCTTAAAACAAATTACTTCAACAAAATAAACATCCAGCAGTACGAGCCATTATGTAGGAATCAATACACTGTAAACTATATTCGTGAACATAGCGTGATTTATTTATGTTACAACTTAATTCTCTTAGCGAAACTTAATAATTGCTTTTATCTAACTTGATTGGGACACGATGTGTGGTTAAATACTTAATCAAAAAGTAAAAATTAAAACTTATGAAATATATGAAAATCAATATATATATATATATATATATATATCTCAAAAACAAAAATGATCCTTAGAATAATTATATTTTGGTTCAAGGCTTAAATTGACCTAAAAAAACTGGTTGATTGTTTCTAAAGGTCAGTTAAGTACGAGACAATTGTTTTTGATTTTAAAGGTCAGTGAATTTATTCCATTTTTCGGTTGTCATCTAAATCTATCAATTATAACGATGAAATGAATCATTTCGTAAGACATATTTTTGTAGCTTTATCTTAAAGGTCAATGTCAAAAGGGAGATTTAATTTTGCTCCACCCTGAATAAAGGTGAGATGGGGATGGCTTATTCAGTCAGGTGGGGCTGAGAACTTTTAGTTCAACTGCATTGCTCTAAACCTGTTCTCATTGGTCAAAGAATCTCAAAAGGGTTTTCCCTATACCTGTAAGATATAATCCAGAACTTGGATTGGCTGACCAATGGAAATATGACTCCTAATTGTCTCTTATTGGACAACCAGTCAGAAACCTTTTTAGTCCAGATTTTGATCTATAAAAATAGAATGTTTAAATGAATCATCAGAGAGGATTAGGAAAGATACAAAGAGGAAACTCAAGATGGTCAAAGAAGCATTCCTTCCATTCTGGACCTGACCCACTCCAAAGAACAGGCAGACTTTATAAAGATTCAAAGTCCCAGACTTCAGAGACATTAGTGTCATACTAACTGCACTTCATCATCACTCTTCCTCTCTTGATATTCCTTCTTCTTTTTGCCAGGAAAGCAAACATTGTTTGGTTGTTATTTATTGTCTCACAAATGTGTTTCAATAAAAACTATCTTTGTTATTTGTTACACCAGGTTTTCTCCATCCTTGAATTGCTCACCAATTTAACGACTTGTATCACCTGACCATCAGAAGGAGATCTGGTTGAATTATGTCAACCCTACTTTGTGGATCTTTCAAATACAGCGTGGGCACAGAGGGCATTGACAAAGCAACCAGTCAGAAGTAAAAGTAGTAATCACAAACATAACCACCAAAAGTGCTGTGACTAGTAGTCACACCACATTGGGCACTGTGACTAGCATAGGACTACATAACTATAAACATTATTCCTTCATCTTCACCTATATGATAAACAAAGCTCTGTTCACTTTGAAAGTTTTTTCAAATAAGTTAAAACTGCTTCCTTTAAAAGGAGGAGAATCAGAGAAAGCCCTAAGAGGTAATGCTGCAGAAGCTAAACTATTTTTAGCTGTATTCTCTCATACATACTAGAGTCTTCATAATGAACATTACCTCATAGAATGTTTGACAAATATTTATAACTGGTTCATTCATTAATATCGGCATAATTTAAAATTGCCATTAATCAGCCTGTATTCCGTAGAGATACACATTAGTAAAGTCTAGCACATTACTCCCAAAGCAATTACTATTCCTGACATTATTTATATTAATCTTTGTAAATCATTTGCCTAATTAGCAATATGTCAATGGTGTACAACTTACCATAAGTCAATCTTTCTCCCAAAAGTTTACTCTTTCTCTCCACCTCTATACTGATTGGTTAATTATATCAAGTCCATTATTATAGTACTCCTCAAATCAACACCAAGGTATATATATATATATATATATGTATAATTCTCTGCTACTTTGGGTTAGTGACAATGATACCTTAGCCTCAAAACCATACCAGACTTCAGAATCATCACCATCATATATATATATATATATATACATATATATATATATATATATATATATATATATATATATATATATATATATATATATATATATGTGCCAGAAAAAAATCTATGTCGATTTCACATAAACGGATGATCAGGACAATACTGACTAAAGAAAGGTTGGACCAAAACTATATTTTATTGATTAAAAAAAAATAAATAAAATTTACAGAAAAAAAGGAATTGTTAAATAAAGGAATAAATGAATAAATAAAAATTCAATTAATAACTGAATAAATAAATTAGATAAAGAAAGGTTTGGTTTTGTTTCTTTGTTTAATGGCATATCAACTCTTTTTAGGTTATTTAATGCCAAAGCCATTCTCCTAGAAGAACAGTACTATTTAACCCATAGCTGGGAGGATAAGGGGGTTCATACTTTTCCAAAGGGTATTTGCCCGAAAGTGAACATGATAGCACGACTGGAAAACGAACTTGCGTACTACAATTCTGCAGTCCATCACTTTAACCATTACACCACGAGGACACACCTAAGAAAAAAAGAAAGAAAAAAAATATAATTGATAAATAAGATAAACTTAAATCCTAACTTATCTACTAAGTAGCAAACTTTTTGTCTACAAACATTAAGTATTTCCGACCTTTGATTAAGTAATTCATTGGGATTATTGTGAGGAGTTAGACCAAGTTTCTCCTCCATACATAAATTACAATATTTATCCCCTGCTTTATATTTATGGCATTTTTTATTATTTCCCATTTTAATATAGGATCTGTACCTAAGTTCTTCTTAATTCCCCATGCAGTCAGATAAACTAGTTCTATGTCTATATATATGTGCAAAAATACTTCTTAATTTGTAATATCTTTTTTTGAAGAGTCCCAGCACACAACTTATGAGTACTATTTTTAACATTTCTACAGACAATACAATCATTAGATCCACGACTATGCACCACCATCTTATACAATATACACTCAAATTGACACTTCCCCTTGAGGAGGCAATTAGCTTTATTTTATATATATCTTTTAATTACGCGATACGACAATTTCTGGCACAAAAATATATGAGACATTTTTATGGTGAAAACTTCACATCTAATAATTGTGTTGTCCAAATGTATGAAAATTGGTGTTGAAGACAATATATAATTAGAAAGTTTATATATATATATATATATATATATATATATATATATATATATATATAGTGGAGATTTATTAAGAAATCTTCTACTCCTGGAAGCTTCAACAGCAGATGTAACCTTTGCCTGAAGGAAAAAATAAGGATCATTTGATATAAATTTACAAGCCAAGCATTAGATAAATGTAATGAATTAATTTTTGAATATTACCATAAAAATAGATTTAAACTCGTATGAAAAAAGTTAATAAAAGAAATATTGATAGTGATAACAATAGTCAGATAAATTAATGTTATCATTATAAACGTTGATATTATTGGTAATTTAATAATGGTAACAATAACAACAACAATAATAATAATAATAACGATAAATTAGCAATTACTGTAATAATAGTTACTTTTATTAATAATGATATAATTATTAATAATTAATAACCAATTATGATAATACAAATAATATTAATTAATTAATAACTAAATAAATAATTTGATATGCCATTCTGATTATGGCAGTATTCTGAATAAAAATGTATCAAAATATGAAGAAATTAAATAAAGACTAAATTTTAATCTTAAATGGATGGTTTGGTTTGGTGGGTTTTATGGCATATCAATCTTTGTAGGTTATTTAACGCCAAATCCTTTTTTAAGTAAATAATCTGTTCTATTGAAAACAATTCAGTTTAGCATAAGTACACAGTTTAATTGTCAAAAACATTTATTTTAAACTATTCCAGAAGTTATATGTAACAATTCAGTTACGTGTAAATACAATTTTAATGTCGAAAAACAGTTCTATTTGAAATAATTCAGTTAAGCATAAGCACGCAGTTTAAATGTAAGTACAGTTTAACTATCAAAAACATTTCTTTTTTAAAGCTATTCAGTTTACTCAAACAATTCAGTTTAGCATAAGAATGCTGTTAAGTTCTATTTAACCCATAAATAGGGCCCTATCAGGTGCTACCACTCCTGGGCAGAGTGGACCTGGGAGCGATGGCAGTGAAAGAGTACTCCACATTCCCTAAAGCTCCAGCACCGCTGGAACCTCACCATCAGATTGTTTAGTGTCATATCCAGGACACTTGTTAGGGGGGGTCTTACCCCTCTGCAGAGGTGCAGTCAGTATATTCTACAGCCCCAGCTGACTGGGCAAATTTGTATGTTGTGCTAAAACATTTCAGATAAATCAGGAATCATGACACGAGTCAATGACATTACATCCATTTTTGATGCCAACTTTTAGCCCATGTCTTTTTGTTTCCTCACCCACCTTTTTTTTTTAAATGAGTAAGAATCCATTGAAAAATATTCAAACTTTTTATAAATTTTCTTCTCTTGATTGTATGATGGCTATCTGTAGAGGTTGGTTTCTCTTATTGAGTTGGTAGCTGAAATAAATTTATAATAGCTAAATGATAGTTTATAGAGTTTTTTTTAATTATATGGAAATTTACTCAGTAAGAAATTTGTTTATTAATCATCATACATTGAACACTCCGGGAGATTTATAAGAATCGTCTTATATATTCTCAAATAGAATCATTCCCAACTCATTTTCTTGGGATATATATATATATATATATATATACGATTCATTAAAAGTGTAACTGAATTAATAGGCTCAAAAATGAATTTGACTATTAAAAAAATAAATTTAATTAAATCTTGAATTTGATTTAAAATAATTATTACTGTATCATTATGTAAAGTTATTGAATAAAGTTATTTTATCTAAATTAGTATTAAATCTGGGGTTTTAAGTCGGAATGAAATTAGAATTTTAAAAATGAAAAAAATTAATTTACTATAATTCCAACTGGCAATAAGAATTTAAAAAAAGAAACAGAAGTGGGCTAAATGAGGAGATAACTCTTCACCCCTCTTCTATCCCCTCCCACCCTTCTTTATTCTAATTTATTTTATCCATTAGATATGGAGAAGTCCTGTTCATTTTTTTCGTGTTTTTTGATTTTATCAAAAACACATAACAGGATGGAAATAAATTTATAATCCTAATGTGACCGGTTTTGTTTTTTCTTAAAGAAATTATTGCTCTGTAACGTCAGTTACATTGAGCTCTTTACCAGGAAAATTTAAATGTTCACCGTTGAATGTTTTTTTGTCCTGATGGTTTAACTGAGCCGAATAATACTTATATATATATATATATATATATATATATATATATATACTCAGAAGATACTTCTGAATATATATCTTGTCTAGCTGTCAAACATACTGAATTATTTTTAAGTAAGCCCTAATAACCAAACTTAAGGAAGTTTTGATGTTCATTTTCATATTAAATTATACGTACATTATTTTTTGTTGTGATTTAGATACTATGAAATTAAACTTTACTATCGTTCACTTTCGGACAATTACCCTTGGAAAAGGTATGAACCCCCTTATCCTCCCAGCTATGGGCTGAATAGTACCACCACTGTTCTTCTAGGAAAATGGCTTTGGCATTAAATAACCTACAAAGGTTGATATGCCATTAAATAAAGAAACCAAGAAAGAACTTTACAATGGTGCTCTCTTTTCAGGCAGCTATGATCAGTGAAGTTTGTGAGAATCTATCTAAAGTGAAAAGTAATAATTATTTTCAACAGTATACAATAGAAATATGAAATTATATTGTTATTTTTCAAAATCTTTTCAGCATTTTTTTAAAGTCATATGATTGTATTTACTGGAAAATAATGACGCACCCACATGTTCATCATAACTTTATTATAATTATCTTATAAACATATGTGGGTATTGACTAGAGTAGGGTTTGATCCATTTCAGCCCCGTTTGTATGGATATCAGTAAGAGGTCTCTTTGTGGCAAAAATTTGCATTTGGATTAGAAACTTATTGGTATTTTACAATTTGGGCACAGGTTTTTTGTTCATGCCTTATTCTGTGATCTATCTTCACTTCCATAGAGAATTTGGTGAGGAAATGACTACATTGTTAAAAGAAAGACAAAATATGACATATATATATATATATATATTGTTGTGTACTAACGAAGGAATGAAGAACCTTAATACTTTTCTTTTTAAAAATATAACTCTGTCTTCTTTATTACTTGAAAGGTTTGAAATTAGCTGCAAGCATGAGAGAGACAGACAGAGATGAAGGACTTGGACACAGACTATGGTTGACTGCTACATTGACACTTTTCTCACCCAAGGGTCACCCGGGCTCTACCTCAGGGTACATGTTGACTGCTCTTCTAACTGCCCTTCTGACTGACCAACTGACCATTTTTTCAGTAGGTTTCTGTGTATATATAATTTCACAATACTTATGCATTCCATCTGGTTCTCCTTCCAGCCCACAACCCACAGGACCTGCTTCCGCAGTTCTCTATTTTACAGCAAGAACATTCTGTTTAGAAATAACAAACTGATGGGTCTGTTAAAGGTCAATATGCAAGAATATATATATATATATTTATATATATATATATATATATATGGTGCATTCAATAAGTTTCCACATTTTTATTGTACAGGGATCTAAAATTGTCATTGACGCTTGAAAATTCCCTATGTTATTGCTATACATCTTATGAGATGACTGACCAATTTTTACGATTTCAGGTTCCAATGAACAGCTACAGCACCAATTGGAATACACCCTACTAAAGCCTGATTGTCACAGCTGGGGAATTTCAAAAATACAATTTGACACTTTAGAAGAATGATATGCAATAAAATTTCCATTTTAAACTTGGGAAAAATGCCACAGAAACCTATGGAATGCTTCAGACAGATTTTGGAGCATCTTGCATGAATCGAGCATCAGTTTTTGAGTGGCATAAGAGATTCAAGGAAGGCAGGGAGTCTGTGAGGCATGATGAGAGGTGTGGGAGGAGTAAGGAAGTCAATACATCAGAGTTGATTGGCCAAAGGGTTAGGGTTAGGATTACTATTTTGAGGTTTTAAGGGAGTTCAGGAAGAGATTCTATCGGAAGATGCCAGCACTCTTCTAATCAGGTCAATGGCATTTCCAGCAGGACAATGCACCAGTCCACAACTCCATCCTTGTCACAGTCTATTTGACCAAGATGGGAATCAAGACAGTTCCTCAGCCTCCCTATAGTCCAGACCTTACTCCCTGTGACTTTTGCTTATTCCCTAAGCTCAGAGGCTGTTGTTATGAGAGAATTGAGGAAATGAAAGAGGCTGTGATGAAGGTCATTGACACGCTCACACAAGAAGACTTCCATGGGGCCTTCCAGATATTTTTGGAACAGTACAACAAGTGCAATTGCAGCCGGAGGAGATTACTTTGAAGGGGACTAGAGTTTCATATGTGTACTATCAATAAAAGTGCCCATACGAAGAAAGTCTGGAAACTTATTTAATGATCCTTGTATGTATGTCTGGATGTATGTATATATCTATAAACCATTGGCAGGGCTTAGAATATGCAGACAGCATCCCCTCTGCTGAGGATTAAGAATCCTCCAAAAAGAATATCCTACATATGATACTCTTCTGTATCCAGTGGATAGGCTTTTGTTCTAGAGCGCTACTGAGTAAGGCTTGGTTGACAGATGAATTTTAACAGCATGTCAAACCTTCTATGTTTATTTTATGCCTAAAAGTCAGAGGGTAACATACATTGTATGTCTATATTTATTCTTTTTGTAGTTTATTTATTTATTTTAATGATATGCCTTGGTATGGTAATAATCAGGTTTAAATTTATGATTTTAATATAATTTTATTTCTCTTTAAAAGGATAGAATGTTATCAATGTTGGCATTTTCAAGAAGAGCTTACATATTATTTGCATTGAAAAAGTGTTTTCTGATGAAAGAAAAATCTCTCCATTTTGTTAGATGGTGTTTAATAGGGCTGAGTGTTTGACATATTACATACTGTGGACTGTGATTGTTCCTCTTGTTTGAACATAAAGCAATCTTTAAGTCTTATGTGACCAATGCATAATTAAGATGAAGTGACTAGTTCCTTTATAAATTTTCTGAAAGCTAGTCTCCATTCTCCCAAATTGGGTTTGATCAAGAAGAGTAATTGTGGTAGTTGTCAATTCCAGTATTGTTGCTATTTTGTATAAAAGAATCTATTTATTTTAAATCTCAAGTCAGCGTATAGAATTTTAGCTTTGTTGGCAGCCATATTTAAATCTGATTTGGCTACCAGGCAAGTTCTTTCACTTCATTTTATTCCAATGTGGCTTGAGAGATCCAGCTTATTAAAATCTCTTTAGAGTTGAACATAAAGTTCAATCTACTCAAGAGTTTAACTAACTGTGTGCAAAAAAATGAGTTATGGCTCATTTAAAATTTGCTTTCTATTAACTATTCATTCACAAATCACGTATGTTTAGTATATATGAATAAAGAGGATTTAGCATTAGATAACCTACAAGAGTTGATATGCCGTAAAATACAACCATTCAATCCTTCAGGAGTTTAATGTTTAAGAGGTCTTCCAGTTTGTTTTTTTTTCTTAATGACGGTAAAACAGAAAACAAGTCAAAGAATGTGATAAAGTTTTTGTGGTTGCTTTCAGAGATGTTGAGTGCTTGGACTATCATACACGCTTCTGCATAAAAATGAAGCTTTCCTTTGGAATAGCTTTTCTAGCAATTTTTCTATTTTACTGGTTGGACACGCTGTTTTATTGTTGTCTTTCGAGCCATTTGTAAAGATGCCGAAGTGGCTTGAGAGGTGTCCGTGGATATGGTGAAGTTAATCTTCATAAGTGCTTGGATCCAAGATTTTTAATTTGGGGAACTCTCTTAGTTCCAGAATTCCTTTAGGTTCTTTAATAAACCAAGGCGGAATTTTAGGTATGATTTCATATATGTTGATGAGAGGGATTTTAGATTCTCTGAGGGTGAGTTTCATTTCAAAGACAAAAAGTTTGATTGATTTTTCTTTTTTACAAAACACTGCTCATGCCTTGGATTAGAGATGCAATTGTAAGCTGGGTTGGATGAACAGGATCAAAGTTTTATGCAGTATTGGAGGGCCAGTTTTTCACATCTGAATTGTAGGGGTGCTTTATGAATCTTGGCATTCAGAAGTTCTGAAGGCTGTTAAGACCAGTCTTAAAGCTTCCTGGGTTAAGTTATTTGAGGTTGGACCTCTTGACTTATCTGTACATGAAACAGGCATTGTTCAGTTATAAGCGGATTAATGATCTATATAGTTTAAGGAATTTTTTGGCGAGCTCCTGGCTCAGTATGTGCAAACACTAATAAGAATTGTTGACTTTGATAACACTTGGATTTTCAGAATTTTTTATCACAGAAAAATATTAGTTTTAAATCGAATATGATTCCAATGACAGATATTTCTATTTCCTTAAGTTTAATGACTGGGTTATGGTGCATTTTCCTCAGAGAGCAAAAATGCACACACTGGGATTTTGACTCTGAGAATTTGAAGGAATTATCCATTACCCATTCATTCATTTCATTGAACTTTATTTGTAATTGTCATTCAGGTGTGTGAATGTGAGTCGATCTATAACAGATGACAGAATAGAGAGAGTAGTTGATTACTGGATCCAGGTATTTAATAGTAATTTTAATTTTTATAGAGAAGAGACTGACTGAAATGATGATTTCTTGTGGAGTGCCTTCCTCCTGATTTTGGAGGTCAGAAAATGTGAATTCCTCATAGACCCTGAATTTTCTCTCCTAGTACAGAGTCCCCTCTTCACTACTATTATTCCCAGATTAACACTGACCTTGATGGGTAGTACCTGTAATGATTCCATTAATGAGTTGAATAAGTTTGCTTTAAAATTATTAGTATTTGATAGAAATAGTTGATATCAAATAACTGTATGGAAATTCTTTGTTTTAAAAATATTTACTAGAACTTATAATTGTTTACTATAGATTATAACAATTAGTTACTTGAAATCATTTAATTGCAAGTAAATTATTGGTGTTAGATCGGAATACTTGAAACCATATTGCTGTGTGCCAGCAAATTATCATGTAATAGGAATACTTACTTTACACCATATAACTGTGAACCAATTACGGATTAAAATCAATCAATTACAAATTAATTAACTGTTAGGATTAAGTAATTCATGAGATTAGTTAAACAAATAAACCTAACCAGATATTATTTAACTGGGATATATATGAATGCCTGAGATAGATAGATAGATAGATAGATAGATAGATAGATAGATAGATAGAATTTTTTTAAATATGTGTAGTTTTTCAGAAGATTTGATAAATTTTACATATACTGAACACAGAATCATACGATGTTAACCGTAAAACAAATAGAATAAAAAATGATCAGTGACAAAATTCCAGGATCATATATTGTAAAAAGTAAAGTAAATTTGGCGACCGTAGTCGAGGGCGACCAGAAGGCTTCCTTTTCAATAGCTACTACACCAAGGTGTAGGGAAGGGTACTACACCTTTCCCTGGATGGTTCCACTTTACCCTTGCTACGTACGTTATATTGCTGAGTCTTAAGCAATGAGGTATCAAGTACCATTTTCAAAGTTTTTCGTATGACTTGACCTGGTCTCCCGGACCATTGGCAAACACTCTACCCACTAGACCAAT
Organism: Sepioteuthis lessoniana; assembly: GCA_963585895.1. NCBI lineage: Eukaryota > Metazoa > Mollusca > Cephalopoda > Myopsida > Loliginidae > Sepioteuthis > Sepioteuthis lessoniana. The sequence goes on from OY757926.1 coordinate 76,642,503, forward strand.
GAGCTGGTTCATATATTGTAATAGACATTAACAAATTCAATCATCTTCTACTTTTTGACAAATATCAAAATCTTTTGGAAAACCATAAAAATCAGATTGTCTTGTTAATAGAGAAAACATTGATAATGATTTTATAACTTTTTATCTGATGAAAATAGAATCAAGTAAATGAAAATTCATTAAAAATCTCTCAGCAATAAAATATGGATTCTTTTCTCTTGTCCTTTTTTTATTTACTTTCTTGCAGACTGAAAAAAAGGAACATTACTAATTCAATTTCTCTGATTCAGAATAATTTTAAATAAATTATTAGATAGATAGGTGTGATCGCTAACAACTTAACAGTGTTGATTCAATTTCTTTGATGCTACTCATTTTTTTCTTTTGAGTTTGTCTTTCAGGACTTCTTTTCACGTTTTTAATATGAAAATCCACTATTACTCTTTTTTAAGTTTCTCTTTCTTTCTTTCTTTCTTACCGAATCAAATTTATTCTTTTTCTGTCATAATTTTTCTTTCTTTTCTTTCTTTCTCATTAAATCTACTCAATAAATCCCTTATTGCTTTTATTTTTTTATTCTTTCTTTCTTTTTCAATATTTCTTTTTAGCCTGTTCTTTCTTTCCATATCTTTTTAATATGTTTTTTAAGTTGCTTTCTCTTTTTTTTTTCTTTTTTTTATCTTTGTCAATCTATTAGATGAAAGAACAGACTGAGATAGATAGATAGATAGATAGATAGATAGATGCAAATAGACTGAGATAGATAGATAGATAGATCCTATTTACCAACCCCTCCACTCGGGCAGGATATGACACAAGGTCAATTTTTAAGCAGAGTTTAACAGGTTTGAATTCAGAGTTTTCCTTCTCCTAGACTAGTTGCCTCACTAAGGCTGAAGAACTCAGTCAGTCCTACTATTTACCCATAGCTGGAGGGAGAATAATTGGATTCATACCTTTCCCAAGTGCTATGTGAAATGCAATCAGTCTCGTCCAGGATTTGAAATCGTGTTGCCGTGTCCATTTCCTACGACGATAACCATTACACTATGGGCACCTCCTAAATAGATAGATAGATAGATAGATAGATAGATAGATAGATAGATATTAAGAAATTGAGGTAAACAGACATGAACTAATTTAGATATTTTTTCTTTTTACATGATCCTATTTTCATTCCCTTTCTTTTTGATTTTCCTTTTTCTTCCATTTTCCTTTGACAATTTCTAATCCCGTTTTTCTTCTTCCACCAATTTTTCATCTTTCTTCTCTTTTATAACTCTCTCATCTTCTCTCTCTCTCTCTCTCTCTCTCTCTCTCTCTCTCTCTCTCTCTCTCTCTGGAGATCACTTTCATATTTTCTATCTTTCCTCATAATTATTTTCCGATCCTAGTTTTTTTTATTCCACTCTCTATTTTTCATTTGTTTTCCCTTTTATTTTCCTTTTCATTATTCCTCTTTATTTATAGATACAAAGCCAGACAAAACTCAGAATTAAGAAAAACCTCAGGAAAAAGGGAAAAAACCCTGAACCTAGAGAAAAAAAAAACATAATAAATCGAGGAAGGTCTAAGAGAAAATTGAAAGAAAAGAAAAGCCCAAGAAAAAAGACAGAAAAAAGAAAAGTCTAAGTAAAAAAAGACAAAAAAAAAAACAAGAAGAGAATAAAATATAAAAAAGGATGAAGAAATCCAGAGCAAAAACAAAAATGCAATTTCTCAGGAAAAAATCTGGAAAATCAATTGACAGAAAGAATAGAAAAGTTGTTTTTTTAAATTTTCCCATATAAACATTTTATAAAATAATTAATTTTCTAATTAATTAATTGACTAGAATCATTTGTTTAATAATTTATTTACTCATTCAAAATATGAAAAAAAAAAATGTTTTTTATTTGTTACTCCTTATAAATATACTATTTACAGAGTTGAATTAGTGTTTATGGTTCAGGAAATAAAATTTCTGTTGACAAGAAACCCAATGTGTTTTCTTTATTTTCCAAGCAGCTACACAATTGTCCTGTGCTGCTAAAACAAATTATAAAGACAGAAAAAAAAATAACTGAATAGAATTAATTCAAAATATATATTGAATTTGTTTTCTTTTTATTATAAATTTTGAAATATCTTTAATTACATTAATATTTATCTCGTGAAACAGTTCCTTTTTTTTTCATCAATCAGTCAATTTATTGAATGCAAAGACATTGAAATTGAGAGTATTGCTTTATGCTAAAACTTGTTTATAATCTTTTATCTAAAATGCAGTAAATTCAAAGCTTACATTGAAGCATATGCGGCAGGAGGAAACAGAAGCAGTCATAGTCATTTTACAATTCTTTTTTAATATATTCTGTGTAAATTTTATGCTCTTAATAGATTCATAGGAATTTCTTAGATATTTATGCATTCTGTACCAAGAGAAACTTTAAGAAACTTCCCACAAAGATGATTATAATTTGTATCTAGAATATAGAATATAAAAATACTAGATTGACACTTGAGTTTTAAAATACGAATTAATGATATCTAGTTATAACATAACCTACACAATAATGCACAGATAGATGCACATGCACACGCACACACACACACATATATATATATACACACACACACACCCACACACTCATATATATATATATATATATATATATATAAACTAAGTGCAGCAAAATGATCTTCTAGCTTAAAAATTGTCACTATACAGGTGCTAGTTGAAGTTTGGTTTCTTTGTTTAATGGTATATCAACCTTCGTGGGTTATTTTAATGCCAAAGCCATTCTCCTAGAAGAACAGTAGTGATACTATTTAACCCATAGCTGGGAGGATAAGAGGGTTCATACCTTTCCCAAGGGTATTAATTTGGTTTGGTTTCTTTGTTTAATGGCATATCAACCTTCGTGGGTTATTTTGATGCCAAAGCCATCCTCCTAGAAGAACAGTGGTGGTGCTATTTAACCCATAGCTGGGAGGATAATGGGGGTTCATACCTTTCCCAAGGGTATTTGTCCGAAAGTGAACGTAATAGCGCGACTGGAGTTCGAACTTGCGTGCTACACTTTCACAGACCATCGTTTTAACCATTACACTACGAGGACATCCCTTTGTGCTAGTTGAAGTGAACAGGTGGCAGGTATGTCTCTATGCAGTAGCAGCAGCCAAGCAGCAAGAATATCCATGGAAGTTTTGATAATAAATTTTTCCAATGTGCCTCATCTAGCTACAAGGGGATATCACATGGCCAGCTCAGTCGCTAAATCTATCCTTTTGGGATTAATTCCAATGGGGATACCTTAAGGCTTAATATTTCAAATATTAGCAGCAGCCATCATCCAAACTGATAGACATTATTTTGAAATTGCAGCCATAGTTGAGACAATGACTTGATGGTTGCTACAGAACTTCTGTGTAAGGCTTCAGGTGAAGCTGGTGAAAGCCAGCATTTGGACATTATAATATCTAACACACATTTTTTCTTTAGGATGTCATGTTAAAATGCACCAGTTGCTTCTAAATGAGACAAATCTTCAAAGAGATTGAGAAAATGATGAGTTCTTGTAGCTCATATAGAGGTAAGCTCTAACAAAAAACACTAATCACTGAGAAGCCATGTTGCTGCAAGACAAATAATTGTTCGAAAATTAAATGTCCAAACATAAAAAAAAGATTAACTGTCTTACTATAGTAATTATTCATGTCTGATTAAACAGTACTAATCAAATTTATTGGTAGTTCATGAAGCTGGACTTGTAAAATGATTACATAGCAACATTGCTTAGTTAGAATTTACAGTTCAAGCACAAACAAAAACAAAAAAAAGGAAAGTAGTAATTATTTTGAATATCATTCAATTGGCTCATTGGCCTAGTGGGTTGAGTGTTCGCCAATGGTCCGGGAGACCTGGGTTCAATCCCAGGTCGCGTCTTACCAAAGACTTTAAAAATGGTACTTGATACCTCCTTGCTTAACATTCAGCAATATAAGGTACATATCAAGGGTAAAGTGGAGCAATCCAGGGAAAGGAGTAGTGATCTCCCGTACGAACTTGGTGTAGTAGCTATTGAAAAGCAGCCTTCTGGTCGCCCTCAACTACGGTCGCCAACTTTACTTATTCACTTGAATAAAAATCATTTCTCCATGAAATTTTTCTCTGTAAGACATTAAATTTATAAGATAAAAATATAAAAAAACAATATTCTATTAATAAGATAACATAAATATAGAATTGAATTATATGAAAATATGACAAAATACTTATAATATTAACTTAATAAACTATCCAAGTTAGACGAACCAGACATGCAGGTCACTGCTGGAGAAGCAGGGACGAGCTCATCAGTGATGTACTCCTATAGACCCCCACATATGGCCGGGCAAAAGCAGGACAACCAGCTTGAACATACATCCAGCAGCTATGTGAGGATACGGGATGTGGCCCTGAAGACCCACCAGAGGCGATGAACAATAGGGAGAAGTGGCGAGAGAGGATCAGGGATATCCATACCTGCGGCACGACATGATGATGATGATGATGAAGGTTATATAACAGTGTAATATAGTCGAGGGTGACCTGAAAGCTCCTTTTTCAATAGCCACGGCACCAAGGTGTAGGGGAGGGTGCTACTCTTTTCCCTGGATTGCTCCACTTTACCCTTGATCATTACCTTATAATGCTGAGTGTTAAGCAAGGTAGCATCAAGTACCATTTTTTGAGTCTTTTGTATGACTCGACCTGGGATCGAACCGAGGTCTCCCAGACCATTAGCGAACACTCTAACCATTATGCCAATGTCCAGTATACAGTGTCATATAATCTTTTTTATCATATGGATTTGTCTTTTTTGGTAAAAATTACTTTTTTTAAGTATTTGGTGTAAAAATTTTTATATGGATAACAAAGATTGTAAAGTAAGCAGCTGCATTCCAAATCTTGACCTCTTGCCCGCTGTAGATGGGTACTTCAGCTAGTATGCAGATAAGCTGTTAGACTGATCAATGAATAAATAGATAAAAGGATAATAGAATCATAATAATAAGTTTGCAGTGTGTGTTTCCATTGAGCAGACATCCTGCATGCATTTTTCCCCACTTCATCTTCTGCCAGAGAATCTGTGATTCAAATATGAACAAATACTTGAATATGGCAGACATATCCGTTTTCTCCCTAACAAAACCATGTACAGCAGTGTTGCCTGCAGCATATAAAAAGGAAGCCAATGAAAGAAGCAAATAAAAAGAGAAGCAAAAACCAGCAAACAAACAAGTGGTAGAACACCATGGTAGGCAAGAAATTCATATCATTCTAAGGTGTGATTAAGAAACTTTTACGTACAAATCTTCAACAACCATGGCACTAAACTCTGTTATGTAACCAGATTATATTGTTTTTTTTCTTAATATTTCTTTTATTTTGCCATGAACATATTTTTTAATATTGTCCCAAGTTGTGCTTCCATATTCTTTTTATCCAATGATTTTAGATGGAATAATGCAATTTCTATGAATGACCGTTGCTGTTTTTCTTTTTTTCTTTTGTTATATTTTGTATTCTTTCTTTCTTTATATATATATATATATATATATATATATATATATATATATATATATATATATATCTTAATTATTGCTTTCTCTTTCCATTTTTGGTGGTGGTTCTCTTTCTTTGAGAATCAAGTCACTATAAACAAATCTACAGAAATGGTCACTTAAGGAATCAAAGAAAGAAAGAAAGAAAGGCTGAAAGAAAATATATTAACTATAAAAGATGCCTTGACTTCAAAACATTGCCTAATCAATTTTTGCCTGAAATTCTGAGATTGGCATCATTCCACAGATTATTAAAAGTATGTAACAGAATAAGAACAAACCATTTTTATATTAATATTATACCTACCTACCTACCTACCTATTTACTTATCAACCTTCATCACCAATTTTTGGTGTGTGTATCACTCTAAAAGAGAAAGCATAGATTGACAAAACTAAATGAAACCTGACCCCACCCAAAAAAAAAACTGCACTCACGTAGGCTTTTACATCTTGGGTCAACATACAAAGCTGATTACAAAATAGTTTATTGTGATGATTTCACCAAGCCAACAGCCTTGAGCAACAGTAATGGAATTGAAGTTCACAACTGCTAGATTTTTTTATTTCCATTATATTTAATAATACTTAAATTTCAAACATATATGCATAAAATTTCTATGACCCGATATCATATTGATGCAGTTAAAGATAATAGAATGCAGTGACTGCCAATGTATAACAACACTCATTGACATATTTTTTTTTATTTTAAATGTAAAATTTTTTTTAATGCTCGTATGTATCCAATGTTTAATTCTTGGTTTCTTTGTTTTTTATGGCATATCAACCTTTGTAGGTTATTTAATGCCAAAGCCATTTTCCTAGAAGAACAGTGGTGGTACTATTTAACCCATAGCTGGGAGGATAAGGGGTTCATACCTGTCCCAAGGGTATTTGCCCGAAAGTGAACGTAATAGTGCAACTAGGGTACGAACTCGCGTACTACGATTCTGCTGTCCATCGCTTTAACCATTACACCACGAGGACACCCGCTCCAATGTTTAAGTAAACATTGAAGAAAGTCATAGCATTGAAAGAAGAATCACCTTTATGAAAAATATGTTTTATAAAGTTTTAGATTAATAAAATTTTCAGTAGTTTAGTCTATCTGGATAATTCATTCTATTTTGTTATATATATATATATATATATATACTTTCTTTAAAGAAAAAAAACCAAAGACTGATTATTTTAGGATTATAAATTTATTTCCATCCTGTTTTGCGTTTCTGATGTAAACCAAAAACAAAAAATTATTACAAAAATTATTACAAAAATGTATTATATAAACATAACACATAAAAGTTAATTATCAAACTTAACAAAAAAAGAAAATAAAATAAATAAAAAAGTTAAATTACCATAATTCCAACCGACAATAAAATTAGGCAAATAAATAAAATAAATAAGTAAAAAAAAAAACAAAAGTTTGATAAAAGAAGGAGGTAACTCTTCACCTCTCTTCCCCGCCCCCGTGTCTATTCTGTTTTATTTTATCCATAAGATCTGAAGAAGTCCTGTTATATTTTTCTTTGTGTTTTTGGTTTACATCTGAAATGCAAAACAGGATGGAAATAAATTTATAATCCTAAAATAACTGTTCTTTGGTTTTTTCTTTAAAGAAATTATTGCTCTGTAATATTAATTACATTGAGCTCTCTACCATGAAAATTTAAATGTTCAGTTTTTGAATGATTTTCTTGTCCTGAAGGAATTGCTCCCAACTCTGGTTTAACTGGACCGAATAATACATATATATATATACATATATATATATATATATATATTAATATGAAAATTACCAAATAATACATATATATATATATATATATATATATATTAATACGAAAATTGCATGAGTAGAGTGTTTGCCAATGGTCTGGTAGACAGGGGTTCAATCCCAGGCTTGGTCATACCAAAGACTTTAAAAATGGTACTCGATACCCCTTTGCTTAACACTCAGCATTCTAAGGTACATATCAAGGGTAAAGTGGAGCAATCCAGGGAAAGGAGCAGTGCCCTCCCCTACACCTTGGTGTCGTAGCTATTGAAAAGGGAGCCTTCGGGTCACCCTTGACTAAAGGTCACCAACTTTATTTTATATATTCTAATTTCAACCATGAAATTTTCTTGAGCTTAGCTAGTTATTATAAAAACAAAAACTATGAAGATAGTCATCAGAGAATAATAACATGTTCACTAAATACTTCTGTAATGAGATCTGTTTTTAAAGAATTTATATTGGTGTCAAAGAATTTGACACTCAGTAGATATGGATAATGTATGTTAGTTTATACAATGAAAGTCAGGTTTTTTCGAGTTTTCTTTTGGTGGAAACTTTGATCTGATGCATAGTATTCCTTCTTTTTTATTTCTAGCATAGATTTATTGCATGCTCAGCTTCTTTGTTAAAAACTATAACTCCTTAAACATCAGATATCCCACTCCTGAGCTTACAAAATCAAATGTATATACGTTATTATAATCTCTGTGGAAATAAACATTAGGCATTACTTTCAAAGTGCCCCTTATATAAAATGTTTGCTGTGAGGGGGAAAAAAACAAGGATAAATCTTTAAATGAACATTGGAAAACTTTTTATGAATTTAAGTTGATGATTTTTTCAATGTTGGAGGTATTATAACAAAAGATGAATATTCAATAAAATCTCTTAATATTCTTCAGTAAGTGTTCTTTCTTCATATTGTAGAAAAAATATTTATAAAGTATTTATAAAAAAGAAAGGATGATATTGCTCGGAGTTAAAAAGATTTCAATATACTTTAAAACCAGCTGAAACATTTTTCTGTTACATTTTTTCCCCTCTTTGTTTGTTTTAACTATGAAAACAGATTCGTTCTGGATTTTCCAACCATTTTTAATGGCAAATCCTAGTGAATCTATTGTGATTTCTCTTCATTTTTAAAAAAATTCTTATTAGGTTTTAGAAATCCCAGTAAACTCAGTTTTTTAAGTAGTTGATTTTCTTTATTAAAAGTAAGTTTTTGTCAAGTTAAATATAACCAACAAAGTACCAATAAAGTCAAAAGATATATACCAAAGGAAATATGGTCAAAACTTTTTATTCTACAAGATTGTTACATATGTTTTATTTTTACCTTTATTAATTTTTCATAGTCTGCTTAATATATACAAAAAATCTGTAATCATATAAAGAGAGCAAAATTAGTTATGAAAGGAATCCTGGGTAAAAAAAAAGTAGCATCGGAAAAAATAGCTGACTTGTATTGTGTAAGGAACAAATTTATGGTCTAAGAATCATCTAATTCTTAACTGAATAAGAAAAAAAATGGGGAAAAATAGAAATTCTTAGACCTTTTAAGAAGAGTAGAATGAAATAACTGTCTTTTTTCTCTATAAAAGGAATAAAATGTATAATTTAATAGTCCAAATCAGAAGGCTGTTCAGCTTTACGAGTCTTGTGGTATAGATCTATTTAGCTATTCTTTTATATGGTTTTTCGGGTGTTTCTTCTTTAGTCTGATTGTATAAATAATATCAAAAACTTTGTAAAGATATTTAAAGAATTAATAAGTTCAGAATATTTAGCAAAAAGTATGTTTGAATCATACGTAATTCCAATTTTTTTTCATTTCAGATTTTAATGTGAAATTTGCCAAAGATGTGTTTGAATTTGTTTTTTGTCAAGCCTTTTATTATTGCTAGTGTGTATATATGAATATTTTAATACAAAATTCCTGACAATGAATAAATAAAATTCGAATGGGAAAAAAAGAGGGAAATGATTTTAACCAGATGAAAGAGATAAACTGAAAACTGTAAAACTTGAAAATTTATAAAGAAAACGTCATCTGATGTTGCCAGCAAAATTCACATTTGCATAAAAAAAAGTATTTTCAATCTTGAGTAAATTGACAGATTTATTCTGCAAAGGAACTTTTTTATAATTTCCATGTATCCATATTAACCAACCCCTCCGCTCCGGCAGGATATGACACAAGGTCAATTTTTAAGCGGAGTTTAACAGGTTTGAATTCAGAGTTTTTCTTCTCCTAGACTAGTTGCCTCACCAAGGCTGAAGAACCTAGTCTGCCCTACTATTTACCCATAACTGGAGGGAGAATAATTGGATTCATACCTTTCTCAAGGGTATTAGTGCTATGTGAAATGCAATTAGCCTCATCCAGGATTTGAACTCATGTCGTCATGTCCATTTCCTACGACAATAACCATTACACCACAGGCACCTCCTATAATTTCCATGTATCACTGTATATTGTCTACCTGGTCAGCCTCCTGTTATAACATAAAAGCTGAAGAGTCCCCATTGCATAACGGCTCAAGTGCTGGACTGTGGCTTCAAAGTAAGTGATGTCAAACTCTAACGACTCTATTATATATGCTTTCTGACCATTGGGAAAAGGCATGAACTCCCTTATCCCTACAATCCATGGGTCAAATAATATCACTGTGGTTCTTCTAAAAGGATAGCTTTGGCATTAAATGACCCATTGATAGATCATTAAACAAAGAAACCAAACCAAACCAAACCAAACCAAACCTAAAAATTATGATTGATTGTTCCATGTAAAATAACTGAACAAAGAAAATAAAACAAAAAAAAGGGATAGTAATGAAGAATCCAGTAAAATCAGGTTGTAAAAATGCTGCCTTAAAACATAAGTTAGGGAAAGAAAGGGTGTGTGCAAGAGTCATTAAAAGAAAGAAACACGAAGTAAATGAATAAATAAGTTAAAGAAAGAATGATTTAGAGAATGAGTGACTCGTTTAAAGTTATGTGAGGTAAAACAAGTAGAAACATTAAAAAGAAAGAGCACAGCTACAAATTCACATATGGAGTAAGATTTAAAAGGAAAGAAAGAAAGAAAAAAAAGACTTTGGTTTAGGTGCTTGGATTTTTTTAAAGTCAAGTTGAGCTGAAAAGAAGTGAAAGGAAGAAAAAAAGAAATGAGAAAAAAGGAGAAAAGGAAGGAAGGAAATGATCTAAAAAAGAAAAAGGATGTAGTTTTTTTCATAGAATTAATTTAAAAATCTATTTCAGTAATGTTTAGTTAATTTTTTTAAATAATCTTCTAGATGATTCTAAAAGAATCATCTTAAAGAAATTAAAAAATATCCGTGAATTTTTCACAGGAAATGAATAGTTACATAAATTACAAATATGATGAAAGAAAACTGTTGCATCAATCTCCCGAGTAAGAAGTATGGCCTATCTTGAAATCATCATTTAAAATTTGCTTTTTATGTGGCTCCAAAAATTATCATTAAGCATCAGGGAGAAACTGTTGATAAATTTAAATTACCAAGACTGAGAGAAATTTTTTAATTGAGATATGCATGTTCTTTTAAAAAGAATACAAGTGTTTAGGTTAATTATCAAAAGCAGATAATCCCCGCAAAAACTATGAAGTTTTGTGAAAGCAAGCTCCAGTCAGTGACTGGAGTCTGACAACATATGGGAAATAGTGGTAATCCTTATAGTAGGGTTTTCTGGGAACAGTCCAAAATTCTATTCTCTGAAATCTGTTAATTTCAAAGCAATAAAAGTTCTAAAAATCTCTCCAAACAAGTCATTTTTCCATGATGTTGGTTAACTCAATGTCATGACCCAAACCTTCATAAGTAATTGTTTTAACTCATTAAATTTAACAGCTTTGTTTTATTTTCATGCCTTAAAATGGTGATTTGGATGAATTTTGCTGTAGTGTTCATAATAATGTCATATGAACAAAAAATATACTGTCGTCAGTTATTTTGGACCCATAAAAACCAAACCTAAAAACTAAATTTAGTCTTATCAGACAAACAGATTTCTGGCAAAAATAGCAATAATCTTTCAAAATATTAAATGTGTTTTATTCCCTGATTTTTAAGGAATGTATTTTAATTTTAACTTAACAGCTAAATTTTGACCATAAATAATTTTTTTTTCAGTTATTTATAATATCATAAATTTAATATTACAACTTCAGGACCAAAAGCTTTAAACATCATCCAAGTTTTGAGCATGCTTGTGTGTGCTTGTGTATATGTGTGTCTGTGTGTTGATCTGGGTCTGTAATCTGTTCCATTGACCAAACATTGAGCCATTAACATCAAAGATTCTCATGGTTACAGACAGGTGTATAACCTGAGTCAAAGGCATTTGTTTTGAAAAATATAATAGATAAAGAGAAAATATTGTTTTGTCAAAAATTAGGTGCGCAAACCTGCGCAGGTACGGAGATTTGATTAATTATATTTATAAAAAATGCAGTAGTAAAGTAAAGTTTGTGACCATAGTTGAGGGCGACCAGAAGGCTCCATTTTCAATAGCTACTACACCAAGTTGTAGTGGAGGCACTACTACTTTCCCTAGGTTGCTCCACTTCACCCTTGATACGTACTTCATATTGCTGAGAGTTAAGCTAGGAAGTATCAAGTACCATTTTTAGAGTCTTTGGTAAGATGTGACCTGGGATTGAACCCAGGTCTCCTGGTCCATTGGCAAACACTCTACACATTAGGCCAATGAGCGGGTTTGGGCCATTGGCCTAGTGAGTAGAATGTCGTCAGTGGTCCGGGAGACTGGGTTTCAATCCTGGGTCGAGTCATACCAAAGACTTTAAAAATGGTACTTGATGCTGCATTGCTTAACACTCAGCATTATAAGGCACATATCAAGGGTAAAGTGGAGCAATCCAGAGAAAGTAGTAGCATCCTCCCCTACACCTCAGTGTTGTAGCCATTGAAAAGGGAGCCTTTGCGTCACCCTCAACTACGGTCGCCAACAAGAAATGTTGTAGTATTGTAAAATTCTTCTTATATCTTATATTATATAATACATTATGTTAAATATATGGGTCCAAGTAACATTAAGGACCCAGAATCATCCAAGATATATATATATATATATATATATATATATATATATATATAGTTTTGTTCATTTCTTTTTCAATGAGAGAAAAAAAAACAGTCTCTTGCTTGCCCCTAAGTTTTTTTCATTTTTGGGTATCAGTCCATGTCTTTGTCTACCAATGTACATTTGCTATTCCTAAAATTAAATAATTACACTGAGTGATTATTCCAAGATGCACTCTTGTCCAGACGTGCATTTCAAGAGGGCCAGACAAGTTTAATTTGATCAGCATCTCTTCAGTGATCACTTCACTGTACGCTTATAGCTAAAAACATGAGCGTTTTAAACTAAATGCTATTTTTGCAGTTAAGTAAATGGAATTGCATGCAAAGATATGACCAAACATTTTATTGCCTTTTTCTCCTTCTGCTTTACATTAGTCCATTCTTCTTTTTTTTGAACACACATACACACACACTCATGCGCACCCCCCACACACACACATTTATATATATATATATATATATATACACACTCTTTTTATTTCAGACTGGTTTTTACACCTGCCAAATAAAAATATAAAAGATGTAAGAAGTAAAGTAAGGAAAGTTGGCGACCATAGTCAAGGGCGACTAGAAGGCTCCCTTTTCCATAGCTACTACACTGATGTGTTGGGGAGGATCCTACTCCTTTCCCTGGATTGCTCCACTTTACCCTTGATATGTACATTATATTGCTAAGTGTTAAGTACCATTTTTAAAGTCTTTGGTATGTCGCAACCTGGGATTGAACCCAGGTCTCCTGGACCATTGGCAAACACTCTACCCACTGATTCAACTAGCAAGGATAGAACAGTATTTGTAACCTAAAACATCCTCCCCACTTTCTCTCTATCAATATCTAACTTGCTTTAATAAAGAAAACCTTAATAAAAAAAGACTTTTCTAAACGGTTGTATTTATGACTGAGTATATGATATACATATTAATAAATGTCTTTATACATGTATTTACTCACACCCCAGGCAGGATTTGACACAAGGTCAATTTTTAAGCAGAGTACAGCTGGTTTGAATTCTGTGTCATCTTTCTCCTAGACTGGTTACCATACCAAGGCTAAAGAATATCATCTACTATTTATTTATGGCTGGAGGGAGAACTTTGGTTTGGTTTGGTTTGGTTTTATGGCATATCAATCTTTGTAAGTTATTTAACACCAAATCCATTTTTATGTAAATAATCAGTTCTATTTAAAACAATTCGGTTTAGCATGAGTACACAGTTTTATTGTCAAAAATATTTCTATTACAAACTATTCAGTTATATATAACAATTCAGTTTAGGGTAAGTACAGTTTCAGTGTCAAAAATAGTTCAATTTAAAACAATTCAGTTTAGCAAAAGCACGCAGTTTAAATGTAAGTACAGTTTAATTGTAAAAAAAAAGCATTTTTATTTCGAGCTATTCAGTTTAGTCAAGCAATTCTACTTCAGCTAATTCAGTTTTGTAAAAGTACAGATTTTGTTTACTCACAGTTATATGTTGGAACAGTTCTATGTTAAACAATTTAGTTTAGTGTAAATACAGTTTCTATGTCAAAAAACAATTGCAGTTATATGTAACAATTCAGTTAACTGTAAATACAGTTTTAATGTTGAAAAAACAGTTCTATTTCAAACAATTCAGTTAAGCAGAAGCACACAGTTCAAATGTAAGTACAATTTAATTGTCAAAAGCATTTCTATTTCAAGCTATTCAGTTTAGTCAAACAATTCTGTTTAGCATAAGTATGCTGTTAGTTCTATTTAACCCATAGATAGGGCCCTATCAGGTGCTACCACTCCGGGCCAGAGTGGACCTGGGAGCAATTGCAATGAAGGGGTACTCCACATTCCCCAAAGCTCCAGCACTGCTGGAACCTCACCATCAGATTGTTTAGTGTCATATCTAGGACACTCGTTAGGGGGGGTCTTACCCCTCTGCAGAGAAGCAGTCGGTGTATTCTACAGCCCCAGCCGACTGGGCAAGAGAGCTTTGGTCTCTGATTCCATTTCTTATGATAGTAACCATTACACTACGCAAAGTATATGTACATATTTATTCAAGTATACCCAGACATGTGAGATGCAACTGTAGAATCAGTAAAATATTAAAATTTCAAGTTTCTTGGGTAATATATGAATATAGATATGCACAGATATAATGATTATCATAGTGGGAAATGCAATCAGTGACCTGAGTTCAAATCCTGTGCAAGGCTTTTATATTTCAATTTTTATCAAAAGAAGTGTTCCGAAGCTGATTTGACCAATTGAAAATGCTATTGAATCAGTGTGTTGAATGCCAAGGGGACTATTTTGAATAGAATTAATGTTTCATTCATTATTCATTTCTTTCTTCGTAAATACACTTTCAATCTCAATACATTTTTAACATACCTCATATATATGTAAATAAAAATGTGTTGTAAATCCTGTGAAAGAAAAATGACAGTATAAAAGAAAAAGTTTATAAATGTATTCAGTTTTCATCGTTTTTATTTTTTCTTAAATATGAAAATTTAATGTTTGCAGTATTTTCCTCTTATATTTTAGTTATTGGTTGGATTTAATGGCATATCAACCTCTATAGGTTATTTAATGCCACAGCCTTTTTACACATATATCATATATATAATTTGTAAACACATATGTTTAGGTTGATGATGGTTGGGTTTTATGGCAAATTAGCCGCTTAAGGGTCATTGAGTGCCAAATTCTGATATGTATGTGTGTATATATATATATATATATATATATATATACATATATATATATATATATATATATATAAATGAATATTAATTGTAAATAAGTAGTTCGGAATTAGTATTTTAAAATAGATCAAAGCTTTTTGTTTGTATAAACTTGAAGGTCAAAGGTGTTGGTAAAATAGTCTATATCTTTAATAGGAGGCCAATTGTTTTTAAGAAGTTGATTATGTTTTTGAGAGCAATTTTCTTAAATAGTTCCTTCATGCTGTTTGCCTGATAAAACCTTTTCCTGGTGTGGTTGAGTTTTGTGCATTGTAGCAAAATGTGCTTGATTGAGTATTGGTTTCCACAAGGACATTTTGTGGGAGGTTCTTCTTTACATTTTATATATATATATATATATATATATATATATATATATATATATGTATATATATATATATATATATATATCTTTATGATTTATATATATCTTTATGATATAAATATATATATATATATATATATATATATATATATATATATATATATATATATATATATATATAAAATGTAAAGAAGAACCTCCTCCAAAATGTCCTTGTGGAAACCAATACTCAATCAAGCACATTTTGCTAGAATGCACAAAACTCAAACTGATAAAAAACTGAAGAACAAAAATATTATGACTAGTGACATGTAGCAAGAAATAGAGTGACTATCTTGTTTCAACAGTGAATGTCCGAGTTCAAAAAATTTAGATAACAAAGATTTCCTTAAGATTTGGTTACAAAATGACCTCTGTGTTTAAAGGTTTTTTTTCTTTTCTTCTTTAACAGAATATTTAATTTGTTTTTGTTCTTAATTTATGAAACTTTAAATAGAAACAGTTTATCTTAAAATGTTATTTATACTTTAAATAAATGCAATTATCATAGACATATTCTGCAAAATTTCCACTGGTACAGCTTGTATATATATATATATATATATATATATATATATATATATATATATATATATATAATACCCAATAAAAATGAATTATCTAGAATCAAAATATATATGCACTCTTTGAACAGTGTCACACACACACACACACACACACACACACACACACACATATATATATATATATATATATATATATATATATATATATATATATATATATATACATAAAACCCTTTATATATATATATATGTATATATATTATGTATTTTATATCTGCCCATATTTCAGTCACTGAGGAAGAATTTTATTGATTACTCTTTTATACAAAAAAAATGTTTTCAAATGGAAAATGCAAAGGAAAAAGTCATTATGCTCTTTAGTGATATCATGTTGTTCTTAGCTGTCATCTCTTTCTGGGGTTTGGAAATTTTATAAAAACTTTTTAGTCACACACACACACATACACACACACACACATACACACACACACACATAACTATCGTACTCACTTACTTGATGACATAAAGTTTTTAAAAAGATTTAAGTTGGATGATTTTTCCTTTTTAATTTTTTCATTATAATTTATTCAATATACAGATCAATATTTGCACAGGGAATAAAATAAAGAGAGTATCAAGTGTATTCAGAACCCATATAAAAACTCTTTATGATATTGTATAAGTTTTTTTGGGCGCATTATACAACACTGATGTTGTCTGAGTCTTAAGATATCAGAAGATAGCCAAAAATTTTGAAATTTTTATCAGTATATCAAGAGGCCTAGAGTAGGCACATTCTGTACCTTGGACTAGGCTCTTTTAGTATGACAAGTTATGTAAAAGAAGAAAAATATTTGAATTTTACACAGCTGTACTCCACTTAAAAAATTCATCTCCTGTCACATTCTGCTTGTGGCAGAGGAAATAATTAAATGCGTACATTGTACTCCGATCCAGATCAGCATTGGTCATTTGAGTGTTGAGATTACATTTTCTTTCAGTATGTATTTATGTTTTACATGCATATACATATATATATATATATATATATATATAAGACACACACACATACACTCACACACACATTCACACACACATACACACACATATATATATATATATATATATATATCTTCTGGCAATGTTTTCAAGAAATGTCAACTGATAGCTGAAACATTGAGATTTTCTTAAGAGATCTAAACAGACAAATCAATAGATTGACCGAGAGACAGATTTGGAAAAACACCTGCCATAGAGCAATGATAAGTATTTTTGTCTTACATGGCATTAGGTGTGAGTATGTTTGTCAACAGCTGCTCCACATATAACTTTAAGCCATATTTTAGCTGAGAAATATCAGCAATACTTGAAATATAAATATTCATATATATATATGTATATATATGTGTGTGTCCAATACAAAAAGCTGGTATGGATCAGCCAACAGAGTTTCATCTATAATGCAGTTAAGATTAAATTTTGTGAAAGAAGGAAACCTGGGAGTTATTTTTACCAATAAATACAAATCATTGTTGATTGATGGTTGTGCAGACTGTTGCTGTTGATTTGGAAAGTAAACTTACCTTTCCAGCTGAGATAATGCTAACTTTCCATAACAGTATCATGGGAATTACTTCCCTTGGTACACTGATGTGTGTAAACCCCTTAGCACAGTAATAGCCTGTCACACTTCATTTTGAGTCCTGGCGTGAGATCCAACGCTACAGATAACTCACCGTCTGTAAACTGATAATAAATGTATTATAAAAAACTTGACTTTGTTTTTAATTAATGGAGCCAACTTCAACGAAAGTCTACATGGTGTCAGAAGAAAACGTTCAACATAAAAAAAAACAAAACATAAAAACTAAAAAAAACAGTATTAACTCAACGAAACAACATTTTTGACCGAACAGTCAGTGAAGTGACCAGAAATACAAAAATACGGCACCAAAACTACGGATTGAATCAGATCTGATTCATAAAAACATACTGAAGCTACTATCAAATTAACTTATTCAATCTTTAAAGAAAAACATTCTTAAATGAACATTTTTACTTGTAACATCTCAAGCACAATAACTTTCCAATCTTGTCAGCTAACTCTTTCTTTACACTGTAGAGAAGAGGAAAATCTCGTATTTTGGTTTGGCGCTCAATTTATTTCAACACTTAATTTCACCCAATCAGGATGACTTATCCTATTCAGCCCAGACCTTCATTTCCGGCTTGCAAAAAGGGTGAGCGGCCAAACCCACTCTCTTTGGCTTGAGATGGCAACCAGAACAGACGTTCCTCTGGCCGTCCCTGCTTAGCGATGCTTTTTAACATAGCAACACCAGCAGCAGCAACATGGACACTCAATGAGGGAACCATCTAATTTATGGATTCTTTACAAGGAATCCCAGTTGAATATGAATTGGATGCATTCAGCATGCCTTCCACAGGCACCACTTCATGTCACCCCAAAAAATTGGCTATGTCGATCTGTGCGTAACTCCGCTCTCGACACTAGTTCCCTTTTCACCTCTGGTCCACACATGGAGACAACACAGACTCTTCCCCAAATACCAGATACAAAACTACACGGTGACTCTAAACACAATCCCTCACACGTCCTGCAACACACGCTGCTTTCTCAACATCTCGCTACGCCATTTCGTCTCCAACACTAACAAGCCTAAACTCCACGAGTCTTGCAGCACTAAAAGCAAACCATATTCAATGCTTCAAATAAAAAACTTTCTTTGTTGCGTTGTTAAAGAAAAGTTTCATCATTCATTTGTGTTGCCTAAAAAATATAGTGTTAGAGAAATTAACAATTCCCTGAAACGCTATAACACTCCTCACACACCCGGTAAACACTCATGAGCAGCAACACAATATACCATCGTCGCTTAAATTCTTATAACAGACATAGGCTATCCCTATTCACTAACTGTGTAAAAATTTACCATGGCAAAGAATATAACGCTTTTGATAAAGCCAAACATTGGGCAACGGTTTGCCTGTCAAGCAGAGCAAAACAAAGCCCGAGGCAAGGTTGCTACATGTAGATATAAACAATCAACTAACATAGAGTTAACTTTCTTAGAGTTTTAGTGATAAACACTCCGTAGAAATAAAGTCACGGTTGACACAACACGTACGTTGTTGTTATCTTTATGCAGGCGCTGGGAAACTATTTTCTCTGACAAGTCCAAGTCTTAAGACGACTCCGGTAAACTTTATCTCTCTTCTTCTTTAAATACAACAAAGGTCACAAAGCCAAGGTCATATTAACCCAAGGTAAAGCACCAACTTCGATATAAGAGGAACTTATTCTAATAGAGACGACTCTTCCAGACCGATATAGTGCACTACACCCAAGGACCACTGAATAGTTCGAAGGTCTAACATTTATTAGCATGAAAATTTCTCCCATGTCTCAACAGAATGATGAAGCTTTGGTGTACCTACTAATAAGGCTACCGAAAAGAAGTGGAACGCAGACTGCGCCATGAGTACCCAAGGAAACGCACTACCAATCACTACATTTCGCAGAATGTTCCCAAAAAAATTTGATACCGACGATTTTCTGCACAGGAAAGCAAAAATAAAGAAATTTAAGCAGTTGGCATACAGCGGAATCCCAATAAAATGCTAGATGTCTCAAACATAACAGCTCAGAGTGGCACAACAGCACATTTTACATAGTGGATGTACAAGGACCAGCAGTTCAAAGACTAACTTCGGTAGAGCAACCTAAACTAATTACACTGTGCAATAAAGAAAGAAAAAACACAAATCATCAAAACTCGAACCACAGAAACATGCAATAAGCCACTGTGAAAACAAAAATCACAGAAATTGAACCACTAATGCAGATGCAAACAGACCACTTTGACAGAATTGGCTCTATGCTAAGATCTGTGAAATTATTTGTCAATGAGAACGTACAACTATATATAGATCCACGTAGGAATAGTCTGATCGCATCAAAAGACACCATAAAAATGGAGTTTGATAAGATGGAAAAAAGAACAATTTCATTTTACAAAAGTGAGAGAACCAACAAACTGGCTTTCAAGCCTCATCACGCAAAAAGGCAGAAATCTGCATAGACCCAAGGCACCTGTGCACAACACTCAAAAGACTACATCACTAAATCCTTATATTTGAAGATCAACCGCATCACTTTACATGTGCTAAGATATTTTCCTAACTAGATGTCAACATCAGTTATTGATCAATACATCTAGATAGACGCTCTCATTGGTTAACTTTCTAGCCATCAAATGGAAGAAACTGTAGCGAAAAATTTCCATTTTGATTGAGTGTATCTTTGAACATTTTCTAAATTAAGATGGATCATATCCTGGTGTAAGTTGATGGACAGTAAGAATCGCTGTTGATGTTTCTGTCTCTGCCAAATTAAAAGAAGACCATGAAAAAAGTTTGTAAAACCTCCTTTAAGTAACTAGAAAAACTGGTCTTGCGATCAACTTAACAAAGTACGCAACCAGGTCCCAAAATATATCTTTTTTATGTGATATACAGTGAAAATAGCTTTTGTCCAGATCCTGAGAAGATCAATGATCTCAGTAATATGATATTTCTAACATGTTTAGGGTATTGAACGCCTGGAGGTTGCCTTGTATTTGTCGCATCTGGGTATCATAATTCACCGCAACAATTATTTGAGGGTGAAAGGAAAACATATTTGTAGCAAAGGAAATGACTGTTGATTTAATATTTCCTCGTGTATAATAATACAAGAAACAATTCATGACAAATTAACAAGTTATTTTATTGCCTGGGAAAACTTCCTTTAACGAATACGAGAATGACATGAGATACAGGAAAATGCATCATTAAGAGCTGTATGAAGAAATATCCAAAAGGCTTCTAGGTATAAATTGAGAATGGAACTCATGAGTGATGTACTCTTATGGACCCCCACACATGGCTGTGCAAAAGCAGGACGACCAGCACGAACATACATTCAGCAACTATGTGAGGATACAGGATGTTGTCCAGAAGACCTGCCTGAGACGATGAACGATAGGGAAAAGTGGCAAGAGAGGGTCAGGGATATCCGTGCTACCAGCACGACATGATGATGATGATGAATTACACATGTATGAGATAGAACAAAAGTTTTTGCGGAAATATTTACCTATTTAAGATATGCTATATCACTCCAGTTCTTTGAGGGTGGCGAGCTCCCATTGATCTCGAGAACAGAAGGAGATGGGTGCGCTTTATTAGAACCACAAGGGAAAGAGAGCTTTACTTTTGCCTCGTTCTTCTTTTATTTGTTACTTTGGTCATGCCACCAAGCGGCTATTAGAAGTACTATTTTGCATACAGGGTGTGTAATATCTACACATACAAGAAAGAATTACAATGATTCTTGGTTCTTCTTACCTACTTTTCACCATTTATTTCAAACCTGGCAGACAAGACATACATCCTGAGAGACCTGTTTAAGAAAGATGCGATGTTTCTTTGGGAAGAACACCACAACCAATGCTTCGAAAGACTCACAACAGAAATTTTCCCAACCTCAATTGTAGAATACACTGACTGCACCTCTGCAGAGGGGTAAGACCCCACCTAACGAGTGTCCTGGATAGACACTAAACAATCTGATGGTGAGGTTCCAGCAGTGCTGGAGCTTTGGGGAATGCGGAGTACCCCTTCATTGCCATCGCTCCCAGGTCCACTCTGGCCCGGAGTGGTAGCACCTGATAGGGCCCTATCTATGGGTTAAATAGAACTAACAGCATACTTATGCTAAAATGAATTGAGTAAACTGAATAGCTTGAAATAGAAACGTTTTTGACAATTAAACCGCACATACACTTAAAATGCGTGCTTATGCTTAACTGAATTATTCCAAATAGACCAGTTTTTTGACATTAAAACTGTATTTACACTTAACTGAATTGTTACATATAACTGCTTGAATAGTTTGAAATGGAAATGTTTTTGACAATTAAACTGTACTTACATTTAAACTGCGTGCTTATGCTTAACTGAATTATTTGAAATGGAACTGTTTTTCGACATTAAAACTGTATTTGCACTTAACTGAATTGTTACATATAACTGCTTGAATAGTTTGAGAGAGAAATATTTTTGACAATTAAACTGTGTAGTTATGCTAAACTGAATTGTTTTAAATAGAACAGATCATTTACATAAAAATGGATTTGGCGTTAAATAACCTACAAAGGTTGATATGCCATAAAGCCCAACAGACCAAACCAAACCAAAACTCAACCTTTATTTATTTTAACACAGGCCAAATTCCAACTCTTCTAACAGGAGCAATCCCGAAAGGACTTGGAGCTATATTCATGCAGAATGACAAACGAATTGCTTATACATCAAAATCATTGTCAGAAAGAGAAACGCTATGCTTGAATTAAAAGGGAACAACTGGAAATTATACTCAAAGTCCAAAGATTCCAAACATACCTTCATGGATGTCAATCTAGAAGAATCACTGATTATGATACTACAAAGCCATTGCTTATGATACTACAAAAACCCTGGCTTGTGCACTCACTAGACTACAACATATGTGACTGAAACAGCAGGGATACCAGATACACAGAAAGTACAGATCCGGAAAAAAATTATTCTATCTGATACACTATCATCTTTATATTACAAAAAACAAAGACCCAATTGATCTCAGATTGATGTGAGAATCGATCTTGTGATATTTAGTACCAAAATAACATGAGAAATGAAGCAAGAAAAAATCCAGTTCTCAATCAGTTATGCAAGGTCATAATAGCCGGATGGATATTCATTCGCGAAGTTACTTCCTCTAAAATGTTTCTATTGGTCATATAGAGATGACCACTGTCAAAGGAAAAAGAATTTTACTTCCAGAAAATCAACAGAAAACCATACTGGACCAGCTTCATAACAACCATCAAGGCATTGAGAAGACACGCTTTCAAGCCAGAGATGAAGTATACCTGAATGAAATCAATACTGATATTGGGAACATGATCAAGACATGTTTAATATGTCAAGAAAACATTTCTGCACAACCAAAGGAAACACTACAACCACATGATATTTGTATCCGTGCATGGAAACTGATTGGCACTGATTTGTTTTACTTAAATGATCATGAATACTCAATAATTGCTTCTTACTAAATCAAATTCCTTATCCAGTGGACAAAAAATGTGGTTACCTCAGCAAATATTTACAAGACATGGTTTTCTCACCAAGGTTGTCGGTAGTGATAAAGGACTGCTATACTCCTGTGAAGTAGTCTAAGAATTTACTCAACAATAGGAATTTTCTCATGCATCATCCTCAAGGTCACTGGAACCGAATGGTTTTATCAAAAGACAGATCCAGATTGCCATAAAAACATTACTTAAGGTAAAGCAGACAGGAATAGACCCTGACTTTCGGACAGCATGTTAACGAGCAACACCTACCAACCAAAATCTGCCAAGTTCAGCTGAATTGTTGAAAACCTGCGTCGTGAAAACAAACATACCCCTGTAGATAGTAATGCCATGATCCTGTTTGTGAAGAGTTAAAACAACGACCGAATGATCGAAAAAGATACCTTGACAAAATTGCACGCGATATACCATCAGTGGCTCCAGGACAAACTGTGTGTGAAACCAAGGTCCTACTTTCTTGAATTCCCAGACGGATCTTCCAAGAGACGAAACAGTTCAAATAAGATAGGTAGAAACAGTCACTCACAAACAGAATCATTTTAACCATCACTTCATCTCACTACCTAAAAAACAAAATATTCTACCAAAACACTCCAACTCAAACAACACTGTAGACTGAAAAACTTCGACACCCTCAACACTAGAAGTGGCAATGAAATACATATGCCATTCAGATACAAAATTAACTTTTGAACAAATAACTATCACTTCTTTTTATTGGTAAGAAGGGTGTAGCAGTATCATAAGAACTACTTCCCTACGTACACTGATGCCTGCCAACCACTTAGCATAGCTATACCTTGAAACAATTTGTGTCCTGGCACGTGATACAATGCATCAGATAATTCATTGACTATAAACTGATGTCAATAACTGTATTATAGAAAATCCTACTTTCTAATTAATGATAACAACTACAATCGAATTCTAGACTAACCAGCATCCTGGTCAATCAATTCAAAAAAGGATATTTCATTGAACTAACAGTTCCTTTTTGAAGAAAATATTGACGAGGTCCATTAACATAAATTGGAAAAGCATGAAAATCTACGATAGTCATGGGCAAGATATGGCTGGATGACTAATATATTTTCTATTGAAGTTTGGAAGCCAGGGTTTTATCACCAATTCAAACTCTCTGCACCCAAATAAACTGAATTTGTCAACAGTGATGTAAAAACAAATGATGTAAAACAAGAAAGCCTGGTGGTGTTGTATAATTTGATGATGTCTATCACAACAGTACAATACACGAATGCAAATACACCGGCAAATACAACTACAGGCGGACTCTGTTGTTCAGGTACGAACGGTTTTATTAACTTCTGACTTCGGTTCTTTGAGACGAAGAGAGAGACATAATTCTTACTATGCTAACCCCAACTCTGTCGGTCAGGACCCGAAAAACTTAACCGCAGCCGCAACAGTAGAAAACTCAACTCTTTGACTCCATGGCTGAATCCCCAACTACTTGACTCCATGGTCCAATCTCAACTCTCTCCTGAGTCTTTTTTAAAATCCTCATATTCTCAGGACCATCTCTTCCAGACATGATGTCATCCACACTCCAGCCTAATTTCCTGTTTGGAGGTTTATTATGACCATGGTGATTGTCATATCCTTTGCATGTGAGCGTGAACTGTACCCAATGAATATGCACCTGAACTCTTAATCTGAATAGTTCAAAGCCCAACCAAACTGAGTGATCAAGTATAATTAACGAAAAATGATTAATATAAAAGCATTCCTTAATTATATAACAGTGGTATCATGAGGTAACACAGAGGACTTCTAGGTTTTTGGAAAATTACCTCAGTTCTAAAACAATACAGTCCACCTCTGATATATATATATATATATATATATAGAGAGAGAGAGAGAGTGAGAGAAAGAAGGAAATGAAGTATGAGGTCCAAACAGTTTAGTTTAAAATTTGAACTCCTAGACTAATTGCACAGGTGATTTGCTTTGAATCATAAGGCTTGTGGAGAACCATTCATACTTTTTAGGATGAGCTAATAACAGAAGATATTGTCTAAGAGAAAAATTGGATGCTGTACAACATGGTATTGGTGTTATTGCAGGAGTTGCCAAAACAAGATTAAAGATGTTTGTTGGAACTTCAGTTGGTTTGAATTCAGTTTTCCTTCTCCTGGTTCACTGGCAATACAAAGACTAAAGAACTGAATCTGCTTTATTATTTTAGTGAAAGGAGAAGAGATTGATTCATATCTTTCTCAAAAGTATTTAAAATAAAAGAGTTAAAGATTTCAACTCGGCTTGCTGAGTCCATTTCCTCCAATGAAATCTGTGATGTCACATGCATCCCTACCACAGATGTTTTGTTACATTATTTTGGATAAACATTTTGGATAAACATAAAGGGATATGCATAAAGTATATATTTACTCAACCCTCTAGTTACAGAAAAGATGTGAAATGAAGCCAATTTTTAAACAGAGTACAGCTGGTTTGAATTTAGAGATTTTCTTCTCCTATACTGGTTGCCTGACCAAGGCTAAAAATCAGTCTATCCAACTATTTATGATGATAACAGTCTCGCCATGACAAACAAAAGTATTCATTTATAAATTCTACAAAACTGTTTGCCATGAATGTTGGGAAAGGTATGAACCAACTTATCCTCCCAGCTATGGGTTAAATAGTACCACTACTGTTCTTCTAGGAGAATGGCTTTGGCATTAAATAACCAACAAAGGTTGATATGCCATTAAACAAAGAAACCAAACCAAACCATCCCATGAATGTCACTGTCTTTAAAAAAAAATTTTAAATATTTTTTTAAAACTATTTCTTAAGCAGATTTTCTATGTAGATATGATCAATGTGTGTGTGTGTGTGTGATTACTTTTACATTTTACCATTTATGAAGTACACAGAAAATGGCAAAGTTGTATGATATGGAAAGATAAATATTTCTCTTTTGTGAATTTACTTCAATGGCAGAAAATGAAGAAAATATTATTTAAGTTACTTTTGAAATTTTGCCAAAGAGATGATCCAACAGATCCTGCAAGCTTTTCTTTAGGATCAAAACAAGGTTATTGATTAACATCACCATGAATCATAATCTCTTAAGACTGAATGGCCAACCAAGTAGGTGGATATGAAATGAATAAAAAAGAAAAAAAGAAAAATGAAATCTATTTGAAAAGAAAAAGTTTGGATGTATAAAGACTAAATAGAAGCAGAGTATTGGGGATGCACATTGTGTCTCTTCTGGCATAAGACTTGATTCCAGAAATAGTCATGTAAATATGCATTATGGGGTGGGGGTGGGGTCAGTGCACTGATACCTTGATTTTCTTATGATGTTTTAAGGTTTAAAACTCATACAATTCTTTCTCTGATAGATTGAGGATCTATGATTTATGAATAAACTAGTATAGTTCTCATTATGAAGGAGTGGATTTTTATATACCAGTCTGTTCTTGGTTCTAAGATGCTGGCGTCAGTTGTGTTGGCAAGTTGAAAACATTGGATCTTTTAAATTACTGAAGTAAATAGAGAGAGAAAAGAGAGAGAGAGAGAGAATATGATATTTAGTGCAGTTTACCAAGTTGTTATTTGTGGGCATCTCATATGGTTAGTGAGCTAGGCCAGCAGAACATTAGGAGTGACTTTAATACTCACTGGGTGTTCTCTAATTCTTACTTGAAAGTAGAGCTGATAAATGACTGTTTCTTATCACCTATCAAATTTAAAAACAACACAATTTCTTATCATTTTGTAGTGAACCCAGGTTACCACATTACGTTATGTATACAAGTAGATAATTAAAAGAAAGATATTGTGTGTGTATGTGTGTTTGTGTGGGTGTAGTGAAGAGACAGTAATATAAGAAGATTAAATACATTGCCTATTAGTATTGTTGAGAGTTCAATCCCCACCAGATTCTTGGCAGTTGTCCTCAACTACCAGATAAAGCTAAGCTTCTTAAATACCAATATGTAATATATGCATCTCAGTGTGTATACGCATGCAGACATATATAAAATATGACTATCTGTGAAAGCTTTGTTGAAAAAACATCTTATAGTATTTCACATGAATACCATATCTATGTGCATATGTGTGTGTGTGTATATATATATATATATATATATAATCAAACTGTTCATTATATATATATATATATATATGAAGATAACAGAAAATCATAATCCAAATAGGTGAATTTATTATGATGTAAAGTCGACGTTGAACGTTTCAGTTTCAGTAACCATCATCAGGACTTGGATATAAGAATAGTTCACATAGCGATGGATGCTTGCTGAGATGACATGAGCAAATGAAAAATATACAACAAAAAGATACAAATATGCACCTAGCGTTCATAATTCAAACTATTCTGATATCCAAGTCCTGATGATGGTTACTGAAACTAAAACATTCAACGTTGACTTTACATCATAATTAATTCACCTATTTGGATAATGTTTTTCTGTTATCTTCATACTGTCGGATTTTGATCCATATTTATTTTCATACTGTTGTTTTAGAAAAACAAATACCAACAACAATCTTACACGACATTTAACATGGATGACTTTGAAACGATCTGCATATATGAAAACTTACTTGTCTTTGCATATTTCTTAATAAACAGGAGGATATATCTCGTTTCTTTGGGAAATCCAACATTTCCAAATGTTTCCACGTGCCAGACACGTTCTTGAGATTTTTGAATTATGTGAACACTATGTGCATGTATGTATCTTTTCATTGTTTATTTTCATTTGCTTCTGTTTTCTCAGCAAACTTCCATCGCTATGTGAATTATTCTGATATCCAAGTCCTGATGATGGTTACTGAAGCCGAAATGTTCAACGTCGACTTTACATCATAATATATTCACCTATTTGGATTATCTTTTTCTGCTATCCTTATACTGTCGGATTTCGATCCATATTTACTTTCATATATATATATATATATATATATATATATATATATATATAATGAACAGTTTCATTTTTCCTGCTTGTTTTCAGTTTGGTTGTCTTTGTACAACTTCTACTTCTTAGAATCAAAGTACTACTATACTACACGTCTGCCAAAGTCTGAGTGTGGTATTCATTCCTGTGATATCTTGCGGATTATACATTGAAAAATCAAAAGGGTCAAATTACTAAATTAACAAATTGAAATAATCATCTACATATACATTTACACACACACACATACACCCACACACCCACACTCACACATATATATATATATATATATATATATATATATATGTATATATATATATATAAGTGTGGGTCAAATCAAAGAAAACAGCTTCAAGCTAACAAAGGAAAGAAGCAGAAGGTACCCTACAAAAACAATTACCGGTGCTGATTACACCGATGAGATAGCACTTCTGGCAAATGCACCCAACCAAGCCGAAATCCTTTTACATAGTCTGGAATGAGCCGCTGCAGGCATTTGCCTCCATGTTAGTACAAGCAAGATGGAATATATGGGCTTTAATCAAACAAGTGACATCACCACACTAAACAGTAGCTCTCTGAAACTAGTTAACACGTTCACCTACCTATGAAGCAGTGTCTCATCAAGTGAAACAGACATCAACACGTGACTAGCAAAGGCATGGACAGCTATTAATAGACTATTGATCATATGGAAGTCAGACCTGACCAATAAAATGAAACACAGTTTCTTCCAAGCAGCAGTTGTGTTGATACCACTATATGGATGCACTACATGTACGCCAACTAAATGGCTGGAGGAAAAGCTTGACAGCAACTACACAAGAATGCTGCAAGTAATATTGAACAAGTCCTGGAGGCAGCACCCCACAAAGCAACAGCTCTACGGCCACCTACCATCCATCATGAAAACTATCAAGATATACGGGACACTGCTGGAGAAGTAGGGACAAGCTCATAAGTGATGAACTCCTGTGGACCTTTGCACATGGGTGAGCAAAAGCAGGATGACCAGCATGAACATACATACAGCATCTCTGTGCCGATACAGGATGTATTCCTGAAGACCTGCCGGAAGCAATGGACGATAGGGAGGGGTGGCAAGAGAAGGTCAGGGATATCTGTGCTGATAGCATGACATGATGATGATGATAATGATATATACAAGTCAGAATTATCCTGATGATCCATTTAGTGAAACCTAGGCAGATAGGTTCTGGCTCTTTAGGTATTCAAATTTTGCTCAACTTAGTATATTGAGCACTTTTACTCATCAGCTGAGGGGACTCTGTCAGTGTTTGTATTTTTTGCTGGACTTTGGGGTCATGGTTAATTATTCTCCGTCAGTATGAATGTTTTTAGTCTTTTTTTTTTATTGAATTTTTTTCACAGATATCAGTTTGTGTAATACTTTTTATTTACAAATTTTATCATCTGAGTTTTCTTTCACACCACCAGAGTTATAGTATAGGTTTAAAAGTAATATATATACATATGAAGGCACCTCTCATTTAATGGTTATCATCAGAGGAAAATGGACACAGTGACCCAAGCTTAAATACTGGATGAAGAACCTATTTGCCTTTCACATAGTGCTAATACCTTTGGGAAAGGAATGAATCTAATATTCTTCCACTAATACATTTATTGATATATAATAGGACAGACTAGGCTCTTTAATCTTGGTATGGCAACCAGTCTAGGAGGGGAAAAATTCAGAATTCAGAACTATTAAGCTCTACTTAAAGATAAATTGAACTTGTATCTCATCCTATGCATGCAGAGAGGTTCAGAAAATACATACATTATATATATATATATGTATATAAATGTGGGTGTGCATGTATTTTTCTGGTATTTGGGAAAAGCGTTCAATTTAATGATTTTCAAATTATTAGCGTTTCACAACATATTTTGGTAGTTTTTAAAATAATAGCAAGATTCCCTGGAGTACTTCATTTTGATCCCAAGCAAAAATATATTTACACAATATCATTTTTTACAAGAACTATGCTAGTATATATGTATATGTAAACACACATATCTATTTAGTATATTTTGTTAAGGTTCTATTCGACAATTCTTATTGATTTTTTCTTGTCATCTTACACAATTTCTTTAATTTAGTTAAATTGCATCAAACAATTGTTTAAAGTAAAATAATCAAAGAAAAATAACATCTTCAAAGTGAACAATGATTGTGGAAAATGCTAAGGAAGAAAATTTCTGGTAAGTTTTCTATAGAAATACCAGATATTGGCATGATGGTTAGAGTGTTTGCCAACAGCCTGGGACACCGGGGTTCAATCCCAGATTGACTTATACCAAAGACACAAAAAATGGTACTTGATGCCTCCTTGCTTAACACTCAGCAATATAAGGTAGGGAAATATAGTAATATAGCCTAGGGAAAGGAGTAGCACCCTCCCTTACATCTTGGTGTAGTAGCTATCGAAAAGAGAGCCTTTGGGTCACCCTTGACAAAGGTCGCCAACTTTCCTTACTTTTTTACTTACTTTCTGTAGAAAATTCAGTGGCACTCCGTATTTAGGCTTCTTTTTCTTTTTCTATGTATGTATGTATGTATGTATGTATGTATAGATTTGATTTTTAATGGCATATCAACCTTTGTGGGTTATTCAATGCCAACACCCTCCTTGTAGAAGAACAGTAATGGTACTGTTTAACCCATAGTTAGGGGGATAAGGGAGTTGTACCTTTCCCAAAGTTATTTGTCTGATCCTGAATGCAATAGTATGACTGGAGTTTGAACTTGCTGACTACAACGTTGCAGTCTGGCACTTTTATCTATTATTCCACATGAATTTGTCAGATATATATATATATATATATATATATATATATATATATGTATATAGGGGCAAGGGTATAAATATACATGCGTGTGTTTGTGTGTGTGTGTGTGTGTGTGTGTGTGTGTGTGTGTGTGTGTGTGTGTGGATAGATAGACAGACAGATAGATAGATAATCACAAATAATATAGAAATGATTGAATTGATTGCCTCAATTACAAACAGTGCTAATGCCAAAATATCAGTTTTAGATAACAAACACATTGTCTGTAATATTTTTTGGGTATGAAATGGTTTTTCCTTAATTTGTATTCTTGACAAACAAACAAATAAACCAAAAAAAATATTTCCAGAAAATCCTAACAGAAAATAAATTTCAGAGAATTAAACTTCTTATTTCTGGTGTATTCCTAATGAGCACATTTGTACAAATAAGTTGAACATCATTTGGATGCAAAAAGAAAAAGAAAAGATATATATTTGCTATAATTCAATTCTGTTATTAAATTAGCCTATGCAATTGTCAACACCCTTTCCTTTAATGTATCATGTCTTGACAGATGATTAAATATTTGCAGCCAACACTTTTACGCATTGATGCTTATGAGGATAAATATGATTATATTGCACAAGCAAAGAAAATACTTTTCAAGCTAATTCCTTTATATTGTTACAATCTCCTGAATAAACTTTGTCTGCCAAATATATGCATACTAGCAGAACTATTGAAATTCTCTGGTGGAAATTTGTTATTTAAGAATTGCTCACAAACTAAGTCATGTGTTTTAATAAATAGAAGTAAAACATCAAAGTATTGCCATTGGATTGTATTTTTGATTCGATACTTTTGCTATTAAATATATAAAACACAGTATGTATCCACACACACACATACATTGATAAACTTTGGATGAAATCTGTTAGTGTCATGGACCAGAAAAAAGAAAAACATGAACTCGGGATTACGTGGAACAAGTATATTGAATGAAAGTATAAATACAGCATAGGTAAAAGAGTGTTGAACATCAGTCTGACTGCCAAAGTGTTAGATTGAAGTTAACTTTACACCGAGATGAATATTCCCCTGGTATTCATAGGAAGAGTTCATTATAGTCCGTAAGGAAGGTACCATAACAGTTAGAAAAGGAGGACAACACAGAAAATTAGATTGACATGCTTTGTATGAAACTAATTTTAACTGATATATATATATATATGTATATATGTGTGTGTGTGTGTGTGTGTATGTGCATACATATATATAAAAATATATATCATCATCATCATCATCATGTCGTGCTGGTAGCACGGATATCCCTGACCCTCTCGCCACTTTTCCCTTTTCCCTGCCTCAGGCAGGTCGTCTGGACAACATCCCGTATCCTCACGTAGTTGCTGAATGTATGTTCGTGCTGGTCGTCCTGCTTTTGCACGGTCATGTGTGGGCGTCCATAAGAGTACATCACTTATGGGTTCGTCCCTGCTTCTCCAGCAGTGTCCTGCATGTCTGGTTCATCTAACTTGAATAGTTTTCGTGATAGGAGGCTACCTGCCTCCTATCACGAAAACTAGTGAAAACAGGTAGCCGTACAGTTGGTGTCTTGTGGGGTGTTGCCGCCAGGACTTGTTCAAGATTGCTCGCAGCATTCTTGTGTAATTGCCGTCTAGCTTCTTCTCCAGCTGTTTTGTTAGAGTCCATGTAGTGCATCCATATAGCAGTATCGATGCGACCACTGCCTGGAAGAAACTGCGTTTCATATATATATATATATATATATATATATATATATATATGTGTGTGTATTTATGTATATTTCGATAGTTAGGTAGTATTCTTCAATCCAGTAAATCAGGAGCAGGGAACAATTCCATCAGGACAAATAAATTATTCAAATTTTTAATATTTAAATATTCCTGGTAAAGAGCTCATTGTAGATAAATTCACTGAGCAAATAATATCATTTCAAGAAAAAAACAATATTCAATCACACTGATTCATATCAATGCTCTTGAGAGAATGGAAATAAATTTATTATCCTAATGTGACTGAATATTGTTTTTTTCTTGAAATTATATAGATAGCTATGTATATATAGATAGATATAGATAAATAGATACATAGATAAATATAAACATATATATATATATACATATATCTATGTTTGCATGTATACATCATCATCATCAATATCATCATCATCAAGTTGTGCTGAAATTACAAAATCCTTCAACTCTCCCACCAACTGTCCCTTTCATCTATTGCTTCTGGCAAGTCCTCTAGACCGTATCCAGAACGCCACTTATGAATTCTTCCTTCTGCTATTCCAGGCAAGGATTTCCAAAAAATGGTCCAAGTTTAGTGAATGCTATATCCACTGTTCTATAATTCTCATTTGCACAGGTATTTCTGAGTTAACTCTTTGAGAAAGCTGCATGATTTCCCTTTCCTGTGGTCCACTTGATAGTGCAGCAATTCTTTGAACTTTATCAGTTTCTTATCTCCAATGACTCTTAAAAATTCAATGCTCATGGGGGAAGTTGCATCATGTACAGGTTCTACAAACTGAAATTATGTACCTATTTACCTAACCATGTCACCATATGTAAGATGTGATACAAAGTCAATTCTTTTTTTAGAAGAGTAAAACTGGTTTGAATTCAGAGTTTATCTTATTGTAGACTACTTACCCAACTAAAGCTAAATAACCCAATCTGCCCTACCATTTACCCATAGCTGGAAGAGAACAACAGACGGATTCATGCTTTCCCCAAAGGCATTTGCACAAAGTGAAAAGCATACCTTCTTGCCCAACATGTCTTATTTTATTTTACTTGGATGGTTTGTGAGATGGAAGGGAAGTGATCACACTGCAGCTGTTTAGTGAGGAACTGCTTCCAGAATTTGTTCAAAATAGCATGTAGTATTCTTGAGCTGTTTCCATCCAGCTTTTTCTTCATGCTTTTTATTAGATTCCAGGTGGTGCATCCATACAGTAGTATTGATATAGCCAAGAAAACATTCAAGTAAGACAAACAAGAGCATTGTTTGAGAATCTAGGATGAACTCATAAGTGATGTTCTCTCAAGGATGTGCCAGTGTTGGCCAACCAACAAAGATTTACATCAACTCTGCACAGATAGGATACAGCCCAGAAGACATGCGAAGAGCAATGGATGATAGGGATTGATGGCGAGAGAGACAGTCAGAGAACTCTGTACAGTCAGCACAACTTGATTATATATATATATATATATATATAGGTAATATTCGGTCAGGTTAAAAAGTTTGGAGTAATTCCCTCAGGACAAGAAAATCATTCAACAGCTGAACATTTAAATTTTCCTGGTAGAGAGCTCAATGTAATTTATTACAGAGCAATATTTCTTTAAGAAAAAAACCAAAGACCGGTTAATTCATGATTATAAATTTATTTCGGTCCTGTATTTTCAGTTTCTGGTGTGAACCCAAAACATGAAGAAAAAAAATTAATACAGGACTTCTTCAGATCACATGGATAATTAATTAAATTCAAATTTAAATTTATATTTAATTCTAAAAACCAGAATAAACACATGGGGTGTAGGGGGGATGAGATTAAGGAGTTACCTCCTCGTTAATCCTTAATCTCATCCCCCCTACACCCCACGTGTTTATTCTGGTTTTTAGAATTAAATAAAAATTTAAATTTGAATTTAATTAATTATCCATGTGATCTGAAGAAGACCTGTATTAATTTTTTTTCTTCATGTTTTGGGTTCACACCAGAAACTGAAAATACAGGACCGACATAGATTTATAATCATGAATTAACCGGTCTTTGTTCTTTTTGTTTTTTTTCTTAAAGATATATATATATATATATATATATATATATATATATATATATATGTATGTATGTATATATGTATATATATTCATATAAATATGTTCATACATTCATATATATATATATATATATATATATACATATATATATATATATATATATATATATATATATATATATATATATATATATATATATATATATATGAGGATGCAGTTAGCATAATGGTTATCACCAAGCTAAGTTCAAATTCAAGATGAGGTTGTTTACGTTTGATTTTGTGCTAATGTTCTTAGGAAAGGCATTTATCCATCCCTCTTCCAATCAGTTATGAGCAAAATAATACAGTAGACGAGACTCTTGATAAGGCAATTGCTCTAAGAGAATGTAAAACACCCAATTAAATCCCAAAGAAAGTTATTTACAAGAACCTGTGGCACTCCATTACATCAATAGCAACTTATCGAGTCAAAGAAATTATTTGTGTAGCTTGTATGATGGTTTACAAATGTAACTGAACTCTTCAATACTCACGTCATGCTTAAAGAGAAAGTCTGTTCATTCTCTCTCCCCCACCTCTCTCTCTCTCTCTCTCTCTCTCTCTCTCTCTCTCTTTCTCTCTCTCTCTCTCTATATATATATATATATATATATATATATATATTTGGATTTTTCCTGAGATGGTTATATTTTTCTTGGAAACGTCTTCTTTGGTTTTTCATGGTATTTCATTCTCAGTGCAATAACCACATATAGGCAAAATGATGCTCACACTGAAAAGTATTCAATATATATATATGTATGTATATATATATATATATATATATATATATATATAGATCTGTTTCATTCTATCAGAGCTCATATATATATATATATATATATATATATATGTATATTTTTCACATACACCCACACATACATACATACATATATATATATATATATATATATATATATATATATGTATATATATTTTTTATGCATCTGTGTGTGTCTGTGTGTATGTGTGTATAGGTCCGTAAATAGATAGAAAAAGAGAAAGAGAGAGAAATTTTGTTTTATGTATATATTCAATCCATAATAGATATGCCACAATGTTCGTTTCATTCTTTATTCCATTTTTTTGTGCTTTGTCAGCTTTTTTAAAATACAGTTCTTTGGAAATTATTACATTCTTCTGATGATACCCTTGGGTTAAAACTAAAAGAGAGAGGAGGAGTGATTATGGAGGCATATTATTTCTATTAAAAGAGATGAGCAACTTCAGTAATAAGAGAATTTATTGTTATTAAAACACAAGGCAAATTTGCTCACAATATATAGAAATTTTGTATTACTTGAAAATAAAATATCATCATTTATTTATGCCATAAATTATTTTTTTACTTTCCAGTGTAATGTAATACATTATCAAATGCCAAGTCTAGTATCAAGGTTTGACTTCCAAGTTGGACACCTGTTTGGTTTTTGTTCAGTGGCTAAGCCAGTATGTGAATTGAATGAAATTGGAAAATTAACAATTTAGAATCACAACTATGCTCTGAGAGATTGGCTGAAGGGAGTCACATGACCAGAAAGAGGAAAAAGGAATAGTTTAAGTATTTTTTGTTAGTTTTTTTGTTTTAAGAACCACAGAACTGGTTAGACGTGTTTTTGAGGGTCTTCAATAAGAAATAAAGTAGATGCAAAGAGTTTTCTCCTCCTTATGAAAAGC
Source organism: Sepioteuthis lessoniana (assembly GCA_963585895.1). Taxonomy (NCBI): domain Eukaryota; kingdom Metazoa; phylum Mollusca; class Cephalopoda; order Myopsida; family Loliginidae; genus Sepioteuthis; species Sepioteuthis lessoniana. Next base: position 76,679,143 of record OY757926.1, read on the forward strand.
AAGTTAGGAAATCCATAGTAATAATTGTCCAGATCTAATTAAGATATGAAGTAATAAACGGGCTTTTTTGTAGATATCTCAAAGAAAGAAATGATGGAAATGAAGTGACAAATGCAAGATGAGTTTGTTCAAATCAAAAAAAAAAAAACTCAGTCACAGAAAAATCCTACTCACTTTTTTTGCCAATGTTACAACTTTCCTCTTGACCAGTCTCAGAAACAGAAAGGAATGAAGGAGTATTTTCAAGTTGATTAAAGAAAAGTCTATTCTTTCACAAATTATAGCTCCCCACCAATGGAGTGTGGGTTGATGCAATGTTGCATAGCCTCAAAATTTAGGTTGTGGCTTGTTGCTCTGCTTCTAACTGACTCTTTTTATAAATTCCTGAGGCTTTTGTCCAACAATTTTTTGGTCCTCCAATGAGAGTTCTTGTGACTGGACAATCACAAGGATTCACATTGTTGGTCAAACAGCCAAGTACAGGACAGGATCACCTATAGAAGGAGGTGACCACTACATAACAAATGGAAACCAAAATATAAATGCTTGTTTATTGGCTTCTTTAATAACTCAGATGGTAATGATGATCAATTGCCTTTGAGTCCTGTTTATTAGCAAGTTCCAAGAGACTCCTATGGTGTTATATAACATCAGTTGAAAAAAGATATATCATAGAAGACGTTATGAAAGTGAATTTTAGAATCTGAATTTATTCACACACACACACACACACACACACACACACACACACACACACACACACACACACACGATATTGAACAACACGTTCTTTATAATAATTGTTACACAATTGTAAAATAATTTAAATATCATAGTTTTGAAAGTACTGGTTGACTAGTTAAATAATTATCAAAAATGAATGCAAATACTAATTTTATTCCTGGATATGCTGCCAGAAATTTACACTGTGGCTGCTTAAGTAATGAAGACTATCAACTATCTAATGAAGACTATCAACTTTTATGAGATTTTATTTTCATTTTAAAAGTGGTTACTTAGCCTCCTTCTTAGGAGCAGCCATTACCAACTCTCCAATATTCCTTATCTCCAACTTCAAATCAGCATAAATCCCTACCCACCCAGAATGATCAAGAAAATTTACAACAGGAATAACAACAATTGTTTTGAAAGCTTCATTTTTAAGCTTGCCATTTCTTTCAATATCTATAACAGCTTCAAGGAGTTCACCATTCCTGGAAAATTAAGCAAGGATAAAGTTCATATTTTAGTTATTTGGGATGCAGGAGTGGAAGTGAAGAAGAGAAAGAAAAACTGAAGGAGGGTTTCTTTTGAATTTGTTATAGGTTTCAACACAGTTGTCTAAAATCTTGTTCTCTTAATTCATGAAAGAGAATCAATATTCTTTTATCTTCATTTATCATGAAACCTAACTTAAAAAAAGATTTGAAATAAATGCAAATTTTTCACAAAATTTACCACAACCCACATTTGTATTGAAATTGTGTGTTTTACTTATGTGCTTGAAAATTAGTTGAAAAGGGGAATGTTTATTATTTGGTTTCTTTACATTTTTTAAAGGTTGAAATGAAAGAAGAAAAGTGAATTTTGTTGTGTGTCCTATTTTTCTTTTCTTCTCCATTTTTTAATCATCTATTTCATTTATGTTTTATTTTTTGAACGGAAGGTAATTTTCGGTAAATCAATCAGAAGGTTTTTTTTTAAACTTAAGAGTCTTCTGATATAATGTCCTGATCTAATTAGCATTAGAATTTTAATCTAATTATTATTTATTACCAATCGTTACTTGAAACCATATAACTACTTAAAAATGATTAATATTAGATAGGGATTTAAACCATATACTGATGTACAAATTATGTATTAATAGTTGCTTGAAGATATAATGAGGGGGTGTCCTCGTGGTCTAATGGTTAAAGCGATGGACTGCGGAATCGTAGTAAGCAAGTTTGTACTCCAGTCGTGCAATTTCGTTCACTTTAGGGCAAATACCCTTGGGAAAGGTATGAACCCCCTTATCTTCCCAGCTATGGGTTAAATAGTACCACTACTGTTCTTCTGGAAGAATAGCTTTGCCATTAAATAACCTACAAAGGTTGATATGCCATTAAACAAAGAAGATATAATGGTTTTTGTCCAGGGTAACACACTAAATTACATTGGATAGTGAAGTTCTAGCAGTGAAGCTCTATGGAGTTTGGAGTACCCCATTATTGTCATTACTTCCATCTCTACTTTCAGCTGGAGTGATAGTATGGGTTCAGGTCCTATCTGTGGGTCAAATAGATCAGATTGAAAATTATTTGTATAAGATAGAAATATATGCAACCAAATAACTGTTCAAATTATTAGTATCAAATAGTATTAGATAGGAATAATCATTTAGTTGTGTTAAAAAAATCACTATAAACAAATAAGAAAGTGCTATTCAACTTTGAAAATATAGTCATGATTTGATCAAACATTTAGAAATTAATCAAATTTCAACATTAAATAACCCTTAGAGGTTGATATGCTATTATCAAATAAACTAAACTATATTATTTTGGTTTACAAATGATTAATTATTGCTAAATAGGAATAGTTGCTTGAAAACATATAATTGCTTGTGAAAAAAAACTGACTTTAGCATTTAATAACCCAACATGGGGTCAAACCAAACTAATCTTGGATAATGAAATTAGAGAATGAAATTAAAATAAAAGCTTCTTATACGGATGAAATTAGAGAATGAAATTAAAAGACTGATTTCTTCAGCCTTGGTGAGGCAACTAGTCTACGAGAAGGAAAACTCCGAATTCAAACCTGTTAAACTCTGCTTAAAAATTGACCTTGTGTCATATCCTGCCCGAGCGGAGGGGTTGGTAAATAGGATTAATAGATAAGAGAGAATCCTGAAGACAGGAGTCTGACAGCTGTTAACTGAATTCTAATCTGATCTCTCACTGTTTGATGTTCAATGATTAATTAGTTAATAATCTGTACTGACTCAAGTTCATTAACAATAAATTAATATTTGCTGCTTAATACGGATTATTTCTTCACTCTTAGCTTGCAAACTTATTGCTGTCCCTAAATATGAAATGTGAATGCATAGGTTGATAGATAAACAGAAAAATATGAACAGACTAAGATAGAATAGTAGAATTATTAATATATTGATATAAATATATGAATAAAATACTTATATATTCCTTTTTGAATATTTAAATTTAAAAGTGTGTTTCACAAATTTCTAAGAGAAGATAATGCACACTTGCTGACCCACATTTCTATTTAAGATTTTTTTCCATTACATATTCATGTATTCTGAATATATATATATATAGTATTATTCAGTCCAGTTAAACCAGAGTTGGGAGTAATTCCTTCAGGACAAGAAAATCATTCAAGAGCTGAACATTTAAATTTTCCTGGTAGAGAATGAAAAACAGGATGGAAATAAATTTATAAACGAAAAACAGGATGGAAATAAATTTCATTCTAAAATAACCAGTCTTTGTTTTTTTCTTTAAAGAAAAAAAAAAGAATATATATATATATATATACTTATGTGAGATATACTTTTCTTATTTCTCTATAATATATATATATATATATATATATATATGTGTGTGTGTGTGTGTGTGTGTGTGTGTGTGTGTGTGTGTGTGTGTGTGTGTGTGTGTGTTGTTTGTGGCCCTTCAAATTAATAGGGATTTGTTGAATTTATTTATTGGCATATTTATTAATGGTTGTTTATTGTTTATTCTTTCCAGGTCGGTGATTAAGTTTCATATTAAATCTAAAACATATGTTTTCGAACTTTTTATCTGTTTATTTTCATTGTTGTTTTAATTATCGGTTTTATGTTTATATCTTTTTCAATTCTTTCTATGATTGTAAATTTTGCAACTTTGTTAAAGTTATGACCATTTGTGCAAAACTGTTATTCAACTAATATTAGATTGTTTTGATTCATATAGTTGATCTGATGTCTGCGATTATTTAGTCTAAAGTAAAATGGTCATTCTACCTTTCCATTTTCTTAAAAAAATACCTCTTAAAATTTTCTAAAAAAATGCTTCCTTTCTTTTCCACAAATCTTTTTCTCCTGTCAATGACCTAAGGTCAAAATTAGTTAAGTACCATCAAGAAACTAATAACATAAAATTGATTTTCCTGTTTGTCTTATCACTTTTATTCATCTTTATATATATATATACATATATATATATATATATATATATATATATATATATATGTATATATATATGCAAACAATGAGATTTTTGATAATATGTGTGTGTGTGTGTGTGTGTGTGTGTGTGTGTGTGTGTGTGTGTGTGTGTGATTTCTTAAATCATTTAAAGAGATTACTATTAATTACTGGTATCAGTGACTCCATTTAACTCTTATCTTTGTCAATATTCATTACCAGTGAAAACATTTTCTCACCATCATTTTCCTTATTTCCAATTAATATAAACCTTCCTGAGTTCACATCAAAATTATTTAGCGCACATAAAAACAACAACGGATTATCATAGATTAGAAATGTAACCACTTTTTGTTTATATTGTTAGTTGTATACAGCAATTTTACCCTTCAAATGTAGTCATAGTCAAGTAACATTGAAATATGCAACACAGTTGTAAATAGTCTAGAAGTTAGACAAGTTTTCAGCTTTTGGAGTCTGGCACAAGGTCTCTATGACCTCCCTTTGTACTCTCTTCAGATCCTCTGTCCAACTAATGTAGGGGTTGACTTGTTGTCCTTAGTTTCAATTCCTCATTATCCAGTTGTCTTTTAAACAGCTTTTCAAAATATGGGAGATTATCTAACCCCTTTGTGGTGGTCAGAGGACTGGATCTATCTTCTCAACTCCAACCTACTTTAAGTTTTATCTCTCACCCATACCTAGAATTAGCAGGGTTACCGTTTATTTGTCTCTGCCTCCCACCAGACACGACTTGACACATGGTCAAAATCCCGAAGGCCGATTAAAGTGGGGATAAAGAGGAGGGGGAGGTCGGGAACGAGCCGAGACTCAAACCCTGCTGGTCTATGCAGCTCATCGGCTCACTTAGTGCAATGTGAACCTGATGAGGCAAGCAGTTTCATGAACCCAAATGTGGGTCCGGGCACATATGCTGGTTATGGCTTGAACTAGACAGCAAGGTCTAGTGCCTACTGAGCTCTTTTGTTCCACCCACTCTCTTCGCATTCAACCTGGCCCTCATTCCTAGGCAGGCGTAATTGTCTTTCAGTGATAAAATTTTCATAACACATAAGCAAAGGAAAGTTTAAAATTTTATTAAATGACCAATTTTTTCTTATCAGTTCAACCACTCAACATTCTTAAAACAACCGAAATCTGTTTCCTTTCTGATAATTTTCATAAACTAGCCAAACACTTTTGTCCAAATGATTTTAAGCAATCAAAATTTTCTTATCAGACCGTTCTGGTCATTAATGTTTTCTTCGTCCAGTACCTTAGATTTTTACAAGTGTATGACCATACCCCTTTTCAATTGATTTGCTTACCCTCAATTGATGAACCCCCTTTTCAAGTTCCAGTGTCAAATAAGTCATTCTATTTTTTAAGTTTCCAAATCTTTTTTCTTTATCCAAATAATATTTAAGCAATTCAGATTCTCTTAAGAGTACATCTATAACCTTTTTCACATCATCTACTTACGTTCAATTGATAAACCTCCCTTCCTCTATCTTTTCGATGTTGCGTTTATACACTTTCTAAATCTCTTTTCTTCGCTTGTCTTCAATCTCATTTAGTTTCTGATATCTTCCTTTTTATATATTTCCTTTTTTTTTTTAAAGTAATTTGGAATATTTCTTTTTATTGGAAACCACAAAAAACCTACAAACACCTCAAAAGTTCAAATGTAAAAAAAAAAAATATATTGCTGTGAGGTCTTGAAGACCAATTTTGAGGAAAAAAATCTTCCAGAGGTTTTATCTTTTATGGCTTTTTATATTGTTGTGTGTGAACATATATAGGTATATAGGTGTTTTTATATCCTTTTCTTTTCTGGGGACCACTGTGAGTATGTGGGTTTGTGTATTTTCTCTTCTGATTCTCAAGTAATTGTTCTTCATGATTCTGAATACTTGAAATGAATTAAATAAATACTAGAAAGATGTAAAGATTATATATATATATATATATATATATATACACACACATATGTGTGTGTGTGTGTGTGTGTGTATTGATATATATGTGAGTGTGTGAGTGTGTATATACATATATATATATATGTGTGTGTGTGTGTGTGTGTGTATATATGTGTGTGTATATATATATATATATATATATATTGAAATGAATAGATCTATGAATGATTCCAAATTTGGCATTTTGTTTTTTTATTATCATTATTTCATACACTTGTGCACTAAACCTCTTTCGGATTTTTACTTCCTCTGCGGGCAATTTTCTTTGTTAGTTCAAATTTGACTGGTAAGTTTCAGCAGTTTCTTTTATTGTAAAGATTGTTTTGATTGGTTACTTTGATTTTATTTAATTCCAATTTTGTTCATAAGAATGTCCTATTTGATCTAATTGTCTGAGAAGATCTCTAGTCAATGTTAATGTTCTTTTATGGTTTTTTTGTGTATATATAAGTATGCAGTCTGTGTAGGTTTGTGCCCATATACATAGATTTATAAATACTCATCTAGGGTTTTGGGTGGGTTTTTATTGTTCTTTCTTCTTTCCCTTATACCTTTTCTTTACGTACATGTTTTTGATTTTATATACATGCATATACGTGTGTATGTGTGTTTATGTGCATTGTATGTATGTATGTATGTGTGCACACAAACATATATATGTATATACATTTATGTATACATACATATGTTATAAAATAGCCGAGGGATTTCGGTTCATGCCTTTGAGTTTAGTTAGGCTGAGTACCTTTCGGCTCAGCACATGGGTTAGTTGGGTGCAATCTTGATGCCGGTGGTAACGCGTGGGCGTGCACAAAGCGGACATGTCACTCAGATGTTACAATACTCCGAGACAAAATGGGTGACGGGGTGCGGGTGACGTCACGCACCGGAAGCGCGCAGAGGTTTGTGGAGATTTGAACAAAGTTAGAGAGTCGAGTACTAGCTGCCAAACGAGAAGGATCGACTTAGGCGCGAGGCGAACATGCGCCCTATGGGGGCTGCTCGAGTTGGTAGCTAAAGAATAAAACAGCATAGAAGATTATGTCTCTCCTCCTTACGTCGAAACCTTTAACTCAAAGTTAGTAAAAAGGTTTCGTACCTGAACAAGAAGTCATTAAGTGTTTTCAAATTCCGAGATTCCTATGTTCTTTATATATTCTATAGTAATGAACATTATATGTCCATTTCGCACATAGCATTAATGGCTAATATGGTACACATATATTTTCAAAGGCATTTGATGGATTTAATGTGTGTGAGAATGGATTTTACTCCAGATATAGATGTGTTTTTAAGCTACTTGGTGTGTATAGGTATGTGTGTATAGGTGTGTGATTGTGTATGTTTGGTACCGTTTAATGAAAGTTTAAATCTATCTATGAAGTATTGAGTAGTCATTGGTCTTGTATATTGGTATTCGTTTAAAGTCTTCTTTTCTGCATTCATAAAGGTGTTTTTATACATAAAGTTTTCTATTTCTTTTAATTCAGTGTTGCTTTTCTGTAAAGAGACTCTGTTGTTCAGTACTTGAATGCATCCTATGTATATCTCATTGCAGGTTGTGCATTTGATTATGTAAACTGCATTTTTGAATTGCTGCTAAAATTTCTATTTATTATGAATGTTGTTTTTGAGGTTTTTAAAAATATAGGATTTTCCTTCTCTGATTATATTACATCATCATCATCATCATGTCGTGCCACCTGCATGGATATCCCTGACCCTCTCTCGCCACTTTTCTCTATCGTTCATCGTCTCTGGTAGGTCTTCTAGACTACATCCCATATCTTCACATCGCTATTATATTACATACTCCACATATATTTGGCATTTTGAAACTCCCTGTGTTACATGTCCCTAATTTATATGAGATTGGGATAATTGTTATTGTGGCTAGTATGTTTTTAATTCTATCATTGTTTTTTCAGCTGATACATATCCCTTATTTATTAGCATTGCAAGATAACCCCTCTAGTGGGGGTTAGGCATAATTCTTCTTAGCGGGTTCATTGGAGATTTTTATTTGTGATCTTGGTGCAGATTCTATGTGCTAGGGTGTAAGAAATGAATTTTCTGCTGTTTTTTGTGTGATTGCTCTTGAAAAGGAGTTATTGTTGGGTGTCAGTGGGTTTGTGTTAAATATCTGTGATAATTTGTCCATTTTGATTTTTAATTAGAATGTCAAATGATGGTAGGTCTTTAAAATTGTGCTTTATTGTGAATCTTATTTTAGGGTGTCGGTTTTGGAGTAAGTTGTGTAAATTGTAAAAGTTGCCCCATGAGTATTTCCAAAATATGAAACAGTCATCCGGCTATCTTTTTCCTGATCTAATTAAGTCTTTTTTTTTATATTGTTGCTGGAGTTTTTCCATACAGTTTAATGGAGATTTTCCTTCAAGTACACTAAGGTAAGAGTAGCAAACATTGATGCCATTTTAGTTCACATTGCTGTTCCTTGGGTTTGGATATAATTTTTTGTGATCAAATAGGAAAGATTTATTATTTAGGATTAGTTCCATGCCATCAGTGATAATTTTTTCGTTAAGTCTTAGGTGTTATGTTTCTGGGTATTTTTCTACCCTAAAAGGTCTGTTTTTCTAATTCATGAGGGATATTAGTATATATGTAGGTGTCATCAGATGTTACCATGAGTGTATTGGGATCAGTTTTTTGTTGTATGGAGTTTAGAAAGTTGATGTCAACTCAACTGTATTTTTTTTTTATTTTCTATAGGAATGGTTGTAGAAGAATAACTATTGATTCATCGAGTCTATTTGATGGGCCTGCTACAATAGAAAATTCCTTTTTGGATGCGATGAGCAATTTTCAGCACTCCATCATGATAGACGTGGTGTATTCAATAATAAGTTTTCAGACATTTTTTCGTACAGGCATTTAAAATGGTCATAGACTCTTGAAAATTCAGTATGTTTTTGCTATATATCTGATGAGATGACTGAATAATTTTCATAATTTCAGGTTCAAATGAACAGCTACAGCACCAATTGGAATACACCCTACTAAGCCTGATTGTCACAGCTGGTGAATTTCAAAAATGCAATCTGACACTTTAGAAGAATGATATGCAATAAAATTCCGTTTTAAACTTGCAAAAAATCCCACAGAAATGTATGGAATGCTTCAGACTGCTTTTCGACCATCTTGCATGAATCGAGCATCAGTTTTTGAGTGGCACAAGAGATTCAAGGAAGGCAGGGAGTCTGTGAGGAATGATAAGAGGTGTGGGAGGAGTAAGGAAGTTAATATACCAGAGTTGATTGGCCAAACGGTTAGGGTTAGGCTAAGGGTTACTATGTTGAGGTTTTAAGGGAGTTCAGGAAGAGATTCCTTGTGAAGAGGCCAGCACTCTTCAAATCAGTCTGTGGAATTTCCACCAGGACAATGCACCAGTCCACAACTCCATCCTAGCCACAGACTGTTTGACCAAGATGGGCATCAAGACAATTCCTCAGCCTCCCTATAGTCCAGACCTTGCTCCCTGTGACTTTTGGTTATTCCCCAAGCATACAGGCTGTCGTTATGAGACAACTGAGGCGATGGAAGAGGCTATAACAAAGGTCATTGACACGCTCACACAAGAGGACGTCCATGGGGCCTTGCAGAAGTTGTTGGAATGGTACAATAAGTGCATTGCAGCCAGAGGAGATTACTTAGAAGGGAACTAGAGTTTCACGTGTGTACTACAAATAAAAGTACCCATATGAAAAAAGTTTGTAAACTTATTTAATGATCTTCGTAGCAAGAAAAAGAATGGTGACATATCTATGTATCTATTAATCAATCAATTTATTTTAAAAGCATATGATTTATATTCTCATATATCTTTTTATGTATCTATCTATCTTTCTATCAATCTCTCAAAAGTATGTCTTTGGCATGAAATAAGTTTTTTTTTGAGAACATAAGATATACATTAAGAAGTGTATGCATGGATGGATCAACATATTGCATATAAGTTAACAAATTAATGAGTATTTTCCATATATATATATATATATATATATACATTTATATATATTTTTAAGTATTCAGTCAGCGTCCAAAAACAGTGGGTATGGATTATTCTTTTATAGAATATTTGAGGAATATCATATAAATCTATATGAGTGCTCGATGTATGGCTACTAGAACTTTGAGTAAGCATGTCTGACAAGTCTGGAAGTATAGTAATATTCTCCACCGAAATAAATTTATAATGACTACTTAACCAGGTTTGAGTTTCCATCCGATTACACTATACATATATATATATATATATATATATTATATGCATATATGTGTGTGTGTATGTGTTTGTGCATGTATACGTATGTGTAAAGATATCATATTTACATGGTGAGATCAAGTTTCAAAAGTCTAAGTTTACAGAATCAAAATCTTTTCACAAGTTGGGATTGCTCCAAGAGTTTGCAGAATACTTTGGAAGCATTTCTCATCTGCCACACAAGTCTTCCATGCAATGCCAATTCCATCTGTTCAAACACTTCTCCACCTCATCCCACCACTCCTCACCTATTTAACCAGTTAATGACATTGCTTGTCCGAACCACTAATGCACCAATATGTAGAATCTTGTCAAAATGTAAATGATTCCGCTGTCAATAATAGCATCAACTTGTAATTGTCCTTGTTCTATAATTAGTAGGAAAACATTTCTGTTGTTGGAACTACACTTTCTTCTGAAGTAAAAGGTTTGCAAAGTTTTGAGCAAGCAAATGCCATGTTAGCGGAGAGAGAGGAAGACAAATATTAATTTCACCACTCATTCTAATCGTTGCCAAATGAAATAAATGAACATTTGGACACAGTAGTTCATCTTTATACATGCAATGAAAGCATGAAAGTGAATTAAAAATAGTCCCCGGTAATTCATTAGTTTTAACAAACAAGACTTGTGATTGAATTTGTTAACCCTTACAATTATAGGCTCAGCCAAAACATATTGGATACTAATAATAAATGGTGTGAACAGACTTTCTTTTAATGCTATTATCATATAGATTAAAGCAAAAATAGCTGCACAATGTAGCAATGTTTTAATGTTTTTTACTTAATTATTAGTGAATTTTAGTGAATTTAGTAAGCTTAGGTATAGTGTGTCTGAAGACAAAGGTTTTAAAAATGTTACTATATGATGTTTGCTCATAAAATCCTTTGAATATAGTAGAGAATGTATTGATTTTTTTTAAAGTGTACGTACAAGCAGAACAAAAAGAAATGGCACAAAATTGAAATCCTCATACATATTTTTCAGCATTTATACATACTTTATTATATTTGTTTTATAGGTATGTTTATATACTCATAAATATGAATATATTCATAAATATATATGTGTGTGTGTGTATTTACATGTGTGCGTGTGTATGTGTGTGTGTATTTGCATGTATGTGTGTGTGAGAGAGTTTAATTAAATAGGACAGATCCGTTGTTTCTGACAATTTTATCATGGATCTATTCAAGTCTTTGTATGAGTTGTTTGTCTTCTTGATAGAATGAATTCAGGAAGGTGCCATATTTTTCTCAAGTACTTTTGGCCATCTTCAGAGGAGTGAATAATGAAATGACATACACAATGATGAGTCCAATACATTTATATAAAGAGGAAGCAGAAGAACAAGTGTGATAGGAATTTACAGAGAAAAGAATTTTACTAGAAGTGAGAGAAAGAATTGGCTGGGAAAAGTATTAAAAGCATTTTAGAATATGGCTGCTGTATTCAAAGTTGATTTTGTTTAAGAAAGCTTTGTTAATCGTTATCTATTGAGCTTAAAAATTCGGTATTTTTGTTTGTTTTTTACTTTGTGTAATACGGAGTTATATTCTTAAATGGAAAAGCTTTTTCCATTTGGGATATTTACAAAGTGACATTAATGTATGAGTAGATACTTTAACCAACCGATCCTAATGCAGGAGTTTTTGAGAGAGTAAGAGAGAGTCTGATGAGAGGATCCTGTGAGAAATTAGAGTTAAAATATCATTCAATACAGTTAGTCCACCACTTCTCCAAAAACAAGACTTTCAATCATAAAGACTTGACATTAATTTTGTTGCATATTTCCGTGTCACTTGACAAGAACCAAACAGGAAAGATTAAACCTGTTTATATACAACAAATGTTTTAAACAAAAAGAAAAAAATTCTTACTGTTATCGTTGATTATTTTGGTTGTTTTTTGTTTTGGTGAATTACTTTGGTGTAACCGCTGACCATCAATCTGTTAATCACTTCAGAGACTTCATCATGTGATCTTCTCACCTTCTGTGATCAAAACACATGAGTTGAGTGATAGATGGTCATGAAGAACATGGACACAGTCAAACCAAGTGGAACTACGCTTAAAAGCGTAATACCAGCAATGCTCCCTCATGAAAAGATTGAATTAACGAGGTGCCTTGACCAGTGTCGACCCCAGTCTTTTGCATTTAGAGTTTGCACTTAATCAACTATATTCCCATGTGGCTCACCATATTTGTCTCTTATAAACAGAATTCTCTTTAGGCACTCCAAAAGTAAAATTAGATTAGAGAATTCTCTTTGGAAATTTCCTGAAACTAAATAGCAATTTTTCAAATTATTAAAAAAGCAAATTAACCTGAAATACCAAATTTGGTAAATGAAATAATCAGTGTCAGAAAAATTAAAAAAAAGCAATAATCAACAAATGAAGAGTCACCATTTATTATTATTATGACTAAACTCTTTTGAGGGTTTTTCATACCAGCATTATCTGATGGTCTTTCACTGATGCTTGAGTGACAGCAAGTCTCAAGTTTCCAGGACTCTTCACAGTATTCGGGTCAATCTTAACAATGCTGTAGATTGCATAGTCTCCACTCGTCCTATTATTTCTCAGTCATCCAGTCCCTTTACCAATTCGTTGGCAATTGTAACAAGAGCACCAATTACAATTGGTTTCATCATCACTTTCAAATTCCACAGTTTTTTAATTCACTGGTAAGGTCGAGGTACTTATCCTTCTTTTCACTTTCTTTCAAATTTACTCTGTGGTCCATTGAGACAGAAAAATCCAAAATTCTGCAAATTCTCTTTTTTTTGTTGATTATAATTAGGTTTAATCATGTGGCTGAGATCAGGTTATCAATCTTTATCTCAATGGAGGTGCCCATGGTGTATGGAGGTGCCCGTGGTGTAATGGTTATCGTCGTAGGAAATGAAAACAGCGAGTTTAAATCCTGGAAAGACTGATTGCATTTCACATAGCACTAATACCCTTGGGAAAGGTATGAATCCAATTATTCTCCCTCCATCTAAGAGTAAATAGTAGGACAGACTAGGTTCTTCAGCCTTGGTGAGGCAACTAGTCTAGGAGAAGGAAAACTCTGAATTAAAACCTGTTAAACTCCACTTAAAAATTGACCTCATGTCATATCCTGCCCAAGTAGAGGGGTTGGGTAAATGGGATCAATCTTTATCTCAAAATCCTAGAGAAGTTTGTGCGTTTCATTCTCCCGAACAGATTCTGGTTTGTGCATATACCATTTGTTCATATGGTCAAATTTAAATTTTTTGCACAATTCCAAGTGGATCAACTTGCCCACCCATTCATGTCTAGTCTTATACTCTTTCTGTGCTAATTTACAGCATTTATTTATCATGTGATTGACTGTTTTGTCTCTATCACCACATGACCTATTTCTAGACTATTAAACCGAATACTATTAAACAAGGAGGTAGAAATAGCATAAGGTTTGTCAAGATAGAAACTTGTCTCACCTAACCAAGTTCAAATCTTGAATGAGGCAATTTGTGTTGGATGGAACACAGAAAAAAAGGCATGAATCCATCTCCTCTATGAATACTTAAGAGTAAAAGGATAAACTTGGCTTCCAGACATTGTAAATACATGTTTCGGAGAAGGGAAACTAGTATTTGTGCATATTTTCAGGTGGCCTGAATTCTGGCTTGGGAATCTGCATTTCTCCATTGTTATTGCTTATAATTAACAATATTACGATCATCATTATTCTTTTACTCGGTGAGAGTTTTTTAATGGCATTAGTTGACAATCTTTCACTGGAATCTGAGTGTCAGCAAGTCTCCTCAGGTCTCAAGGACTTTTCTAAATATTCTAGCTGATCTTAATGAGATGGCTTAAGTTTGGTTTTTTTTAGACCACTACCAAGCTTACTAAGTACAATTTTTATCACCATCTCCCGCATATTCCACAATTTTTTAGTTCTCTAGCCAGGTCCAAGTATTTGTCTATCTTTTTGCTTTCAGTTATTTTCACTTTCTTTAATTTTATTTCTGGGTCCACTAGAACAGCAAAATCCGCATGATGGCAAGTTCATTTTTGGTTAATCTTATTTACCAACCCCTTCGCTCGAGCAGGACATGACACAAGGTCAATTTTTATGCAGAGTTTAACAGGTTTGAATTCAGAGTTTTCCTTCTCCTAGACTAGTTACCTCACCAAAGCTGAAGAACCAAGTCTGTCCTACTATTTACCCATAGCTGGAGGAAGAATAATTGGATTCATACCTTTCCCAATGGTATTAGTCCTATGTGAAATGAATCAGTGTCATCAAAGATTTGAACTCGAATCACCGAGTCCATTTCCAATGACAATAGCCATTACACCACGGGCGACTCCAAAACAATTTTGGTTAATAAATACTATGTCTGGTCTTCTGGTCAGGGTTAGATGATCTATCTGTATCTCAAAATACCAGAGAATTTTATGCATCACATTCTCAAGGACAGATTCTGGTTTGTACCATTTGGTAGAATGGTTAAATTTTAATCTCTTGCCCAATTCCCAGGGGATCATCTCTTCCACCCAGTCATGCCTAGTCTTGTACTCCTTTTGTTCTAGTTTGTCGCATAATGTGATTGACTATTTAATCTCATTCTCCACATTTGCTATTCTGTTGCATATTATTGATTTTCACTTTGATATAATTGGTCCTTATGGTATTGTTTTGTTGAGCTCTTAGAAGAGATTTAGTCCCTCCCTCGTTGAGGTTTCCCTTTCTTTCTTAAGTCAATATCTTCTGATGAGCAACCTTACCAGTTTGTCTCTTACCAGTTCATCTCTTCAATAGATCTGTTTTTCATCCCATTTCTATTTACTAGTTTTTTGTTTTTCTTTTGGTTCTGATGTTGCCATTGTTGTTACTTGCTATGGTAATTAGTATTTCTTTACTCTTTTTAATGTCGTCTTTGAGCCCTAGTATTGATGTATAAATGTAATTCCCGATGCTGACAAGTAACCCTCCCTTATTTTCTTGAGACATGCAGTCTGTTTATGCCATCTCTCAGATGTAAAGCCTTGTTATCATTATGATGATTTTCATTATAAATATTATTATAATTATTTTTATTACTTAGCTAACAATATTTTTTATCAATGTTATTTCTACATTGCTATTGTCTCTAAGGCTACAGGGTAGAATGAGAAAATTGTCATCCTAAAGAAAACAACACTACAGCTTCATTGTAAAACTTTTATTGAAAAAATCAATTCAGGTAATTTGTAGCCGCCTTCAGCCTCAATCACCGCCTCAATATGGATCCGGAACTGGGAGCATGCCTCTTCAACAAGTGCCGGCGGGAGCTCGGCGAATACTTGGCGGATGGCGGCAATCAGGCTGGCTTTAGTGTTGTGGGAGGTCATGTTGGTGATGTTCTCGACGTATGACCAAACAAAGTAGTCCAGCGGGTTCAGGTCAGGGGAGGAGGGGGGCCAGTGAGAGAAGGGTACAAAGTCGTAGCACTCTTTCTGAAGCCAAGCCTGGGTCTCTTTGAACTTGTGGGCTGGCGCCGAGTCCTGCTGCCACACCCATGGTCTGCCACCGGCCACCTTATTGCACCAGGGGATCACCACACTCTTCAACACATCCAGGTACACTTTGGTGTTGACTTTCTAGCCGACTCCAAAGATGTGAGGTGGAATGATGTGGCCCTGACTTGAAACCACACCAAAGACCATAACCATAGCCGGAAACTTTGTTTTCATCACCCTGGGCACGTTGAACCATCCGGATTTGCATTTTGAGGGTGCTGGCAATGGTCCTGTTGTCATAACTTGGATTGGTAGAGAGCATGAGTTGTACAGCGGCGCATCTCCGATCTCGCTCGTTGAACATTGTGTCACTTTCAGACATAATAGAAGGCTCCTATCACTCTTGGGATTTGTACACAACTGGCCAACTAGTAGATGGTCTGCAACAAAAAAAGAAAACCGGTTTTCATTAAACGGAAATGGAATCATGTCGTCTTTTCTAGGGCGACAATTTTATCGTTCCACCCTGTATATTATAACACTTTACATTCATTAGATTATAACATTACTAGATTATAATATTTTACATTTTTTTTTGCCATTTTTCAGCCAGGAGCTCAGCATGTGGAGACACACAAGTGTGAATGGTTTAGAGTTCGAAAGATTAAAATTCAAAATTATTTGGGATAAGTTAACATAGCATTAAAGCAAATGTTTAGAATAGTGACGTCATCATCATAAAAGAGTGTGAACTCAAGTAGTGCTATTGTGTTCACTTTTGGATTAATATCCTTGAGAAAGGCATGAACTCTCTTATCCTCTCCTTCAGCTATGGGTTAAATAATACCAATGCCCACCTACTACTTGGATGACTTTGACATGAGTTAATTAACAAAGGGTGATATGCCATTAGACAAACAAATTAAACCAATCAAAATAAGGAAATGAAGTGCAAAAAAATGTGTTCTAACTCTTTTAAAAATGAAAAAATAATTCAATTCTAAATTGTATATCCATTTAAATTTGGGCAAACAAATGACTGATGTTACTCATACAAAGCATACAAATGATTAATATTAAATAAAATACTTGAAAACATTCAACTCTAGGAAAAAAATGAGCTCAGGTTGATTTAAAAATGTTATTAACTAAATGATTTACGAATCATGTATATTTAATATATAGGTGTTAAAGAACCCAATCTGCGCTATCATTCATACTAAAGACTCAAAAAATGGTTTTTGATGCTTCCTTTGCTTTGAATTTATACCAGCTGTAACCTGCTTAAAAACTAACCTTGTGTTGCATGCTGCTCAAGGTGGAGGGATTGACCATGCATTCCATGGTCTTACACAAGCAGCTTGTTAAAAGCCTTCTACTTGAATGACTTTGACATTAGTTAATTCACAAAGGGTGATATGCCATTAAACAAAGAAATTAAACCAATCAAGATAAGGAAATGGAGTTTCTTATCTGCATTCAACCTTGTTCTAGCAACTCCTCTGTCAACAACAATGATAAGTTGTATAATACTTTTCCCTTCCTTTCAGCAACATCAGTGCCATGATTATGTGAGATCTGCTATATGGACAATGGAAGGTCTTTCATACAACCCTGCCAAGGCCTGCACTGAGGTGTATGGTGAAGGGTAATTGACTGATGCTAGAATATAAACAAAATAGCAATTAGAGAAAATAAAGAATAGTGCTGTACAGCTTATTTGAGTAGCACTTGCTTTGTTTTTCAATGTTTTCTCACCAAATGATCTTTGTAATAGGTTATCTGTAATAAGCGGATGGTGAGAGATATGTAGGCTGGTCAGTAGTAACCAATTTTTGAAAAAGTGACTGGCAAAGAGAATGTAAACTTAGAAATAGTGAGGCAGGATTATAATAACTGTTCTCATATTAAGTAACAAATGGCAAGTGGGAGTAGGAGCAGCATTGGTTGAACATTGTTGAAAAAGAATTTTGTCTGCATAAAACTATATAAATAGAGGGTACACAATTAAAAATATGTGTTGAAGAGTAGAAACATTTAATAAGTGAAAAAATGTCTTTGAATATACCTAGAACAATAGAATATATTGCATAAAAAGTGCAGACAAAATTATTACCCAAACTACTTTAATACACTGGATGAATAAGAAATATTCTTATGGTTTTATGTATTGAACACTGTGAGGGAAATGAATATAACTTTCACTGGTTAGCTTAGCTGTGAAAGATGATGGCTGTATGGCTCCACTGCATCTGTTGGATGAAGATAGACTGCATAGCATCACTGGTCACAATGCAAAGTGGGCATATGGTATTTTATAGTTTATATACACAATGCATAGATATTTTAGACAACTTCCAGTCACAACAGTAAGCTGACGGATTTTAGCAACTGTATTCAGAATCTTTTTTAAATGTTTAATAGGCATAAGTCATCTGCAGCAGCCAGAATTTTTCAAATAAGTACCTCTGCCTCTACCCCATTGGCTGAAGATGCACACATAACATCACAGTTAACATTATAGAAAATGGACTTAAAAAACTGTTTGTATTTAACTTTGTGTTAATCCACTTGTGAAGGATATAAATTGATGTCTTCTCCTGCTAGCTATGGATACATAGTTGAGCAGATTAGGCTCCTTAGCCTAGGTATGGCAACTGATTTAGGAGAAAGAAAACTTTGAATTAAAACATGCTGTAATCTGCTTAAAAATTGTACAGCATCTTGCATCAGTTGTCTAAATTTCTGAGACAAAGCTTGATGATTTTTATCATTAAGGGTTTTTAGACTATTGTCTTCATCTTTATTGTTATTTCCACAACGTTTCGGCCGGTATGCCCTCCGGCCTTCTTCAGGTGTTTGTTGAAAAAGGAAATGCTGAATATGAGTATATGTAAAAAAATCATACATAATAGTAGTAATCCTAGTCAAGTAAGAACATTAAGTTTATAAGTCCCAAGAATTCACTTTGAATTGTCCAGCAGGACACATAGCATAACAATTATAGGTGTTGGTTCCCTAAGCTTCTAAGGAGACAATCATCTGGAGGTTGCAGGTTCAATCCTGACTGTAGCCGAGTAACAATACAGGAATACTTAACACTTGTACCCGGTTATGGCTAACAGAATCAGAACAGGTGACCCCCGTGGATTCAGTAAAGGACGTAGTTTGGAGTTCTGTGATGGTTCTGGAGTTCAATAAACACCTGAACAAGACCAGAGGACATATCAGCTGAAACATTGTGAAAATAACAATAAAGATGAAGACAATAGTCCAAAAACCCTTCATGATAAAAATGCATCTTGCATTTTATCATTGTGAGTAAACCTCACATTGCACAAACCAAATACATGTATAAAAATCAGGTATGCAGCTCATTACTTCACTGATAAACTCTTTCTAAACAGGCTTCCAAGAGTGATATTACTCCAGGAAAAAAATATCAAATTAACACGCACAGGGTATGTTCACTCAAAAGAAAAAGAAAACATTGTTAGATCATAAAAGACATAAAAAAAAAACAGGATATAAAACTCAAAGCAATATGCCTTGAAAATAAAAAAAAATGTTTGGCAAAAAAGAAGATTCAAAACAGGTATCAATCCTTGTTATAGAATAGTAAATAATTGGCTGAATGAAATGGGATTTATATTGAAAATAGCCAAATAAAAAACCAGCATGAATACACAAATAGAATAAAATTAAGGTTAAAATCGGCTAAAGAGAAATAATCATGGCGTATCAGAAAATTGGATGAAAGTGATATTGTTATATAATAGCCGAGGGATTTCGGTTCATGCCTTTGAGTTTAGTTAGGCTGAGAGCCTTTTGGCTCGGCGCGTGGGTTGATTAGGTGTAACATTGAGGCAGGTGTTAACGTGGGTGCGCATGGGCAGATGGAGGTGTCACTCAGATGTCATAATAGTCCGAGACGAAACGGGGTAACAGGGTGCGGGTGACGTCATGCACCGGAAGCACGCGGAGGCTTGTGTGAGAATCTGAAGAAAGTCAGAATTGAGAATTGGGCGCCAGACGAGAGGGATCGACTTTTGGAGCTCGCAGACGCGAGGTGAACTTGCGCCCTTGGGGGGGGGCCACTTGAGATGGGGGCCAAATGAATAAGGCAGCATAGAAGATTGTGTCTCTCCACCTTACGTTGAAGCCTTTAACTCAAAGTTAATAAAAAGGTTTCGTAACTGAACAAGAAGTTGTTACGTGTTTTCTAATTCTGAGATTCCTATGTTCTATTGTTATGAACATTATATGTCCATTTCGCACATAGCGTTAAATGCGAATATGGTACAATATTCAGAGAAAAATTAAGAATCTGCATGGGCCTAGGTGATGATGCTAGAACTTTTGTCTGGTGCCCTTCAGAAGAAACATAAAAAAGATGACTGGCTGAAGATAACAAGTACATTTTTATGAGTCATTTTTTGCTATGGTGTTGCATGTCATTTAAATAACTAGGGGATATGGTAATCTTGACCTCAATGATCAATACACATGTCGACATTGGATTCCTGGATATTTTCTCATTCCATCAATAGACAATTGGTTTAATGATGATGAAATCATTTTCAGAATTGTTATGCATCTTGTTACAGAGCAAAGTGAATTAAAACTTCTCTTTAGGAAAGACATATAAAATGGATTGACAGTGAACAATCCAGATTTAAATCTAATGGAAAATTTAGGGAGAAAATTTATAAAAATGGTTTATGAGAATTCTCCATCCAGCAAAAATGATCTATTAACTTCCATTCAGGAAAAGTGGAATCATTTTCACAGAGAATATTGCTTTAAATTAGTGAAATCTATTCCTGAACGAATTAAGGCTGTCACAAAAGCACAAGGAAAAGCTAAGTATTAATTTTAATTTTTTGTCAATGAATGCAATAATTTTTTACTCAATTTTATCTTATATTTTCCTTGAATGGCTCGGAAAAATATACCATTATTTTGAATAATTCAATCTAATTTGTTTAAAGAATATTTTAGGTTTGGTTTCTTTGTTTAATGGCATATCAACTCTTTTTAGGTTATTTAATGCCAAAACCATTCTCCTTGAAGAACAGTAGTGGTACTATTTAACCCATAGCTGGGAGGATAAGGGGGTTTCATACCTTTCCCAAGGGTATTTGCCCGAAAGTGAACGTAATAGCACGACTGGAGTACGAACTCACGTACTACGATTCCGCAGTCCATCGCTTTAACCATTACACCACGAGGACACCCCCAAAGAATATTTTATGCAACCAAGAATATTCAGCTATTAGATAAAAATGTTTTGCATCTTATCAGTTATTAGACAATATCTTGCTAAATAAAAAAAAACTCAGTCAACATCCTTAATGCTAGTTCCATAATTTTTGCTGGGTGTAGTCGATGTAGGGTCACATCTCATTTGAAGGTTAATTTGCTCATTCAGGTCAACATTTTACTTGAATGTTACTTGCTTAATGGTCACATCATTTGCTAAAAACTGTTAAAAACTCATTTCTATTTGCACTTGTATTTAATTGGAATCATTTTGAGATGAGGTTTCTTAATCTGAGAATTAATTTTTATTTATTGCGGACTTTTTTCCTCATCTTGGTAGTTTTTTGGTGTTGTTTCTTCTTTCACTTCGTTTCGGCCAAATTTCACCTCTGGCCTTCTTCAGGTGATTTACCTCGGATAGGAATGCTGAGTCTTGTAACTACCAGTTATTACTGGGGACACGGTTACAAGACTCATCATTCCTATTCGAGGTAAATCACCTGAAGAAGGCCAGAGGTGAAATTTGGCCGAAACGTCGTGAAAGAAGAAACAACACAAAAAAACTACCAAGATGAGGAAAAAAAGTCCGCAATAAATAAAAATTAATTCTCATTTCTATTTTATCAATACATATTTTACCTGCTCAATATTATTGGTTTTTTTTTTTTTTGCTCTCTTTATTACCAACTGCAAATCTAAATCTTCATCTCTTTTTTTACATCAACACATCATCCAATATGTTCATCCTGCATTTGTATCTCTTATTTTCACTGATAGTACCTTCCACTGCATACAGACATTTTAACAAAGATGTTTAATTTGATATTTCAAAACTAGTACCACTTTCCGCAAGTTCAGTCTGTATTAATTTTTGATTTCAAATGATGCAAGTTTTAATCTCACTTTTTGTCACTTACTTTTATCATCTCTTTATATCCATTTTGTGTGTCTCTTTTCCTTGATTTAATTAAGCCAGTGATTTACTTTGCTTGCAATGCTCATGTGGTGCAATATCTTTTTGGAAAGTCTAATGTAAAGATACTCAATACCCAATGAAGTTTTACACACAACCGAATATTTACATTGACTTTCTTTTTATGGTGCATTTCTATATAATGTTACAACTACACAGTGATTCTTTTCAACCAGTTTCATCAGCTTTAATATCTTTATCTTAATATTCCAGTCATTATACCTTCCAGACATTAGCAAGTGTCTATCATATTTGGCAACCTTCCAGAGATGATAAATAGAAGCTTTATTTGATCCATATGAGTATTGTTGTTCTCAACTTTTTAACTATCAACAGAACATAGCCTGGTAGATAAAAGTGCTGGGTTAGCTCATTTAAGCTTCAAGTAAAATATTTGCATCAGGGCATATAAGAATATAAACCAGAGCAATAGCATTAGAATTTAGGTTTGTTCTGTATGATACATTGATTTCAGATTGTTCATGGTTCATGCAGTATCTAAGTGGTCAGTAATTTAAATACTGAGCAGGTTCATTACTGCTTAACTTCAGTGATCTAGCAGGAGTTGGCACAACTCAAAGACAGATCAACCAGAAGCATTTGAGTTTATATTCCATTCGCTCAAAAATTAAAGAAAATGACATAACAGCTTGGATTAAATAAAGAGTTCACTTTGTTGGTAAGTTACTACATTCTCCTGAAAATGCATTTAGAAGACTAATTGCTATCCATTGAGTATTATTATCATTCTAGTAAATGTTGTTAACATTGGTATATTAAAAAGTATCAAGACTTAAGGTATCTTTATTCAGACAGAATAACGATTAAAAAAACATAATTTTTTTCTAAAGAGGCCCTTTGAAATCCAACATGCTTATTCCAGTGAGTTTTCCATTGGTTGCAGCACCTTTGAAACTTCTCTTTCTGTATGGTGTGAAACTGTTTCTTTTAATGTTCTCCATATCTTCAAATCTTACCCTTTAAATATTTTTCTTTGTTTTTTAAACAAGAAAAATTTATTCAGAGCTGGTAATTTTGGTGACTATAGAGTGTTGCTCTTGCATAATTTTGTGTTCCATCAAATGCAATTGATCAAAAAGTGTTCTAAATTGGCACTGAATTCTTTATTTTTTCCTCTATATAAGACTCAGCTGAATGAGAATAATATACTCACTAAAGTTTGAGATTTCCTGAAAGTTACAGAAGAAGCAGCCCAGTCCGCTGGGGCTGAAGAATGCACCAACTGCATCTCTGAAGAGGGGTAAGACCCTGCACCAATGAGTGTCCTGGATATGGCACAAAACAAATCTGATGATGAGGTTCCAGTAATGCTGGAGCTTTGGGGAATGTGGATTACCTCTTATTACCATCGCTCCAAGGTTCACTCTGGCCTAGAGTGGTAGCACCTGACAGGGTTCTATCCATTGGTTGAATAGAATTGTTTGACATTTAAACTGAGTGCAAACTAATGACTTATGCTAAATTGAGTTGTTAGAAATAGAACTGTTTGATCATTTAACTGTGTGTAAACAAATGATTCATGTTTAATTGAATTGTTAGTTGGGACCATTTAACTGTTTGCAAACAAAGGAGTAATGTTGAAGAGAATAGTTAGCGTTAAATAATACTTGTAACCACTTCACTATATGCAAACAAATGGTTAATATTGAATAGAATTATTACTGTTAGATAGCCATAATTGAAATCATTACCTGTGTAGAAAAAATAACAATACTTGTGTGCAAAGTAATTAGCTCTAACTTATGTAAAAATGACATCACTAATCTCTTACATATCATATATATCTATTTAAATGTGTGCAAACAAATGACTGATGCTAAATTATTAGTTACATCGCAAATATTTGAAAATACTTACCTGTGTGCAAACAAATGATTGATAGTAAATAGAATTATTTATATTTGAAAGCAATACTTGAAACCATTTAAATGTGTGTAAAAGAAATGAGCTCAGGCTCATTTAAAAATGCTATCAACAAAATATGTTTACAAATCAAATATATTTAATATATGTGTATAAAGAGGACTGATATTATTTCTGCTTAGCCATGTTCTGTGCCATCAACAAGAGTAGACCAAAAATCTTTTTGAGTATAAATTTTTCATATGTTCAGAACAAATATAAACTTTCTCCTATATCTGGTTGAACAATAACCTCAAATTTTTGATAACTTCATCAACAAAGTTTTCACAGTACTAAGCCAAAATTTGTGTAAAATATTTTTGTGTTTTCTTTGATGCCTGATTCATATCATCATTCTTTGAGATGCTGCTATTGTTTTCAGTAAATTGATTTCCTGTCTTTTATTCTCACCATTGTACCCAAAACTAAAAGCAAACACCCCTGAGTAAAGATCTTTTTTTTTCTTTATTTACATTTTTATTTCAAATTTACAAAGGATGAACATTAAAAACAAAATAATTCAGGAACTTAACACCTCAGTCCTTCTCTTTTGCCTTGACAGTATTCATTTTATTTTCCCCTGAATAAGGCTCATTAGAATTTCACAATAACTAAGTTTTGCTCTTCTATGACGGATAATGCTTCTCAAAGGCAGCACTTCCTGGTGTGTTAATTAGTCATAAGTGCTTAAGAAGGCATCATTCCTGTTTCTGGTATTAAAATACCATGTGTGTCTGTTCTCGCTTTCAGGTCGGCCTCTGTGAATAACAGTATAATGTAACACTTTCATTAATTGGGGTTTTTCTTTGATATTTTTTTCTTTGGAATTTTGGCCTTTTTATTCTTGATAAAAGCAAAACTCATTATAGTTCCATGTCTATAAAACATAAAACCATGCCAGTCCTTTTTTTCAAAACCAGTAATGCATGCAATTTTTATGACAAGAACTTCAGACGGTCATTAAACAACATGTAATACAATAGTGTATCAAAAGTATTTTCAGTTTTTACAGACCTTTACTCAAAAGCTTATTGCTTTATCCATAACTTTATTGCATTTTATTTTACTCCTTGCAAGTTTTTTACACCAGTAATAACTGGTGGTTTTCATTAAAGTTTGAATTCTCCTCAGCTCTCATGGACTCTTCAAAATATTCTTGCTGATTTTAGCCATGCAGTGGTCTGGACCGTCTCAATGCTCCCTCTTATATCCAGGTCCCCCAGTTTTTTTTCCAGGTTTTTGGATATTGTTCCCATGGCTCAAGCAATAATAGCCATCTGTCATTTTCATTTTTCATAAATTTTTCAGCTCTTTAGCAAGGTCCAAATATTTACCAAATTTTTCACTTTCCTTTTCTTTAATTCAGTGATCTATTGGAACATGGAAATCTAATAAATGAAAAGTTCTTTTCTTTATATTTCTGGCCTGGGCTGGGTGATCATTTGTATCTCAAAATCCCAGAGAATTTTGTGTAATTTATTTTCTATGACAGTTTTGGATTTGTGCATTTAAAATTTGTCTGTATGGTTAATGTTTAGTCTCTTGTACAGTTCCCAGTGGATCACTTCCCTACCCAATCATGCCTGCTCTTGTACTCGGTTTGTACCAATTGTTGCATTTGCTTATTATTGGGTTGATTGTTTTGTCTCTCTCCATTTATAGCCTTTTCTGTTTCCTGGCTTTGTTACACTGTTATTAGCTGCGTTGATTAGTCTTTCTTGGCTCTTTTTAATGAAATCATTGAGTCTTTGTATTGATGCATCAACTCAATCCTCAATGCTGGTTATTCCCCCTTCTCCTTTTCTTGATACATAGTAAAGTAAAAAGTAAAGTTGTCTCCCTTTAGTCGAGGGTGACCTGAAGGCTCCTTTTTCAATAGCTACTACACCGAAGTGTAGGGGAGGGTGCTACTCCATTCCCTGAATTGCTCCACTTTACCCTTGATCCTCACCTTACAATGTTGAGTGCTAAGCAAGGCCGCATCAGGTACCATTTTTTGAGTCTTTGGTATGACTCAACCTGGGATTGAATCCCGATCTCCCGAACCAGTGGCAAAAACTCTACTCATTAGGCCAATGGTCATCAACTTTTTTGTCCTCTGGTCCTCCTTTGTCCATTTTAAGAATGATCCGGATTATCTTACAAAGGAGACTGCCCAGGTGTTTATCCCTTTCAATTGATTTCTGCCATTGAGATTGATTTCAAAAATCTTTCTCATTTATATGAGGCACTCTTTTTTTCTTATATTTTCCTTCATCTCCAGTTGTTTCATGGTGCTTGCTTGCTATAATCCCAAATCTTTATAATTTTCTTTCTCACTAAATTATTATTATCATTTATTATCATTATTATTATTTCACTCTTTGCAACTTTTTATACAAGTCTTATTTGGTGGTCTTTCCCTGGAATCTGAGTGACAAGTCTCTTCAGTTCTCCGGGATTCTTACTGATTTTAATAATGGTATCATCTGAATGGTCTCAGTAATGATCCTTATCTTTATCATTATTATCCTCCTCCTTCTCCTCCTCCTCTTTCTTCTTCTTTTTCTTCTTCTTCTTCTTTAATATATTCTGTTTCTAAAGTTTTTGAGATAAAGTTAGAATAGTTTATTGAACTTGAATGACAGTTTGTTGATCTAAATGATTTGATTTCAGTGGTTTTAAGTCCTTTGTCCATTTTAAGAATGATCCTGAGTATCTTACAAAGGGGACTGCCCAGGTATTTATTCTTTTCAATAGATTTCTGCTGTAGAGATTGATTTAAAAAATCTTTCTCATTCATATGAGGTACTCTTTTCTTATATTTTCCTTTCGGACATATATTTCACAATATATGTATGATTTTTTTCATTTTGCTAAAGTTAAACACTCTTAAAATACAAGTTATTGCAGAAAACTTCAAAATCAAACAAACATACTCAGCTATGAAAATTTCTCCAATCAATAAATAGATGGGAAGTTTGTTTATTTGCTTTATATAACATTCTTTTCTCCTCAGATAGAGGTAAGTAAAGTTAGCAACCTTAATCAAGGGTGACCTAAAGGCTCCCTTTCCAATAGCTACTACACCATAGCATAGGGGAGGGCATCAATCTATTCCCTGGACTGCTCTACTTTACTTTTGATCCTTTCCTTATAATGCTAAGAGTTAAGCAAGGCAGCATCAAGTACCATTTCTTGAGTCTTTAGTATGTCTCAACCTGGGATTGAACCTTGGTCTCCCAGACCATTGGTGAACACTCTACTCGTTAGACTTATAAATTCTCAAAGAAATTAGTCTGCCTATTTTCAGTTGGCACTTTCGAATATAAACAATACAGTCTCTCAATATTCAGGAGTTTTTTTTTCTTTGGTTTTGATGCTTTCTAATATATAGAAAGAAAACTAGAAATTACTAAAACAGAAAAAGAAAAGTTGATCCAATCATTTTCAATCAAATTGTCTCTTGTCTGATACAGTTTTTCGGAGAATTTTTATAAGAACTTTCACAATTGAGTGTTTAATTTTGCATTATACTTAGATATATTCATACAGACATATTTTTAGTTAGATTTATTAAAGATTTATATATTCTTATTAATGGTGTTTCAGGAGGTAGGAATATAAGTGCTTTTGTTATTGTGTAGGTTCATTAGTTTATTGTGGTTATCAATGGTGTCTAAGATGATGATTTCCCCACTTTCATCAAGGGATTTTTTAGCAATGTATTTATTTTTGGCTAAGTTTGTTTGGGCCAAAATGTATGTTCTTAGTAAAGTGTATTTAGATGTGTGGTGATTAGTCGTGGATGCAATTAAGCCTTGTATGAAACGTCTATTAAAGTCTGAATTGGTATGTCTGTAGTTTGCGTTTCCAATATCGAGTAATCTGTGTTTTTTGTGTAATCCAGTTGCGAATTTTAGTTCAAATCAGAAGGCTTCAGTTTCATACATGTTGAGAGGTATGGTTGAAATATTAAGAATGAGATCGGTATGTCCTATATTTTTGCATTTGCTATTTGTACATAAAGATCATAGTTTTCTTTTTAGATTAGATATGTGGTTGTTGTTTATTTATGATATATCTTTCCTTAGTTTTTCAGTTGCTTTGTGTGTCATAAGATTGTTTAAATGGAGATCTTGTCCCAGTATTTTAGCCTTTTCAAAAATGGCAATTTCTGAAAATTTGAGGTTTTTATAGAGCTAAAATGATGCTAAAAGAATTTTAACATCCATTTATAACATTGACTGTCTTTCTAGACTTTTGAAATTGTAAACCATAAAAATTTTCTCAAACTGTGAAACAAAATTGCCTTTCTCAAGAGAAGATTCCATTTTATGATGTAATCAATCACTAATATTTCTCATGTGTTACTCGTTTTTCCTAAAATCAAAAACAATCACCTGAAGATGGCTTTTGGCTAAAATACTTAATATTTTTCTATTATTATTTGTTTATTTTATGCTCATATTTTTATACTTAAAACAATTTTTTATAGAATACTTTGGCATGTTGGCAAATTTCAAGTCAAAACATATATCGGCATAAATGATAAATAATAAAAAAATCTTCATTCACACCAACTACATACCTTTCTTTCATTTATTTTTTTTCTCCTTCTTTACATATATATATATAAAATATAATTGGAAAAAAAATATATATGGGGAAAAAAAAGATCATATGGAAAATGAGAGTGACATATTTCATGATAAGAATTGCTTTATCAGTTTCTGTTGACTTTATTTGTAAAGCAAAACATGCCCCTCTGATTTAACTTACAACCTTATTTTTTTCTCATATCATCAGACTTCATTCCAAATCTTACCCAATAATTCATTTAGACGACTAATCAAACCACCAATCTACTTCTACAGGTTATTGGTTTACTGTGAAGAAAGGGAAACATTCTAAAATAGCTTTTGAGCCTCATGAGGATTGTTTGGTGTAAATGTTTGTACCTCCTTCTATTATTAGTATAATTTTTTGCATAATCTAATTCAAACAGTGTAAAAATAGTATTGTTTGTTTCTGAGATCACAAATTAGCCCCGACATCTTTGAGTAATGAACATGTTTTCTGCTTTTTTAGATAGATTGTTCTTTTGGAACAAATTTACTTGATATTGCAAATTGTTAAGGGCCCAATGTTGTTTAAGTAACTAAAATTCCTGCTGAACATATTTAATCCATGTGATTAATATTCACTACTAAATTGGATCCATTAAGAGAAAAAAGAATATATATATATATATATATATATATATATATTCTTTCTTTGGATCTACAACAACCATCTTTATTCTTTTTTTGGACCTACACCAAGCTTCTTTATACACACACACACACACACACACAAACACACAAATATATATATATATATATATATATATATATATATATATATATATATATATATATATATATATATATATATTCTTTCTTTGGACCTACAACAACCATCTTTATTCTTATTTTGGACCTACAACAAGCATCTTTATATATATATATATATATATATATATATATATATATATGCATATATATTTACCAACCCCTCCACTCAGGTAGGATATGACACAAGGTCAATTTTTAAGTGGAGTTTAACAGGTTTGAATTCAGAGTTTTCCTTCTCCTAGACTAGTTGCCTCACCAAGGCTGAAGAATCTAGTCTGTCCTACTATTCACCCATAGCTGGAGGGAGAATATATATATATATATATATATATATATATATATATAATGGAAAGCTCTTCGAAAGAATTGAGCACTCTGGTAGCTGATAGGGTATAAAAATGTAAACAAACGGCTGCTGATGTTGCTACATAAATACCTTAACAATTCCCTTAACCAAACATGGTACGCTTGTTGGCCGGGCAGTCTGAGACTTTGTCTAACATTAAGTTGGATGGGTTTCGATCCCTGCTTCAAGCATCCTAGGTGTCTAGC
Organism: Sepioteuthis lessoniana; assembly: GCA_963585895.1. Taxonomy (NCBI): domain Eukaryota; kingdom Metazoa; phylum Mollusca; class Cephalopoda; order Myopsida; family Loliginidae; genus Sepioteuthis; species Sepioteuthis lessoniana. Next base: position 76,709,174 of record OY757926.1, read on the forward strand.
CACACTGAAGAGTTCTGATAAAATGAAACCGTCTGTCTGTGGATGACAATATATATATATATATATATATATATATATATATATATATATATATATATATATATATATATATATATACGTATATATCAAGAAACAGACAAAATGACATTTGGTTTAAGGTTTTAAAAATTGATCTCTGAATTGTTCCATTGTACAAAGGTCTTGATGATAAATGTTTTAATTATAAGCTTTGATTTTGCATCTATTAGTAGTTATGTGTTTAATCCCTGGACTTTGTATTCATTTGGAATAAATTGGTATTAAAAGGTTGAAATAACTGGCATGTAATATCTTGGGGAACTGACCACAGTCTACTCCCCATGTATAGAATAAATGGCTCATTTTAAAATTTCTTTAAGTTTATTATGACAAATGACACTGGAAGAAAGTAGGTTGTCAAAACATAGTGAATATAATGATCAAAATGAGAGCAATGATCTGAGACATGTAAGCAATAATAACTCAGCTATGAAATTTTAGTAAATAAATGTTTGTCACACAAAATAGTCATTATATTATACATATGCATTCTTTATACATGTGTGAATATGGAGGTGCCCGTGGTGTAATGGTTATCATCATAGCAAATGAACACGGTGATACGAGTTCAAATCCTGGACGAAACTGATTTCATTTCACATAGCACTAATACCTTTGGGAAAGGTATGAATTCAATTATTCTCCCTTCAGCTATGGGTAAATAGTCAGGCAGACTAGGTTCTTCAGCCTTGGTGAGGCAACTAGTCAAGGAGAAAGAAAACTCTGAATTCAAACCTGTTAAATGCCACTTAAAAATTGACCGTGTGTCATAACCTGCCCGAGCGGAGGGGTTGGTAAATATGGTGAATATGTCTCTCTGCTCTTTAGAAAAATAGGAGCATGTGTCATTTTTGATGGCATATAAGATGCATATATGTATAAGATGCACTCCAATTTCAGCTGGGCAAATCACAAAAAAAAACGAAGTACAAATATTAAACATGATGAAATTAATGAATATTATCAATGATAACACTTTTAATCTGTACAATAGCCTTTTAAATAATGATATTAGGTATATGAAAGTTAATCTAAAGCAAATTTTAAACCTACATATGGCATATAAGATGCAGGGGAATTTTAAAAGATATTCTGAGTAAAAAAAAGTGTTCCTTATATGCCATCAAATATGGTAAGTCTCTATCCAAAATTAGTTATTTGCTGACTTTTGATCTGACATTTTCACTGAGTGATGTATTTAATTAATGTGGAAATGTTGAGTTAAGTGCATTGACAAACTAAGAGATTATGTCCTAAAATAAATATTTGTTGAGTAAAATAACTACTTTTTTAAAATATCAGTCAATGAACTTATTGATTAACTTATATTTTTGTACTTATTTGTGTGGTCTACATTCCAGCAAAACATCTTATCTGTTTTTTTAAATAATTTAAATTTGAATCATTCTAAACAAATTGTAACTTAGTAGCCATCACCAACCATCACTGATTCTGGTACACAACTAAGCTACCCAATAGCGAAGGGTCAACCACATGACATATGAACTCTCATTTTTGGTGTGAGAGGCTGTCAGACACAAGATTTGAGGATTTTTGAGAAGGGTCAATCAGTTAGTTACTGGAAGAGTTACAAGTCAGGCCTTAATTTGGTGGGTGAGTGGGCTATGATTTATGAAAGAATGTATCTTTCCTTGATCAGTTGAACATCTTCTGGTTTATGATACCAGTTCAAAAAGAAGTTGTAATCTTAATATATAAAGTTGAGTGCAGTTTTTTTGTCATGATGCCTCTGATTTTTTTCCTGATATCGACAACCTCATCTCATCACAATCTTTTCAAATCATTTTCTTCTCTTCAGCTCATTAACGTTCTGTGAGATGCACACAATTCAGCAATATATGGATTAAATATTTAATAGAAAAAAGAATATTTAAAAAAAATTTTTTTAATCATTTTGGAAGATGGTAAAAGTTCTTAAGAAATTGCAGTGCCAAAAATGCTTCCTGGATGGGAGTGTGAAACAAGCGGATAATAAAAAAGGAAATATTAAGAATTGTCTGTATGTATGTTTAATATCAAATAGTCATGTACATTGGTTATTATTAAAGGGTGTTCTACCTTGATAACTCTTTACGACACTTGTCGATGGAGTTCAGAATATGCCAACTATATTCTTTGCAGAGGGATAAGATTCCCTCCCAAAAAAGAGTATCCTAGGTATAGCACAAACCTGCATCCAGTGGTGAGGCTCCCATTCTGGAACTCTGGATAGTGGGGAGTAATTGCCATACTTCACTGGTCCACTCTGACTTGGAGTGGCAGAACCTCCTAAGGTCGGATCTGTGGGTTAAATAGTTCTGTTTGAGGTAGAGAAGTGTTCATCTATTTAAAATGATTGTGACTATACATTTTTCTGTTGCATATAACTGAAGACCATAATTGTTAGACTGGCTTTGACAAAAAATTAAGTTAGGGTTGACATACTATGATGCCAACCATCAAACTAACCGTCATACAGTTTATATATATGCTTCTTCTCCCTACAAATGGGTTGCCTGCGAGTAGAATGCTGCTCACCATACAGATAGATAGGGACAAATGGTAAAAAAGAGTCAGGGAAATCTGTGCTATCAGCACAACTTGGTGGTGGTGATGATGATGATGATGAAAGATGATGATGATGATACATATATATATATATATATATATACTTAAACACACACATACTCATAAAAATAAATACACACACACACGCACACACACACATACATATATATATATATACATGTATACACTTTATATATATATATATACATATATATTTATTTACTTATTTATATTTGTAAATATTTATATATATATATATATATACATATTTATTTATTCATTTATATTTATATTTGTAAATATTTATATATATATATATATATATTTATTTATTTATATTTATATTTGCAAATATTTATATATATATATATATATATATATGATACACATTATATTTATTTATTTATTTATATTTATATTTGTAAATATTTATACATCTATCTATCTATCTATATATATATATACATGCATACACATTATATATATACATATATGTATATATATATATATATATATATATATATATATATATATATATATATATATATATATATTTATCTATTTATATTTATATTTGTAAATATTTATATAAATATATATATATATATATGTATATATATATATATATATAATGACAACTTTGATAATATATAGATACTTTCATAAGTAGTGACTTTGACTTAGTTTATTATTATGAATTTGATAATCGAAAAGTGACAAAAGAACAATTTTCTTCCTTCTAAATCAGTCAAAATGGAATTAGTAACTAACACAGGTTTAAGTAGAAAATTGTATTCATTGCAACTGTTTAGTTTTCATCTTTGATGAATAGTCACTCGTGAAGAGAATGATTTCGATTGAACAGGATTTATTCCAGACAGCATTTGATTAGAATCTAATACCCCACCTCTAACTTTTACAGATTTATTTTGCAACAATAGACACAATTTTATCACCACTCTTAGTGGCCAGAAATTATCAACCTCCATTAATCCCTTTAATCTTCAGCTATAATAAACAGAAATCAACTTTATATCCAGAATTGATGTCTGGTGCCAGTGACTCAGATAAAGCATGTGCTTGTCTCTTCACAATGCCAATTGGTATTGAGAATTTGTTGTCATCCCTAATAAAAATATGTAATGCCAGCAAGTCTGAGTGTCATCTGGTCAGCTTTATTGCCTGTCTCTTGCTTTTAACCTCAGACTAGGTCAGACAATAAAGTACCAGTCCTATTCTTGATGGATACTGTTTTAAAATGCCTCACTTCTTTTTTTCAAAGCATATTTGATTTTCTGTTTTTGCATTTCTGTTTTGCTGGTCATTTTCTTTATCATTACTCATCTGATCAGCTCTGATTTTAGTATTTGGTCAGGAATGAGCAAAGACCTATAACCATACAGCCTCAGTCCAGATGCCTTCTCCTCAGCCATCATCTCTTTATAGCACTAAGAAGGTCAGGTTTTATCTCTGATACTCGAGATACTCAAAAAGGAAAGTGCTTAATGAGCTAGGCAATTTTTGCTCTTGGTCCTGATATAGATGGGGGGGTCTCTTGCAGTTAAATGATCTTTCACCACACCACACTCCAATTGGAGGATAGACAAAAAAAAATCTGTCTTGGACTAAAATGTTTCTCCCTAATACTTCTAGTATTTCAGAGTATATTAATTGTAAGAATAAAAATTTGTGAGTTATTTTAAAAACAATAAGATATAAAATACGCAGATGATAACAGTTATTATTTCAAATTCTAAAATGTAATACTTCCTAAGAAATAAATACTTATCAGGAAAAAAATAAGTTAAAAAATATTTATGTGAATATGTCATACATTGAATATTTGGAGAGAAGAAATTAGAACTCACTGGTACTGAGAATGTTGACACCTTTGATGTTAGATGTTAACCCACTTGAACCTGAAGCTATGAAATAGGAAATAAAACACAAATACCAAGAAATGAAAGATGTTTTAAAGGCAAAGTGATGTGATATAATTCCCAAAGACGTGGGTGGATAGTGAAAATGCATAGATGATACAATATTCATAAAAGAACACATGGAAGATTAAAAAAGTCAAAGTGCTGCCATCAAGTATAGGATTGCTTCCTGTTGTCAACCCAGTATGGGACCTCTCTTCATCTCTGTCTCTCAAACACTCTCTCTCTCTCTTTCTCAAATAGGAAAAATTATTAACAAAAAAAAGAAAAAAAGACAAAGTTGTGTTGTATAATCATATCCATATATACACATATACAAGCAGAATACATATTGACGCAATAATAAAGACAAGCGAAGACTTCTTTAAAAAAATATACCTCTCACTTTATTTGAAAGGGTTGTGTGTGTGAGAGGGAGTTAGAGACCGAACAGAACTGCAATATATTGACCCCCACTCTTATGGCCATCAGCGTTGTGTCTTTCTCATTCTCCAGGGCTGCTCAATCAGAGGCCCGGGAGCCCACTCTGCTGAGTGCAGGCTTCCTCTACCGCATCTTGTCACCAACGGGTCTGGTCTCCAAACCCACTGACTTCCTGTTTTCACCGAGTTATATAATAGTTCAATCGCCCACTCAATATCTTTGGAATGGCATGTTTGATCGTCATCAAGCGGAAATAACTGTCATGCAGTTCACAGGTCACCCTCTTCCGGTGCATCAGTCTATGACTGTACCATAGGATTTTACCTTGTCCCATATTGTCAGCCAAGCCTGCCTATGCGATTTTTTCCTATAACTGCCATGGCAATGTGTCACTTCTGCCGTCTTTGGAATGGCATGTTTGGCTGGGTCGAAGGTCAATATACAACAGTTGCTCTCAGCATTATACAAAAAGATAGGCACTAACTGAAAAGCATTCATAAAACTCATAGAATGAAACTAAAGGTTCAAACTTTATCATAATATTGTTTTCTTAGTTTATTTATAAAAGATATATATATATATATATATATATATATAGCAATATTTCTGTGAAGTACCATTTTTGCTGTTATCATATTTACCCAAACCCTCCACTCGGGCAGGATATGACACAAGGTCAATTTTTTTTAAGCGGAGTTCAACAGGTTTGAATTCAGAGTTTTCCTTCTCCAAGTCTGTCCTACTATTTCCCCATAGCTGGAGGGAGAATAATTGGATTCATACCTTTGCCATGTGAAATGCAATCAGTCTCGTCCAGGATTTGAGCTCGTGTCACCGTATCCATTTCCTACGACGATAACCATTACACCACCGACACCTCCTACCATTTTTGCTAATGGAACTTTATTCAACTATGCCCCAACCCAAAAATTGTTGAATTTGTACCTATCACAAAAGTATCAGAACCTCCTCAGGTTTTCAAAAAATAATATCTATTAATCAATACATTGATAAAGATATCCTAACTTGTACAAATTTTAATTCTAGTGTATTAAAATTTGTCATTTGTGATTGAAGAAAATTCTTATAATTATTATTTGTGTTAATGTAAAAAAAGACACATTAAAAGAAGAATTTTCTATTTGAAAAGCTGTTTATACTGCAAAATGTAAAAATGAATTTTAAAATAAATTTGCTGACTCATTACTCCTCAGTTTTAAAAAGTTCCCAAAAATCAGCTATTGACTGAATTTTCAGAACTTTTTCATTCATTCATGAATTTATTTGAATTTATAAAGATGAAATTTTTTAAAAGGGCATTTTGAATAGAAAAAAACTTTTGAATTTACTGCTTCATTATTTTTTTAATTTTTATTTTAGATTTTTATGGATTTACTTTATTTATTGCACTTCCACTTCCAGCATCCACAATGCATTTATAGGATCTATTTTTCCCAAGCAACACCTCTGTCATATATATGCAATAATCAATTATTATAGTAAAAATTATTTGAATAAAGAAAACACAACAACTCATCAACCTCTAAATGTCCAATCTTGAAGTAGCAACTCTATAAATCCTGAACATCAATAAATTATTATTTTTGGCAAAAGCACCAATGCTTAATTAGTTAATAATAACAACAAAAATACCTTTTGCAACTTGTTTATATATTTGTAAAATCCACATTGTTCATATGAAATAAAGAGTTATTCACAAAAACCAAAGATTAAAGAAAAAAATCCAAGGAAAAACCAAGACAAGGAAAATCTTTGTTACACTTTAAGTCAAATCTTGTTATTATTCATAACCATTCATCATGATAAAAACAAAACAAAATGGTCTATTGGCCAAAGGTCACAGCTTGACTACTCCAAACATGTCTTGAAGAATTAGGTCTTTTTTGGCCAGTCAGAAGGCATCACAAAATGAGGTTGTGGATGCTCTCTTGAACTCATCTAAAACATATATGAATAACATCCTGTATTCCACATCTGTATAATATTCATACTTTCCGTCCGCCATTTGTTATCTAGATGCATTTGTTTCTTTGCTTATGTCTATAGCCAGACACAGAAAACAACCAGAACATATACTTTTGGGACCAAGCAACTTCACTTTGTACAAGAGCTCTACTATTTTTGAACAGACATTTAACAACTTAGTTCCTTTGTTAGCCATCATCCCCTCCCCACAAAAGAAAAACATCTTGTAAATTTCTGTACATAAATTCCACCTCATTTGTTGATTCTATTATAATTATTTACTATTTCTTTCACCCCTTGAAGCCAGCAGGTAGTACAATGTTCCTGTTTGAGTCAGTCTCTCTTCTTTCTTTCTCTTTTCTCTCTTCCCTTTTATTACCGTACAGATAATATTATTATAATTAATAATTCGCACTAGAGTATTAAATTTTGGTAATCAAAATAAGCCCTGATGTAATTAAGTAAGTGTTAGTTAATAGCAGTATTTACAAAGATAAATTTTACAAATCTTAATGTCAGGTTGTTGAATGCTTGATGAAATAGATATTGCTGTTGGCAAAAATTCTTAAATGTTCTGTTGAGTTGCTTCTGACTGAAAATATATTCATCATTGCATCTTTTCTTTTTTGTTGTTGTTACTGTTGATAATCCTTTCAGACATTCTCATGTTGGAAGTGTTGGAAGTGACCATATTAGAAGAAAATGAATACAGATAAACTTTCTGGCAGTTATAGCAGGTATAAATAATAAGGGACTTGTCTTTTTATGTATATTTATTCTTAAGGTACTATTTACCAACCCCTCCGCTCGGGCAGGATATGACACAAGGTCAATTTTTAAGCGGAGTTTAACAGGTTTGAATTCAGAGTTTTCCTTCTCCTAGACTAGTTGCCTCACCAAGGCTGAAGAACCTAGTCCGTCCTACTATTTACCCATAGCTGGAGGGAGAATAAGGGGGTTCATACCTTTCCGAAGTGTATTTGCCCGAAAGTGAACATAATAGCGCAACTGGAGTACGAACTCGCGTACTACGATTCTGCAGTTCATCGCTTTAACCATTACACCACAAGGACACCCCTTATTTATTCTTAAGGTACAGAAAAGGTGGAGAATGGAAGATATTGGAAAGGGCAGTCGATGCTAGAGGGTGAGACAGTGTCGATAAATATTTATGTGGCATCTCTAGATATCATTACAGAGCTCATGACAAATTTCATGGCTGATTACTGCATTACAATATATGAATATAACACCCAGAAGTAAAGAAGATGTACAGCATTGTGGTGTAATTGTTATCGTCGTAGGAATTGGACACGGCGACTCAAGTTCAAATCCTGGACGAGACTGATTGCATTTCACAAAGCACTAATACCTTTGGGAAAGGTATGAATCCAAATATTCTCCCTCCAGCTATGGGTAAATAGTGGGGCAGACTAGGTTCTTCAGCCTTGGTGAGGCAACTAGTCTAGGAGAAGGAAAACTCTGAATTCAAACCTGTCAAACTCCGCTTAAAAATTGACCTTGTGTCATATCCTGCCCGAGCGGAGGGGTTGGTAAATAGGATCTGACAAGAAGTGATATATGTTAGATTATATATATATATATATATATACTAGCTCATTGGCCTAGTGACAGGGTATTTAAAAGAAATATATATCTATATATATTATATAGATATATATTTCTTTTAAATACCCTGTCCGGTGGCAAAAGCTGCTTGGTAGTGCCAGGAGTGGCAGTACCACCTTGAGCTACCGAAACTGTGTTATCACCCTGGTTGGCGGCTGATGAGGTTAGGGTATCGCATGTGCTTTCACACGTTGTATGAGGAAAATACTAGCTCATTGGTCTAGTAGGTAGAGTGTTCACCAATGGTCTGGGAGACCTGGGTTCACTCCCAGATCATGTCATACCAAAGACTTTAAAAATAGTACTTGGTACCTCCTTGCTTAACACTCAGCAATATCAGGTACGTTTCAAGGTTAAAGTGGAGCAATCCAGGGAAAGGAGTAGTGTCCTCCCCAACACCTCGGTGTAGTAGCTATTAAAAAGGGAGCCTTCTGGTCACCCTCGACAGTGGTCACCAACTTTACTTTTACTTTATATATATATAATAAGATTTAAAACATCCAACCAGGATTTTTAATCTATTTAATAAAAAATCAACTCTAAACATCAACCCCGTTGATAACATGATTCATTCAAGAAGGAAACTTCCATTACTGTTTCAGTTACTTTTATCTCACTCTTTGGTCAACCTAAATTACTGATGCAGTATAGGTATTGCAAAGTACTAAAAATAATTCCTTCGAATGATTCATATCAATTCAATTACAGCTTTACAAACAGGCCGAAACTGACTTTGCAAAATAATGTATCATTATTAGAATCACTGTTCACAAGCAAATAGTCACTAGTCTTATAATAGTAAGTCCACCCATCAATATTACTTAGCAACAAGGGCCAACCAAAGAGCATCTTTCTAGCAATTATTTCCATCTTTCACATTGAAAGAATTTCCCCAGACCTGTCTGTGCTTGATGCAATAGCAGCAGCCATTTTTCTAACATAATGAATCATATACATTTATTTTTGACCACTATTGCTCCTTAGGAGAGCAAATCACTTTTGGCTGGTTGGACAGAGTCCATGAGTGACCATAAATCTGAGCAGCAAACATTTGTGATATCAGTTCCACAACTTCCTCCTCATCAAATTCATTGCATTTCCATTCATAGACATTGTCTATTTGTACTGGAGAAAAATTGGTCATTTAATGAAGCAATAGAAAGGAAATAAATCCTTCACTTCAATTCTCAGAGACACAAATTTGCTAGATGAGTTACAAATGTCTTCACAGTATGTACAGTTAAGAAATAAAATGAAATGTACTTAAACTCAGTAGATTGCAAGAAAAAATTGACCACTACATGTACATGGATGACATCGAACAGTTTGCCAAAAACGTAAAAGAATTAGAAACCCTTCAACAGACAGTGAGAATATACAGTGAAGATATAGGGATGGAATTTGGCATAGACAAATGCACTATGTTAGTTATTAAAAGCAGGAAACAACTCATGACAGAAGGAATTGAACTACCAAATCGAGAGAAAATCAGAACACTCAGAGAAAAGGAAACCTACAAATACATGGGAATACTGGAAGCTGACACCATCAAACAAATGGAAATGAGAGGAACAATTTTAAAAAGTGTATCTCAGGATAACCAGAAAGATACTTGAGACAAAACTATATAGCAGTAACCTTACAAAAGGGATAAATACCTGGGAAGTCCCCCTTGTAAGATACTCAGGACTATTCTTGAAGTAGACCAGAGAAAACCTCAAACAAATGGACCAGAGGACAAGAAAACTAATGACCATGTATAAGGCTTTGCATCCCAGAGATGACATTGACAGCCGATATGTGTCAAGAAAAAGGGGAGAAGGGAACTCACCAGTATTGAAGACAGCACCGACACATTAATGCAACGACTCAAAGACTGCATAGAAAAGTGCTGAGGAAGATTGATCACAGCCACCAGAAACAATACTGACAGCACGAGGATTAGCAGAACGGAAATGACCAGAAAACAAAATAAAGATAAAAATAAAACAGAATAGACGCGTGTCTATTCTGTTTTATTTTTATTTTATCCATAAGATCTGAAGAAGTCCTGTTATATTTTTCTTTGTGTTTTTGGTTTACATCTGAAATGCAAAACAGGATGGAAATGAATTTATAATCCTAAAATAACCGGTCTTTGGTTTTTTCTTTAGAGAAAGTATATATATATATGTATATATATATATACCGGACATTGGCCTAGCAGTTAGAGTGTTCGCCAATGGCCCCGGAGACCTGGGTTCAATCCCAGGTCGAGTCATACCAAAGACTCAAAAAATGGTACTTGATGCCTCCTTGCTTAACACTCAGCATTATTTTAATAAAAAATCAACTCTAAACATCAACCCCGTTGATAACATGATTCATTCAAGAAGGAAACTTCCATTACTGTTTCAGTTACTTTTATCTCACTCTTCGGCCAACCTAAATTACTGATGCAGTATAGGTATTGCAAAGTACTAAAAATAATTCCAAAGACTCAAAAAATGGTACTTGATGCCTCCTTGCTTAACACTCAGCATTATAAGGTATGGATCAAGGGTAAAGTGGAGCAATCCAGGGAAAGGAGTCGCGCCCTCCCTTACACCTTGGTGTAGTAAGCTATCGAAAAGGGAGCCTTCAGGTCACCCTCGACTATGGTCGCCAACTTTACTTACTTTATATATATATATATACACTCACTCAACTGAAATAGACCTAGAATAAAACATAAAGGTTAAAATACTCACAATTGATCAAAAGATTTCACTAGATAAATATATATATATACATATATATATATATAGTCAGCCACAGACAGATCTGTTTCGTTCTATCAGAATTCATCAGTGTGGCTAGACATATTAGCTTCCCGTAGCCGGGATCGAAACCTGGCTGACTCAAACGCCAAGCCAAGCCTCTAACCCTTCAGCCATGAGGAGCCATTAGCTGCGAAGTAAATTTTAAATGGTTATGAATCACAATTACTATTGTTTACATACATCCGTTCAACGGCTGCCGAGACCTCAATTCATATGTATGAAGAGGCTTGAAATAAACGCTAATGGCAATACAATTACTTCATTCGCTGGGGAACTCAACCCCACAGGGGTAGGGGAGTATATATCTCTATAGTCATCCACAGACAGGTCTGCTTTGTTCTATCAGAACTCATCAGTGTGGCTAGACATATTAGCTTCCCATATATATATATATATAATGGGGGTTCATTGATGTAACAGATGTCATCATGGGAAATTGGTTCAATGATTCAAGTTTAAATCCTGCATGAAGCTCTTTGCATTTCAGTTCATGTTAATGGCTTTGAGAAAAGTCTGAATCAATCTCATTTCCTCTCAGCTATGCGTATATAGTAGGGCAAACAGTGGAGCTCTCTTGCCTTGGTCAGGCAACCAATAAAACTCTGAACAGGAAACAGCCTTCACTCTGGACAAAATTATACAGTCATGGACAGTTGGACAAAAGACCAGAGAGAAACATTAAAGAAATACATTCCTAAAAATCAGCCACAATTTTCCCAAAAGATATTGTTATCAAGATTCAGAATGAGAATTTTTTTTTTTATTTATTGCGGACTTTTTTGTCCTCATCTTGGTAGTTTTTTTTGTTTTTTTTGTGTTGTTTCTTCTTTCACTACGTTTCGGCCAAATTTCACCTCTGGCCTTCTTCTGGTGATTTTTACCGCTACCTCGGATAGGAATGATGAGTCTTGTAACCGTATCCCCAGTAATTACTGCCTTCCATAGTTGTTGTCTATCGCACCACGTTTTTGACCAAGTAAACCTCTGGCCGGTTTGGGTAGGATTTGAAACTGCTATCTTCTGACAATGCTCACCTGGAACTGTAGAGACTCAACGCCTCTATCCGCTGCGCCACGGGCCCCGAAGCCGGCCAGAGGTTTACTTGGTCAAAAACGTGGTGCAATAGACAACAACTATGGAAGGCAGTAATTACTGGGGATACGGTTACAAGACTCAGCATTCCTATCCGAGGTCGCGGTAAAAAATCACCTGAAGAAGGCCAGAGGTGAAATTTAGCCGAAACGAAGTGAAAGAAGAAACAACACAAAAAAAAAAAACTACCAAGATGAGGACAAAAAGTCCGCAATAAATAAAAAAAATAAAAATTCTCAGATTAAGAAGCCTCATCTCAAAAATGATTCCAGATTGACATGATTTAATCAAAGGAACGTATGATCTGCCATCATAAGTTTCAATGATAAAATCCAGTAAAGAAGCCATGAAGAAATAATAAAAGAAATGAAATAATAAGTCATTAAACCAAGATTCAGAATATTCATCTTCTCACTGTAATCAGCACTGACTATTCAAATATTCAAAAACAGGATGGAATGCATTGTATGGTGTAACTTTGGGCATTTTAATGTAATTAGACTTTATAGTCATGCCATTTTCTTTGCTAATGCATTTGGAAAAGATATGAATCTAATATTCTCCATATTTTGACCACTTCTGTTGCTGGTGATATTTTCCTTAATAAAACTGGAGACATGAAAAAATGACAGTTAGCAACAATATGTAAGTCATTCACTTCATAAGGTCATATATGCATAACCCATAACAATATTCTTTTCTGATGGAAGCAAAATAGAAATAATCGAATAGTCATCTGATATTTTCTTTTTAAATAGACTGGCAAGTTGATGTAGTGTTTCAGTGTTTTTTGTTTCTTGCTAAATTATATCCTGTTCTAATATAATTATGTTTATTTTAAAGGCATGTGATTCAATAGCATGAAAAATAAAGATTTAGATTCTGATCGTAGCATATAGAAAGCATATTCAAAAAGTACCAAGACAGAAATCAGCAATGAAACCCACTTATTCCAGTGAGATTTCTATTGTGTGGGGCACCTCTTTTGAGGTACTATTGTATATTTTTAATGTCCTCCTCATTCTTAAGTTTTACTCTTAAGATAAATTCTTAGTTTAGAAAAGGAGAAAAAGTTCTACAGAGCTAAGTCAGGTAAGTATAGAGGGTGCTGCACAATCTTAAGTTTTACAAATTAACTGTGAATCAAAAATTTTAAGAATTGGCCATGATTCATCTGAATGAAGTCTACATACATCATAAGCATGTGATTATCTTATTATGTGAGTTGATAAGCTTTGCATATATCTTCATTTAGATTTTTTCAATAAAAAATGTAAAATTCATGATATGGCTAAGTGTGAAACGTATATCAAATGTCCATAAAGATAGAACATAGGAATCTCGAAATTCAAAAAACACTTACGACTTCTTTTTTCAGGTAGAAAACTTTTTTTATTACCTTTGAGTGTAAAGGTTCTTCAACATAAGGAGAGAGAGGCACAATCTTTCTATTCTGGCTTTTTCATCTGCCCCCCCCCTACCCCAACACGTGTGGCACCCGCCACTAAGGTCTCCGCGAGCAAGCGAAAGCCAACCATCTTCCCCGGGGCAGGTCTCATCACAACTAACTTTCTTCAAATTCCCAAAATCCTCCACGTGCTTCCGGTGCATGACGTCATTCACGCTCTGTAATCCCGTTTCTCATCTCGGGCTATTGTGACATCTCTGAGTGACACGTCCGCTCTGTGCACATGCACGTGAACACCTGTGTTAATGTTGCACCTAAGTAACCCATGCACTGAGCCGAAAGGTTCTCAGTCTAACTAAACCCAAAGGCATGAACCGAAATCCCTCGGCCATTATATTACAAAGCTTTAATCATGTGATTTTTTTATTCCATTCTATACACCTACATAATTTGTCACAAGCATTTGAACAGAGAAACAATCATTTGAAAAAAAGGATTTTATGAGGGTTCAAAAAGATATTCTCTGGATGTATCTTACTGGCAACTTTGCTAAATATAGGTATTTTACCTATATAGAAGGTGCTGCATTCATTGCTTAAATGTAAGTTAAACTTGCCAGATGATCCCTTCAGATAAGAAGTGTGATAAAGGGTAGATGCAAATAACGTGTTGATTAGGGGAAAGTGCATATGATTTATTTGTACGACAACAAAACCGAATGCAAATTGATCCTTTGAAGATCTGAATAATCCGTTGATTTCAGGTGGGGATAATCCTCAACCAAATGCTCATATTATTTGGTCATTTGAAGTAGTAAACTATATGTTGACTAAAAAGTGCATGTGACCTATTTGTACACCCAACAACTGGATGTGAAGTAATCATTTCAAGATGGAAATCCATTTGTGGAGGTGCAAATGACTCCCTTTCAATTTCACCTTGTAATTTGATCATCAGAAATTTTAGACTGCTTGAAGATTTGATTTTGAAATAAGTAGAAGATAAAATTATTTAAAGGGACCAATAAGAACGGCCAAAGAATTAAATAAATTAAGGCTAAAAATTAGATTAAGTCTAAAGTACAGTAAAGAGTTAACAATCTTTGAGAAAGATTTTGTTTGCAATTATCCATGAATATCAAATTTTATCCAGAACTGCTTTCAGGGGCCATTAAACTCTATACCAATTCACATCCTATTCATAGAATTCATATAATAATTACTAGCAAATAGATAAATGAATAAGTGGAAGCATTCAATAATTAGTATTTAATAGCTATCTCCTTAGAGAAAGAATAATGATCAAAATGAGCCAAATATTTATTCTACTGAACCAAATTCACATAATTCCCAACTCTAGAACAACAGAATTGAACTTGGTGGAACCCCAAAATTTTGGCAAACTTCAATCACACTTTTTGTAGCTATTTGCTGTAATTCCTTGTGTTGTACTCTGGGAGGTACCTCAACAGGAAATGGGGTTGGGTAAAGTATAGTCCATATTGACCAAACTCATGGAGAGCCAAAGAATTGCTCTTTTTGCCAGAAAACTTGGGAAAGCATCAGTAATATGATTATGGCAAACTTATGGCTTTGAAAATCTAATGCCTCTTGCTGAGTTGGCAAATTTACAGGGAGTCTCAGATGATTGAGGGCAGATGGCAAGTGCTAGAATGAAGGCAACTACCTAATTGGAAAACAGAGAACCTATATATATATTATCTATAGTTTCCATTCATCCTCAAAAATGTATATATATATATATATATATACATGTGTGTGTGTGTGTGTGTGTATGTGTTGATTTGCATGTGGCATAATGTTTATTGTCACAAGAAAATCAACTTAATGAGCCAAATTCAGATTCTGGATGAGGCTATTTGCATTTCCCTTTGTGCTAATGCCCCTGGGAAAGGCATGAATCTATCTGTTTTTCCACAAGCTATGGATAAAATAGTAGCTAACTAGGCTCTCCAGCTTTGATAAGGCATCTAATCAAAGAAAATAAAAAACTATGAATTCAAGACCCAAGAAAAGATGTTCCGAGAATCTTTGGTACATTGATACACTATCCTTCCGTTATAATGAAGGCCTGTATTGTTGGTTCAACTCAGGCCTTCACAATTATAAACAAATCACCTGTGTAAGTAGCTCAATGGATCACATCTTTAACTGAATTTTTGGAGCCTCTTATAGTAAAATCAATGGGAGAGTCCATTATATATATATATATATATATATATATATATGACCATAGATCAGTTGATTGATGGATAGATAGATAGATAGATAGATAGATACATACATACATACATACATGCATAAAAAATACTCAAGGGAGATAAACATGTATATACATACACTTATGTGTGTGTGTATGTGTGTGTATATAAGAGAGAGAGAGAGAGAGAGAGAGAGAGAGAAAGAGAGAGAAACAATCTTAAATGGTATGAGAGCAAGCTAGGCAAGCTGTAAATTGGATTATTAATGTTTGATTCTCACAGGAAGCCCTACATTTCTAACTAAGCTAAGTTAAGTAATGGTTTGGTTTGTTTTCTTTGTTTAATGGCATATCAACCTTTGTAGGTTATTTAATGCCAAAGCCGTTTTCCAAGAAGAACAGTAGTGGTACAATTTAACCCATAGCTGGGAGGATGAGGGGGTTCATACCTTTCCCAAGGGTATTTGCCCAAAAGTGACTGTAATAGCGTGACTGGAATATGAACTCACTTACAACAATTCCGCAGTCCATCACTTTAACCATTACACCATGAGGACACCCCCTTAGTTAAGTAAATTACTATGTTTATAGAAATATATGTGGAAGCACATACATATATTTGTGTATGTGTATATTTGTGTGTGAGTGTGTGTGTATTT
This sequence comes from Sepioteuthis lessoniana, assembly GCA_963585895.1. Taxonomy (NCBI): domain Eukaryota; kingdom Metazoa; phylum Mollusca; class Cephalopoda; order Myopsida; family Loliginidae; genus Sepioteuthis; species Sepioteuthis lessoniana. The sequence goes on from OY757926.1 coordinate 76,725,978, forward strand.
ATTTTTTGACATCATCTCATTTCTTGCAAATGTACTTAAATTAGCCGTGAATATCAAAGAGAGCATAAGCATTATACAGTGAAATTTTCTGATTAAAATTCAGCTACGTATTTATTTTTTGAGCAAGGATTTAGGGCTATTTCTCAAGAAAGGAAAGCTGCAGGCAGTGGATCCACCTATTCTAGACTTTCCTCTGATAACATTTTTTTCTCTCTCTTTCTCTTTTAAGTGATTAGTATTTGTTTGTTTTTTTTCTGAATTTTCACATATCTGTCATTTTTTTCTCTTCCAATAGCTTTTGTACGGAAACATATTCACAGTGAATCAAACTCTTATAAATGTTTTCTTTCAAGTTACAATTTGAAAGAATTAATTAAGAAGGCAAATTAACTGATACAAGATATCTTAAGGCATGAACAGTGGAAGGAAAATAGTCTACCCTGATGAAAAGAATAACTGGTTAATTTTGAAATTCTCAGAATGTAATGGACAAAAGAACACCTGAAGAAGGCTGGAGGGTAGAGTAGCTGAGAGGTTAAGAAAATAACAATCAAGATGAGGACAACAATCCCAAACAGTATGAATAATAAAAACTCATCTAAGAAATTTAAACATAATCTTCGGTGACAACATTGTACTTTTTAAGTCAAGGGTTAATAGATGTGTTACACTGACTTAGTTTGAACTTCTGCTTCATTGTCCCCTAGTATTATTTGATAGAATGCACAAAACTAAACCACACCAGGAAATAGTTTTATAAGGCGAACAGCATAAAGGAACTATTTTTAAAAAATTGCTCTCAAAAACATAATCAACTTCTTAAAAACAGTTGGCCTCCTATTAAAGATATAGACTATGTTACCAACACCTTCGACCATCAAGTTTAAACAAACAAAAAGCTTTGACATTTATATATACACACACCTACATATCAGAATTTAACACTCAATGATCCTTAAGAGGTCAATTTGCCATAAAACCCAACCATCACCAACCTAAACGTTTGCATTTACAAATCATATATATCATATATGTGTAAAAGGGCACTTGCATTAATTAACCTATAGAGGTTGATATGCCATTAAAACCAACCAACCAACCTTATATTCTTCTTTTGCTACATTATTAACCTTGATTTGTCATTTTGTAGACTTTTGCTTCTAGTGGCTGATTAGTCTTACTTTGAATGACTGAGTATAAAAAAAAAAAGTTAGCGACCATAGTCAAAGGTGACCCGAAGGCTCCCTTTTTCGATAGCTACTACACCAAGGTGTAGGGGAGGGCGCTACTTCATTCCCAGGATTGCTCCACTTTACCCTTGAACCGTACCTTATAATGCTGAGTGTTAAGCAAGGTGGTATCAAGTACCATTTTTAAAGTCTTTGATATGACTCGACGTGGGATTGAACCCAGGTCTCCCGGGCCATTGGCGAACACTCTAACCGCTGGGCCAATGTCCCAGTATTACCAAAGACTCAAAAAATGGTACTTGATGTTTCCTTGCTTAACACTCAGCATTATAAGGTACGGATCTAGGGTAAAGTAGAGCAATCCAGGGAAGGAGTAGCGCCCTCCCCTACACATTGGTGTAGTAGCTATCGAAAAGGGAGCCTTCGGGTTACCCTCGACAATGGTCGCCAACTGAGTATAAAAAAGTTTGTATAAATGGAGTCACTGGTACAAGAAAACTTTTTACATTAATATGCATGGAAGACTGGCAAATAAAATATAGTAATAAAATGATTTATAAATTATTGAATGGATAGTAGATTGAAATATCTTATTTGTTTTGTCATTTATAGATTATCTTATTTGCTGGTCTTTTGAGTGTATTTAAACATTTAAACAGAATAAATAAAATAAAATAATATATATATATATATATATATATATATATATATATATATATATACCTTAGATTTAAGCAAATTAAGATTATATGCTCATCAGGAAAATAAAGATGAAGGAATTTGTTCAACATCACATCTGTTCTGAGGAAGGAAGTTGTTTGAATGTTGCCATTTGCTTATAAGAAAATGTAAGTTTATCATTTCTAGGAATTAGATATGATAGACAAATTCAAATTTAGTATTTTCATCTCATTTAGTTCTTTGGAGTCGTTTATCAAATTTTTAAAAAAATTAGGGATTGGGTAAAAAAATGACTTGTCCATAAATCTCTAAAAGAAGATGAATAAATTAGATTATGTTATTTTGTTCACTACGGAATAACATCATTGTTGACAAATAATTTGGTTGGTTTGGGTTTTTTTATTTAATGGCATATCAACCTTTGCTGGTTATATAGTGCCAAAGCCATTCTCCTAGAAGAACAGTAGTGGTACTATTTAACCAATAGCTGAGAATATAAGGGGGTTCATACTTTTCCCAAGGATATTTGCCTGAAAGTGAACACAATAGCGTGACTGAAGTCCAAACTCACAACAATTCTGCAGTTCATCACTTTAACCGTTACACCACGAGGACACCCCGCACAAATAATTTGATGCATTTCCTGGATACATGAAATGTACTCATGACTTAAACTTTAAATTTTTAAATAAAGATATGTACAGCTGAGCAACTTATATGATAAAGAGATAATGTTTAGTTTAGTTTATTTTAGTTTAGTTTCTTTATTTAATGGCATATCAACCTTTGTAGGTTATTTAATGCCAAATCTATTCTCCTAGAAGAACTGTAGTGATACTATTTAACCAATATCTGGTCGGATAGGGGAGTTCATACCTTTCCCAAGGGTATTTGCCCAAAAGTGAAAGTAATTGCGTTTAGTTTAGTTTAGTTTCTTTGTGATATATCCTGTGGTGGTGATAATATAGGGATAATCAAGAGACAGTATTCCATGAAGGAAATAAAGGAATAAATATGTACTATAGGGTTAAATAAAGAAAGTAAGTTTATTGAAAAGATTTACAGAGAGAGAATGTGTAGTATTTATCGTGTTCAGTCCAGGGAGTCTCTCTGTTCTCCTATATTTGGTGATCGGTGACACGGTCCCTTATTTAAAATGTTCCGGTGATGATTACATATCTCACCATAACACTCGTTTTATGGCATATCAACCTTTGTAGGTTATCTAATGCTAAAGCCATTCTCCAAGAAGAACAGTAGTGGTACTATTTAACTAATATCTGGTTGGATAAGGGGGTTCATATCTTTCCCAAGGGTATTTGCCCGAAAGGGAATATAATAGCGCAACTGGAGTACGAACTCGCTTACTACGATCCCGCAGTCCATCAATTTAACCATTACGCCATGAGGACACCCCTCTGATAATGTTTAGATGTCTTGACTGTATCTAGATGAGTCAATGCCAATCTGAAAAAACACTATGATAATGAATGATAATGATAATGATAATTCCTCATATAAAACAAATATGTGTTGTGAACTATTACATCTGTATATCTTTTATAACTTAGTGTCAATTCCATAGAATCACTGAGAGGATTTGTGGGTACTTTGAGCTTACAATTTTTTAGAATTCTTTTATTCATAAAAATATTCTTATTCATCATTTTAATTTAAAAAATGAGTAAACATTATAAATTCTCTCTTTATTTGTACATTGCTTCTTTACTGATAATCTTTCATTGAATCGATAAATTAAATTAAATTCCTTAAAAATATCAGAACACTCTTTTCACTCCTCCTAGAATTGTAAGAAAAATGCTACATATTGTAGATTTTTGCTGACTTATTTTCTTAGATTTTGACCAGAGTTTAAATTAGGTTTAGTTTTTAAACTCTTTTTAGGTATGTGAACAACATTTTCAATCAGAGGACATAAAGAGAGAATCGTCAGCCTTTGAGGAAAAAACAGATGTCACAGTTTTCAATGATTTTGTCTCCAAATAAATAGTGACGCAAAATATTTTTCCTCTCTTGTTCAAGGCATTGTGATCAACGATTAATAGTTGTTATAGTATACTATTTTCAAATCTGAAACTAAAAAGAACAGAATATTATTATTAGTAGAGTCATTAGCAGTCACATGGGTCCTGTGTATATTGAGACACCCAATATAAGAAGAGTAAGAAGTTTAACCCATAGCAGGGTGGGCCATAGGAGTGCCCATATCTTTTCGGAAATGAATGGAGTAGCACAAGCAAAGTTCAAAACTGCTTACTACGTCGTAGTACAGCACATTGGTCACTACACCACGCTGCCCTGTCAGCCGGGGCAGTAGAATACGTTGACTGAAATTCTTCAGGTAGGTAAGCTCCCACACCACACACACTGCCAACAAGACCCAACATGACTGCTAAATTTGCCAATCAAATTATAATTGAGAGGATAGAAGTAAGTAATAGAAATGAATCCGACAATATAGAGAAAAATTGAAAAACAAGGTAATCCACGGAGAAGAATGAAATATAAAAGAAAGTCAAAGATGATAGTGAGTGACAATAGATCACTGATAGATCTGGTGATCTAATAACACTCAATATCATCTTTTCTAAGCTCTGATCCTATTTACCCAACCCCTCCGCTCGGGCAGGATTTGAAACAAGGTCAATTTTTAAGCGAAGTTTAACAGGTTTGAATTCAGAGTTTTCCTTCTCCTAGACTAGTTGCCTCACCAAGGCTGAAGAACCTAGTCTGCCCTACTATTTACCCATAGCTGGAGGGAGAATAATTGGATTCATACCTTTCCCAAGGGAATTAGTGCTATGTGAAATGCAATCAGTCTCGTCCAGGATTTGAACTCGTGTCACCGAGTCCATTTCCTACAACGATAACCATTACACCACGAGCACCTCCTATCTTCTCTTTTCATTACCTTGTTTTTCAATGGTGAGAATGTGTGTCATATTTAGTTGGCTAGATTTCCAGTCCTCCTCTTGAATCAGTTTGTTCTTTACCTTGTCTGAAGAGGAATATCTCTTTGCACAGGTAGCAGATATAATCTTTAGACTATTGTTGAAACCTTTGTTTTTCTTTTTTCAACTAATTTTGGTTAACTGAGAAAACTTCTTTGATTTTAATTTGTCTTTCAATACTGTGATGAACAGTGTTGTTAGATACTTTTCACCAGAAATGAATTATTAATTGATTTGATTTCAAGTGATGACTACAAATTGATCAAGTTTTTGGTCTTATCCAACAATATTGTATTATAATCACTTGCACAACCATAAGAAAAGAATGCATGCATGATGTATGTCTGTATATATATGTATATATTTACTTGGTGCATACAAAGTGTATCAAGACTAAAGTTGTATTTACCAAGCCAGAAATGAAGAGTGAATGAAATATTAATTCTCTTCAAATTCTTTAGCATTCAACACACTTATTCTAGCAAGTTTTCCAGTTGTTAAAGCACCTTTGAAGTGTGAAGCTCTACAGTCATATTTCTGATTTCTTTAAATTTTACCCTTATGATGAATGTTCAGTTTAGGAAACAAGAATAAATCATATAGAGATATGTTTTGTGAATATAAAAGATTGCTGCACTTACACAATCCTGTGTTTTTCCAAAAACTCCATATCAAAAAGTATTGATGATAAGATTTGACTCATGTAAACTTTATCTAGACATCTAGACCTCATCATCCCTTTATCATATAAGTTGCTTTGCTTTGTCCATGTCTTCATTCAAATTTTAAACCATAAAATTTTATAACTTTCTCAATATTTTTATCCTTCTTCATATTTACTGGCAAATACAGTTAACTCCAATTTCAATAATATTAGTCATTGTTGTTGATGATCACTGATTTGTTTGACAAAATCAACTTTCAACACTGCAACAAGATCAATGTCTTTTGAGATAAGAATAGTAATAATTGTCTTTGTTGTGAGTGATCAAAATTGTTGAGTAAAATAGATTTCTTTTTACTAGTACCTGTCCTTTCTTTGATTTGAAGTTTTTCAAAATTTCTGTCTAGTAGCCATAAGAAAACTTATTAACTTTTCAATGTCACTTGGCTGTGACTATAAACACTCATAAATATAAATTTATTGCAAGTGGCACAACGTCAATTGACAAAAACTCAGCTCTTGAAATTTTAACTTCGCTTGATACCATCAGTCACTTATTGGTTTTACAGATAATAAAAGCTTATTTATGCAAGTAATTCTATCTGAGAATAAAACCCTTGGGTATCATTTACTGACTTTTAAGATGCCAATAATTGTGGAAGATAAATTAAGGTAAAATTTTCTTGACAATTTTCAGTGTCTTGCCTTGAGGTTACCCCAGCTCACTGATAAAATGACAATACAAATGTTAAAAAAAGAACGAGGAAGAATCACATTTAAAAACATTATGATGCTAAGTGTCTTGCCATTTCTAATGAGCATGCTGTAGTTATTGCACACTTTTGTTGTAAAGGCTGCATGCTTTCTCATTCTTTTTTCGGTCATGTCACTGATGAATTGGGCCAACAAATATCTATGATTTCTTTTGGCTTTGTTCGGCTTCGTATAATAATCCTATTTTTGTATTCATGTTGCATAGATACAAAAATAGATTATTATACTGTAGATCATTGTTTCTTTGTGGGGTCTATACTGTGCCTGTACTGGGGTCTTTAGAAGTTATTAGGAGGTAGTCACTAAGATTATTTCACAGTTTAGTTTACTATTTTAATCAATATGTATTACTTCATTTACTCTTATTTTGATAAGCCTAGTCATATGAGCTTAGAATTTACCAAATGCATCCTCTGTCAAGGAGTAAGAGCACGTCACTAGGAGTTATCCTGAGTATGAAACCGCATCTAGTATTGAGGCTCCAGTTCAGGAAAATGTTCAGTACCCCTTTATTGCTATCACTCCTAGTTCTACTTTGTTGTACTAGTTGGGGTCCTGTCTATAGGCTGAACAGATTTGTTTAAAAATCACTAGTATTGAATGAAGATATACGAAAGTCGAACTGTGTATAAACAAATTATTATTGCTATTTTATTCTTTTTAGAGTTTTTCACTCGGCCATTAGCTGATGGTTTCCCACTGGATTTTGAGTAACTGCAAATCTTAAGTCTCAGTATTCTAATAATGCTGTAGTTTAGTTAATCTCCACTTGTCCTCATATTTTCAAGTGTTCCAATTCCTTCACCAATTCTGGGGGGATTGTTCCAAGTGTAACAAACACAATTGATATCACCATCACCTTTATGTTCCGTAGTTTTTTTAGTTCTCTAGCAAGGTCTAGGTATTTATCTCTCTTTACTTTCTTTTTATCTCACTCTGTAGTCTGCCAGGACAGCAAAGTCCATTATTCGGCAGGTTCTCTTCTTTTTGTTGGCAGTCAGTAGGTCTGATTATCTGGTCAAGATTAGATGATCTGTTAGTATCTCAAAATCCCAGATAAGTAAGTGCGTCTCATTCTCTTGCCTGGATTCTAGGCCGTGATTATGCCACTTGTTCATTCTCTCAAATCTCAATTTCTTGCACAATTCCCTGTGGATTAGCTCGCCCACCCAGTTGTGTCTAGTCTTATACTCTTTTATACTCTGACTGCATTCACTTATTATATGATTGATTGTTTCATCTCTTTTACCACAAAACCTACATTTACATTTTTTTGTGTTTTATCTATTTTTGCTTTTACATAATTGGTCCTTATGGCATTGTTTTATGCTGCTCTTTGAAGAGATTCAGTTTCTCTCTTAAATTTTCCCTTTCTTAGCTACGTCCAAGTCTTTTTATGTGAGATTCTGCTTGTTTGTTGCTTGAAATGCCCATACAATTGCTTTTATTTACATTCTTGTTTTCTAGATATGATCATAGACATAGTTGTTATAAATTTGAAGTAGACCTGATGTCAAGAAAAAGGTATGTGTTTCTTGTAGGTGTGTCTGTAGGTGGGCACTACAGATGTAGTCAGGGGGTAAATGGGGCAGAAATCTGAAAAAGTTTGGGAACCATCCTTACAGATTATTTGAATTGAAAAAATGTAACTCAATCTGAAAACATTTATAGATCTTTTAAGTCAAGAATAAGGAATCCATGAGTTCTTTACAGTGAAATATTTTAGTGTTCATAAAATTTGTTCATCCCATATTAATCTAATTCTTTTCTTATTGGTCTAGTGGGTAGAGTGTTTGCCAATGATCTGGGAGACAGGGGTCCAATCCCAGGTCGAGCCATATCAAAGACTTTAAAAATGGTATTTGATACCTCCTTGTTTAACACTCAGCAATATAAGGTACTTATCAAGGGTAAAGTGGAGCCATCCAGTGAAAGGAGTAGCGCCCTCCCCTATGCCTCACTGTGGTAGCCATTGAAAAGGGAGCCTTCTGGTTGCCCTCGACTACAGTCGCCAACTTTACTTTACTTACCTTTCTCAGAGTCGCTTTATTTTCCATTTGCTTGATCGTATCCATTTCCAATATGCTTAGGTATCTGTAATTTTCTTTTTTTTTTCATATATCAAGTTAATTTCCCAAGTGGATTATTATCATAATTATAATTATCATTACTTTACTCCTTGAGAGTTTTTCAGATCAGCATTAGCTGATGGTCTTTCACTGGAGTTTGAGTGACAGCAACTCTCCTCAAGTCTCCAGGACTTGTCTCAGTATTATAGCCTATCTTAATAATGCTGTAGTCTAGATCGTCTCTATTTGTCCTCTGACTTCCAAGTCTTCCAGTCCCTTTACCAATCCTCACTGTTATCTTTATGTTCCATAGTTTTTTAAGTTCTTTAGTAGTATAACAAGAGGGCAGTTGATATTACCATTTTGGGGGGGTGTCCTCGTGGTGTAATGGTTAAAGCAATGACTGCGGAATCGTAGTATGCAAGTTCATACTCCAGTAGCTCTATTACGTTCACTTTCGGGCAAATACCCGTGGGAAAGGTATGAACCCCCTTATCCTCCCAGCTATGGGTTAAATAGTACCACTACTCTTCTTCTTGCAGAATGGGTTTGGCATTAAATAACCTAAAAAGAGTTGATATGCCATTAAACGAAGAAACCAAACCAATATTACCATTTTGGCATAAATGGTAATTGACGTAGTATCGTTCTGTTGCCTCTTGTTATTTTTATAGAAAGGAAACAAATAATGAACGCATAGATACTGATGGTCTTCAATCTAGCAGTTTAATGACTGCTTGAGAGGAAGTTTTCCTTCTGTACTGGGTTGAAGAGAATGGGAAAACACTTGTAAATGGTTATGTGGGTGTTTAGTGCTTAGCTAGAGGCATCGGGTCCATTTGGTTTAGGAAGGAGAAATAATTGACCAGGAAATGGTCTCCTAAGGTATGCAGAGGAACAAATGTTGAAGTGTGCTCGCTAAGATGGATAGTCCCTGTCTGCTGTTGGAATCGTCCCGAGTTTGAGAGAGAAATGTTATCTCTCGTGTCAGCTGGTCTTACCTAGCTACCAGCCAAGAGGAATGAGAAAAGAAAAGAGGGCGCACATGGTTAGTGCTGCCTTTTATGGTGCCCGGGGAGGTGTGCCCAGGCAGAATGGCATGGATCGTTCTCATTGAATGATTTGTATAATTTCAAAATTCCAATGGCAAAACAATTCCCGCACTAAATAATGGTTTGAAATTCTTTCTGCTACGGTAGCATGTAGGTTTAATCTCTCTTTTCCCATTTTGTTATTTTTATTCTGTGGTCAGCCAGTATGGCCAAGTCCACTATTTGGCAGGTACTCTTTTGTTTTTGTTAACTAGCGCAAGATCTGGTCATCTGGCTGAAATTAGGTGATCTGTTAGAATCTCAAAATCCCAGAGAATTTTCAGCATCTCATTCTCCAAGATGGATTGTCAGTTGTATATACACCACTTGTTTGCGTGGTTGAATTTAAACTTTGTGCACAATTACCAATTGATTACCAATTGCCCACCTAGTTGTGTCTAGTCTTTACTCTTTTTGCGATAATTTGCTGCATTCATTTATGTGATAGATCATTTCATCTCTATCACCATGTTTGCTATTCTGTTGCATATTATCATTATTATTATCATTATTATAATTATTATCATTATTATTATTATCATTATTATAATTATTATCAATATTATTATTATCATTATTATCATTATCATTATTATAATTATCATTATCATTATTATTATTATCATTATTATTGTCATTATCATTATTAAAATTATCATTATCATTATTATCATTATCATTATTATTATCATTATCATTATTATCATTATTATTACCATCATTATAATTAGCATTATCATTATTATTATCATTATCATTATTGTTATCATCATTATTATAATTATCATTATCATTATTATTATCATTATCATTATTATAATTATCATTATCATTATTATTGTTATCATTATTATTATCATTATCATTATTATAATTATCATTATCATTATTATTGTTATCATTATTATCATTATCATTATTATCATTATTATTATCATCATTATAATTATCATTATCATTATTATTATCATTATTATTATTATCATTATTATTATTATCATCATTATTATAATTATCATTATCATTATTATTATTATTATTCACTCATTAGAGCTTTTCACATCAGCGATAGGCGATGGTTTTTCACTGAAGTCTGAGTGACAGCAAGTCTCCTTAAGTCTCCAGGACTCTTCTTAGTATTCTGGCAGTTCTCAACAATGCTGTCGTTTGGATGGTCTCCACTCGTCCGCCAACCTCCAAGTCCTCTAGTCCCTTTAGTGATCCCTTAGTTACTGTTCCAAACACACCAATTACAATTGGTATAATTGTCACCTGCATGTTCCATAGTTTTTTCAGTTCCCTAGCAAGGTTGAGATACTTATTCTTCTTTTCACATTCTTTCAGTTTTATTCTGTGGTCTGCCGGGATAGCAAAGTTGACTATTTTGCAAGTTCTCTTTTTTTTGTTGATTATTATTAAGTCTGGTCTCCTGGCCGGGATTAGGTGATCTGTTTGTATATTAAAGTCCCATAGGAGTTTATGCGAGTAATTTTCTAGGACAGGTGCTGGGTTGTGCATATACCATTTGTTAGTATGGTCGAATTTAAATTTCTTACACATTTCCCAGTGAATCACCTTACCGACCCAGTCATGTCTAGTCTTATTCTCCTTCTATGCTAATTTGCTACATTGATGGTTATTATTATCATTATTATTATAATAATAATTATTATTAATATTCTTTTTGCAAGTTTATCACACTAGTAGAAACAGGGGATTTTCACTGAAGTCTGAAAAACAGCAAGTCCCCTCAGCTCTCTAGGACTCTTCTCAGTATTCTTACTGATCCCATCAGTGCTGTCATCTGGATGGTGTCAATTCTTCCTTGAGTTTTCAGTAACCCCAATCTCATTTCCACATTCTTAGGGATTGTTCCAAGACCTTCAACTATGATATCAGGCAATAAACCAAGATATTCTTTCTTTAAAGTGGTTAGGTGCTGCTTGGGAAGAAAGACCCATGAAACTGAGTAGATTTATTTTAAAATTCTCCAAAATACACATGTACCAAATATGATATATAATCAAATTGGTAGGAATGTTGTAACAAACAAGTGTCTTAATATAGAGATTTCCATAATAATTCTTCAGTGAAAACGAATGACAAAAGAAATATTAGATATATATAAGAAGAGTAAGGAAAATGTAATTTCTATAAGAGTTTATAGGTGGCTAAAGAAAGATAGAAATTGAATTTCAAAAAAAGGAGAGTACTAAGATCTTCATGAATATAATGAGTTGAATGCTTTTCAGTGATCACAGTTGGGTTTGAGATAAAAACAAGTTTGAAATGAAACAAGAAAAAAGGGAAAGGAGAAAGAAATCAACTGTTTATCAGGGTGCTGAGAGACAAGAGTGAAGGTGATCAGAGTAAACCAAGACAGAGACATCATGGTTGAAATCAATTCTTGAGCAAATCTAGAGAGGAGTGGTCAGAGTGACAGAGGGTGTGAGGAGAGACTGATGGCTGAGGTAGGCTTATGCTTTGACGGAATAAAGAACTGCAGACATTGGTTGATTTGCTTTGGACAAACAAATCGTGACATTCTGAATTCAAATTTCAATCATCAATACCAATTTAGCCATTTTGACGTAAGTTTCTTTGAATGTTTGCAAACAGAGAAGCTGCAGGTAATTACTCTGTCCCTTATGCACTGACTAAATGTGTAGTTTAAATCAAAATTCTGCAACCATTTTTGTTTTCTATGGTAGAATCTTGAAAAATGGTTCATGAAGTAAGTTGTGACTTGTTGATTGATTGACTGGCTGGTTGTTGGGTTGCGACTGGGTCAGCATTTTGGAAGCTATTTATTGTAATAAAGATTTAGAAAAAAAATTCATATGAATCATAAACTGTTTTCTCCCTGTGTTTCATTCTTTCTTTATCTCTGTTTCTTTCTTGAGATCTTGTTACTGTTTGTCCGTCTGTGTCTATATCTTTGTGTCTGTCTCTCTTTATCTCTTTTTTACTTTCTGTCTTCTTTTTTCTTCTTCTCGTTTCTTTTTGTGATCATTTTCTCTATTTCACTTTTCTTTTCTTACAACTTATTCTTTCTTTCTTTCTTTCTTTCTTTCACTTTCTTCTCAATGTTTCTTATTTCACCCTTTCTTTTTTTATTCACCTTTTCTTTTGTATTTCACCTTTCTTTCTTTCTTTCTTTCTTTCTTTCTTTCTTTCTTTCACTTTCTTCTCAATGTTTCTTATTTCACCCTTTCTTTTTTTAATCACCTTTTCTTTTGTATTTCACCTTTCTTTCTTTCTTTCTTTCTTTCTTTCTTTCTCAACTTCCAATGGCACTCCTATTTTGAACCTTTTTGAACCTTAATTCCTGTCATTTATGAGAGTAACTATGTTAGTGTATATGCACGTATGTAATCCTAATAAACTGAATACATAAAAACAGAATGACAATGCATGAAATGGAATAGAAGATACTAATTTGACACAAAAAGAATAAATAAGAAATTTTATTTTTTGCTCAAAATTAAAAAGGAGAAAAGGGCAACCATAGAATTCCTTATTCTTTCCAAATGCACATTTCAAATAAAGCCTATAGAAAACTTTCTTTTTTAAAGAACACTTTGATTTCATAGGATATTTATTTTTTTTAAAAATTGATGTGAAAGAACATCAAGAAAAAGAACTGGTTTGTGCCATCTGGAATTGAATAACAAAAAATGAATTGTGCAAAGAACATAAAAGGCTGCCTAATGATTTAAATTGGATAAAAGCAATTCGTTAAATGTATCATAAACAAGAGTATCTAAGTATGGAATTAAAAAACAGAATGTTATTATTTTGTGCAATGATACAACAGGAATTGCAAAAATATGTTTCTGTAAACAAAAAGAATAGATTTATTTCCCTTGTTTCCTTGCATATTTAAAAAAAAAAACGTATAGCTCTTCATGTGATTAATAACATAAAATCGATATAAAAATAATTTAACTTCATATACATATATATATATATATATATATAAATATATATATATATATACATTCATATCTATCAATCAATATATATATATATATATATATATATATGAACACATGCACATATATGTGTATAAGTTTAAAAGTGTTCCCACATATCATCATTTAAAAATTTAAGAGGAAGCACTGTATTCAATTATTATGTAGCAAATAAAATAAGGATTGCAAGCCTTTCTATATATACAAAAAACTTTATATATATATATATATATATATATATATATATATATACATTTATACATATATATAATATATATATATATATATATATATATATATATATATATATATATATATATATACACATTTATACATACATATATATATATATATATATATGAAAATGTACAAATATGAAAAAACACAAGGTTTTCAGAGAAGGATTTTATTTAAAGTCTGAATTATTTGCCAACATTAAACATTTTTAAACCTTCATCAGTGGATACAAAAGAAAAAGACATGAAAGTTTAAAACATTCTGTTTCTTCTTGTGATGTCCCATTTCAAATTTATGCGATATTAGTGTTTGAGAATTATTTTAAAAACTTATTTCCTTAAAAAAAATTATACCACATCAGTCTATCTATCTATCTATCTATCTATCTATCTATCTATCTATCTATCTATCATGTTCATATCTATCTATCTATCTATCTATCTATCTCCGTTCATATCTATATTATTTTGGTCAAATGTACCAATTTAAAATATTCCATAAAACATCCATCCATCTCTATCAATATTTGTCAGCTCTCTATTTCTTTCAGTCTGTTTGATCCATTTCAAACCACAGCACTATCAAACAGAAACCCAGCCTTTTCAATTTGTCTCCTTGTTCGCTCAGTTTGGTGAAGGAAAGTTACAAAATCTGTAGTTTAAAATAATTTGGCTATATTGTTTACATACTTAGATTGATTGATCAATACATAGATAGATCGATAGATAGTTGGATCAAATAGACTGAGAGAGAAGCAGACTGACATTGACAGAGATAAATAGATCTGTTCAGGAATGTTTCAAATTGGTAAATATGGTTGGGTTTGGTTTCTTGGCTTAAAGGCATATCAACTTTCATAGATGATTTAACGCCAAAGCCTTCCTTGTAGAAGAACATGAGTGATATGATTTAAACTATTGCTGGGGGGATAATGTTATTAATTTGGTTGGTTGTATGTTTGGGTTTTATGGCATATCAACCTTTTGAGGTTATTTAACGTGAAATCCATTTTTATGAAAATAGTTCTCTTTCAAACAATTCAGTTTAGCATAAGTACACAGTTTAAATGCAAGTATAGTATATTAATTCAGTTTAGTATAACTACAGATTTTATTTACACACAGTTAAATGTCAAAACAGTTCTATATTAAACAATTCAGTTTTGTTTAAGTACAGTTTCAATGTCAAAAACAGTTCCATTTCAAACAATTCAGTTTAGAATAAGCATGCAGTTTAAATGTAAGTACAGTTTAATTGTCAAAAATTTTTCTATTTCAAGCTATTCAGTTTAGTCAAACAGTTCTATTTCAAACAATTCAGTATAGCATTGGTATGTAGTCAGTTCTATTCAACCCGTAGATAGGGCCCTCTCAGGTGCTACCATTCTGGGTCAGAGAGGACCTGGGAGCAATGGCAATGAAGGGGTGCTCCGCATTCCCCAAAGCTCCAGCATCAGATTGTTTAATGTCATATCCAGGACATTCATGGGGGTGGGTCTTACTCCTCTGCAGAGGTGCAGTCAGCATATTCTACAGTCCCAGCCAACTGGGCAAGGTTATTAATTTGAAAGTGAATGTAATAGCATGGTTGGACTTTGAACTCACTTACGTCCAACACTTTATCCATTACACTAAGTAGACTCCCACTTCAAATAGGTAGATACGAAAAAATTATATAAATATGTAGATAGATAGATAGATAGATAGATTGATTGATACATACATACATATATACATACATAGGCTGATGTGATACAATTTTTTTAACAAAATACATGATATTTTTTTTTAAATCTTCCAACACATATTTGAAACTGAATGCCATTAAAGGACATAGAATATTTAAAACTTTCTCACCTTTCCATTTCATTTAAAAAGTTCATACTTCATGATGAAGGTTTAAAAACGAAAATGTTTGTTGTTAGCAAATAACTCAAACTATAAATAAAATGATCCTCTGTTTTTTTGTTTCAAATTTGCTCCTTTTCATACAGTAAGATATATTTCCAGTTTTTCATTATATATATATATATATATATATATATACATTTTTCTAATACATTTCTAATATATACAAAATGGATATATACATATATATATACATGTTGATTGCTTCTTCTTGACAAAAGATAGCAATCTCCTAAATTATTTGCTCATTTACAATGTGCATGTAAGTGGCTGAAAAAGCCAAACTTATTTGTAACTGTTTCAAAAGATTTGAACTCTTTGATAAGTCTGACACCCAGCTTCTATTAAACTTTTATATTCTATCTGGAACTGGTTTTGCCCAAAAGCTACACGGTTGCTAACATATCTCCCTTTTACTAAGAAGACATTATCACAGATGTTACAGAAATGTTAAGGCAGAAAATTACCTATAATGAATTTGGAACTTCTTTTTTCTATGACCAATTCAAGATCGTCATCATGTTGCACTTTTCACATGGATTTCCCTTAATCTCTCTCACCAGCCGTCTCTCTCATCTATCACTTCTGACAGATCTTCCAGGCTACATACTGTGTCTGTACACAGCAATTGTAGATAAATTCTGGCTGGTTTTCTGACACATGAACATCCATGTGAAGGAGTCCATAGGGGAACATCACTTATGAGTTTGTCATTGCTCCTCCAGCAGTGTCCTGCATATCTTGTTCATCTAATTTGGATGGTCTTTTTGACATGGGTGGTAGGTGGCCGTACAGCTGCTGTTTTGTGGAATGTTGATTCCAGGATTTGTTTAATATAGCTTGTAGCATACTTGTGCAATTGCCGTCAAGCTTTTTCTCTATACGCTTAGTCAGCATCCAAGTAGTGCATGCATACAGTAGTATGGACACGACTGCTGCTTGGAAACATTGCATTTTATTTCATCGGATAGGTCCGACTTCCATATGACTGATAGCCTTTCAATAGCTGTCCATGCCTTTGTTAGTCGCATATTTTCTTTTTTTACACCCACAAGTTAACCTTGGGAAGCAGCATGGTGGATAGGTAGCCTGGCAGAATAACCCAGCATTGGGTCAACAGCTCGCTTCACCAGATGTTGGGCAGATGAACCCCACAGGTCAACAGCAGGATCAAATAGTTCAGTCAGGAAACTACTGCTACTCATCTTTAAGGGAGGCGACTACTGATGAGGTTAAAATACGACCATCGAAAGATTACCATGACTCTCACTCAAACCATGCATGTTTTAAGATAGAGGGATTTATTCTCCTCTCTTCAAATGTTTTTCATCTGTCAGTTATCTATTTTTCCCTTAAATCAATTTTCTGTCAATATTTCCCCCATTTAGAAAATCAATACTTAGATTTTTAAGAGGTTTTTTTTAATAAAATCCTTTGAATATCTTTTATGTTAACATTTAGGATGCCTTCTGCCAGTTAACTCTTAAAAAAATTTCAATATGAAATATAAGCTTCTGGATACAAGAATGGTTGCCTCTCTGATGGACAGCTGTGTCAGGGAAGGAGTCCCATTTGATATGCTAGCTCAACAAAAAACTCTCCTGTTGAACCAGGTGTCAGTTGAATACATAAAAGTAACAAGAACTCAGAATTCATTGACACTAAGCTCGGTATTGAGTCAATGATATATTACTGAATTAAGTGTACCATCTTTGAATGCTACGGAAATGTATCAGCTACATCAAGTCTTGTATTTGGAAAAAAGATGATGGGTTTTATTTAAAGATTCACTGGAGCTGGAGTGGACGTGACCTAAGTATTTTTCTGTTCATTTCTATCCATCAGTTAAAAAAGTTATACATGCTTCAGAGATTCATGATTGCATATATCTCTTAATGTATTTTATGCACACACACAGAGACATGCACATATATATATATATATATATAGCCAAAAAAAGAGCAGCCACTAAACTTTCTCTGACTACACAAGAAATACAGCCTGGTATCAAATACTGAATTTATTTGTAATATCACACATGCATATTCTTTATATGGGTGAATGTTTTATGCATATGCAGCAAGAATAAGCAACAGCAGAGCAGCAACAAAGCCTTTCTCAGATTACTCTGTAGTCAAACTTGTTTTTTAGGCCAAAGCATTACCGCAATACCAAAGTGCTCCAGAAGTATTATACAATACTACTCAAATCTAATGTTTTTTGACAGATCATGGGAATACCAACTCAAGTGTTAAATAACATGACAATACACTAAACACAAATAGACTTTTCTCTAAAAATACATATATATATATATATATAAGTAAAGTAAGTAAAGTTGGCGATCATAGTCGAGGATGACCCGAAGGTTCCCTTTTCGATAACTACTACACCAAGGTATAGGGAAGGGTGCTACTCCTTTCCCTGGATTACTCCACTTTACCCTTGAGCCTTACCGTATAATGCTGAGTGTTAAGCAAGGAGGCATCAAGTACCATTTTTTGAGTCTTTGGTATGACTTGACCTGGGATTGAACCCAGGTCTCCCGGGCCATTGGCAAACACTTTAACTGCTAGGCCAATGTCCAGTGTATACATATATATATATATATATATATACAAATATATATATTTGTATATATATATACGCATATATATATTTGTATATATATATATATATATACACACACACATATATATATATATATATATATATATATATGTATAAACAATTTAATTCTCACCTTCTTAAGATTTTCTTCCCCAAAGATACAGCCAAATTAAAATCTAGATAATTTGAAATGTTTATCCCTAAAACTATTCACCATTGCACAAAGTTTCATACATCAAGGCACTACAATCTTTAAATATATATATATATATATATGTGTGTGTGTGTGTGTGTGTGTGTGTGTGTGTGTGTGTGTGTGCACAGATGACTACATCTTCTGTTTAAGCCCTTGCTAACTTAATTAGGAAATATTTTTGAATATCACTACTTAACCCAAGTCAGAATTTGGTTCTATTTGTAAATTAACTGAATTAACTGTTATTCCTTTTTAATCAACATGTTTAATACATATATATATATATATATATATATATATATATATATATATATATATCAACAGAAGAATTGCTTTTTCATAAGTTTCATTTATTATGTAAATATTTCACTTGAATTTGGCACAAATTTTTAGATTAAACTGTGATTCAACAGAGCATGTCTGTCAATAAATTTGAGCTTAGAAAGGTAGAAAATAATTTTGTCATGCCTGAATGGATTTCAATTCAAAAATATAAATTATGGAGGAATGCTTTGATTATGAATATCCAAAAATAGTTGCTGGCACTAAAACTAATTCCAATTGAATAATGAAGGAACTGAAGAATCCAATATGGCACCATTTCTATATCTTTTACCCATGTTTATTTGGCTTCAGCATTTGAGACAAAACTGTAGATCTGCCAAATTAAAACAAATAAGTACAAACTAAAACCCCAAAAGTAAAAAAAATATAAGAAATATTATGCCGAGTCAGGCAGTAAACAAATGAGGCTTTGAATTGGAAAGGAATTATGATTTTCTTTTTATATACAGGAAGTAAACATTCACAATTTGATTTAATAATTACAAATTCCCTCACTTGTTGAACATCCAGATTCTTTATTCCTTGTGCCGAGATGGTGATGCTGATTAACAATAAATCACTAGACATGACACAAGAGTTTGATATCATATTACAAGGCTTTATTTTCATCTGGCATTTTCAATGTATGACAAAAAACTCTAAAAGAAAAAAAGATTTGCCAGTATTGAAAAGTACTGCTTAGGCTCACAGAGGTAATGATTTTTTTCGGCCTGAAACTATATCTGACCCCAGAATAATCTTCTAATGAAAGCTCTGCTTAAAGTTTAGGAGGGAGATTTTCAATGTATGAATGAAATTATTATAAAATGACAGTGTTTTGATACTTCTATGATTTAAGATATATCACCATTATATATGCCATAGTATTAGAACATTAAAATAACAAGCAAAAACTACAGATTCTCGAGGCACTACATATTAGAAACATACAACCCAAACTAAACAGAATTAATTTTCAAACCAGTGCTAGTGTACTCTTTAGCTACTGACACTAATTATAGAAACAAATTTAAAAGTAAACTCTACACACTGCAACGGTACAGACACTCTTCTTACAAAGTTGTAATGTACATACAAAAGTTACATCACTTTTGTAATAGATCCACCCCTGATGATGGCCCAAAGTCAGGCAGAAAGTACTTGGAAATAAACAATTATGGAAGATTCATCAACCAATTCCAGCTGAATATCATAAAATAAATACAGCAATATGAAAGGATCAACAAAAAAATATGTAGACAAAAAAAAAATGTCTATTATGTTCAAAGAAATATGTATTAATGAAGAAATGCTGCCAATATATATATATATATATATGTATATTTAGGCAGCATTTCTTCGTTAATGAAATATATATATATATATATATATATATATATATATATATTCTATGTTAATATGAAATTCAAATTTACATTATTTAGGAGTTGACTTAATTCCCTTTCACCACAACACATATTTGTTGTTAGTAGGGTATATGGTAATGTTATATGTCATGTTTCATATTCTAATATTGGTAAATAACTTATGTTGCATTCTATATTCTGATTAGTGCTTTTGTCCTGCTATTCAATATCTTTTATTTTTTTTAACTTTAGTTCGGGGTTAAAATACAAGGGAGAAATTTTTCCAAGTGTCTACATTCTAAGATTAGTTCTGTTTTTTCTTTTTTTTTTTATTTTGTTTGTTCAACAAATTGTTTATATTTGAGTATTTTAGATTTATAGTTTTTTTTCCCCATGAATTGCAATATATATATATATATATATATATACGTATGTGTGTTTGTGTGTGTGTGTGTGTGTGTGTGCAGTGTCCTGGACTGTCACTGACATTATAATAACTGACAATTTGAAAATATTTGAAAACACAATCCTCATGTAATTTATGTTTATTTCTTTCGGTTTTTGTGGTATATCAATTTACCTAAAGTTAAAACTAGTTACAAATCAAAAATCAAGTTATTATAGAGAAATATTCTTCCTCAAAAAATGTTAAATCCCCAAAACAAATCTGCATTTCTCTGGAACTGTAACTGACGAAAATAATAACTGAAACATCCTCTGACTTATTTCCATAGAGGTAACCCTTAACCTATCACCTATCAACATATTTTGTTTGTGGTTATGAGAAGCTAGAGTATAGCAATAGACAAGGTTGATTTTCTTAGTTTTAACAAACAGTTTGCAAGGATTATAAAAGTTTGCATAGTCATGAATATATGAAAATAAATAAATATTCATTTTTTTTAACACAACAAAAAAAAAGCAGTTTCTCTGAGTTTAAAAACAACTTCTTTATTTTATGCTTAAAAATGACCAAAGATAATTCAAATTGCAAGAAAAGAAAATTTTGGAAAATTTATATTGATTCTTGAACATCAGCACTCACACACACACCACAATTGAAAATGCTATCATAAAAAGATAGTTTGTCTTTTTTATATTTCTACTCCATCTGCAATTCATAATATCAATCTCAGAAAGATGAGCACTGAGTAAAACAAATTCTAGCAGCTGGTTGGTTGGTTGGTTGGTTGGTTGGATTTTATGGCATATCAACCTTTGTAGGTTATTTAATGCCAAATCCATCTTAGTTCGTTCTATTTCAATAAATTCAATTTAGTATGAGTACACAGTTTATATGTCGAAAACATTTCTATTTTAAATTATTCAGTTAATTCAAACAGTTCTAATTCAGTTAATTCAGTTTAGTATGAGTACAGATTTTATTAACACATAGTTGAATGTCAAAAACTATTTTATATTAAACAATTCAGTTTAGTATAAGTACAGTTTCAATGTCAAAAACAGTTCCATTTCAAACAATTCAGTTTAGCATAAGCCCACTGTTTAAATGTAAGTACAGTTTAATTGTCAAAGCCATTTCTATTTCAAGCTATTCAGTTTAGCCTAACTGTTCTAATTCAAACAATTCAGTTTAGCATAAGTATGTAGTTAGATCTATTTAACCCATAGATAGGGCCCTCTCAGGTGCTACCATTCTGGGTCAGAGCGGAACTGGGAGCAATGGCAATGAAGGTGTGCTCCACATTCCCCAAAGCTCCAGCATCACTGGAACTTCACCATCAGATTGTTTAGTGTCATGTCCAGGACACTCATAGGATGGGGTTTTACCCCTCTGCAGAGGTGCAGTCGGTGTATTCTACAGCCCCAGCCGACTGGGCAATTGCAATTTCTTGCTCAATATGACACACAATGTAACTGCACACACACACAAACCATATATCATCAGTACATGAGTTAATCCAAAAAGAAATATGCTAAAATCTCTCTCTAGATGAAACCACAGGTGTACATTAGTAAAAGCAGAAAAAAATTATTGATAGAACTTTGTATTTGCAACAATTAGGCATCATTTCTGCTTTGCGTTATATACACATGTGTCTAACACAATCTTATTAGGAGTGTCCAAACGTTTCCCAAATTTTTATGGCTTCTATTCTGTATTCACTTTCTAGTTGTCAAAATGTAAAATGCTGGGAACTTTTGCACAAAACTAACACACATATATATATATATATATATATATATATATATATATACATATATATAAGTATACCTACATTGATATACATACTGATATATATATCTAGTTAGTGATTTTGTTTATATTAATATTTATATCTACTATATCTATGTGAGCGCATACTTGTGTATTATTAATGTTGGTATATGTGTTTTCTGCTGGTTTTTCCACCCTTGCATATAATTAAACATATATATATGTATGTATTTTACTTAATCTCTCTCTCTCTCTCTCTCTCTCTCTCTCTCTCTCTCTCTCTTATATATATATATATATATAACTTTTTTAATGTATTTTAGCATATAGTGTATACCAGTAAACTAGAT
Organism: Sepioteuthis lessoniana; assembly: GCA_963585895.1. Classification (NCBI taxonomy): domain Eukaryota; kingdom Metazoa; phylum Mollusca; class Cephalopoda; order Myopsida; family Loliginidae; genus Sepioteuthis; species Sepioteuthis lessoniana. The sequence goes on from OY757926.1 coordinate 76,748,563, forward strand.
TGTCTACTTGGACAAGACTGTTTGCATTTGATTCTCCACCAAAACCTGTCTTTTAATCACAAGACTATGGGTAAATAGTTGGGCAGACTGAGTTCTTTAACCTTGTTAGAGCAACAGATTAAGGAAATGGAAAACTGAATTCAAATCAGGTGTACTCTGCTTGAAAATTGTTCTTACGTTGCATCCTGCCTTTGAAAACATTTATATATATATAAATACACATATCTATCGATCTATCTATCTATATATATATATATATATATGCATACAAATGGACACATATGCATATATATATATATATATATATATATATATATATATATATATATATATATATATTGTCATCCACAGACAGACTGTTTTGTTCTATCAGAACTCTTCAGTGTGGCTAGACACGTAGGACGCTCAAAGCCGGGATTGAAACCCATCCAACTTTATGTTAGACTAAGTCTCAGACCGCTCGGCCAACAATTGTACCACGTTTGGTTATGGGAATTGTTAAGGTATTTATGTAGCAACAGCAGCAGCCGTTTGTTTACATTTTTATACCCTATCAGCTACCAGAGTGTTCAATTCTTTCGAAGAGCTTTGCATTATGCAAGCAGCGGCCGAAAATTCCTTTTACCAGAGTACTCAACCCCCATGGGGGAGCGTTGTCTCTCTTTCTCTCTCTCTCTCTCTCTCTCTCTCTATATATATATATATATATATATATATATATTTAGAGCAAGAGGTAGATTGATTGATAGACAGATTGAGAGACAGATAGATAGACAGATTGATTGATAGAGAGACAGAGACAGAAACAGAGAGAGAATTGTTTATTCACATTATTTTAAACATGTTTTTTCAGACAAAATAATGTTAGATTGATAGAAAAGCAACTATTTTCATTAATTAATCAAATATATGTATATGTGTGTGTGTGTGTGTGTATGTGTGTGTGTGTGTGTGTACTTCTATACTTAGTATTTGAAATAATTTACTTTGTTTTAAGTTTTTAAATGCCAAATCAATTCTGTAACATGCCCACTTACTATGTGAATATATATATATATATATATATATATATATATATATATATATATATATATATATACCTTAGAGATATGCTTTAGTTTTTGCACATTTCAAAGGAAAGCTCTTACCTTTAACACAATAAGTATCATTTTTGTTAAAAATAAAATGAAATGAATGCTTGAATGTTTGAGGTTCAGAGAAAATGTTGATGGCAATAAAACATTTGAAGATGAGACTGTTTCAAAGATTCAGAGATATCATATAGCAACGAAAATTAACAAAGAAAAAGTTTTATAAAAATATGTTTTAAAAGTGTTTTTATCTCTGCATTTTGATCATCTTCATCAAATGGACTTGACACAAAGTACACAAAAAATATTTTTTCATGTTTCTATCAGAATTTTAAAAGCATAACATTATAAAATGTTCAACTCTAAAAATAAATTAAAATAAAGATTAAAAAACAGCTGCTGTAAATTCTTTACAATTTTTGCAGTTTTATTCACTTAATTTTATCATTTATATTTCAGTGGGTTTTTTTTAATTATATGTACCTTTATTTTATTTCTCTCATTGTTATTTCCTTTTCATTTTTTTTTCTTTTTTTTTCTTCCCTATTTCAAATTATTTAAGCTTTTACTTTTCCTTTCTGACCTTAATTTCTGTCATTTTTATTACTTACATTCCTTTCGCTTGTGTTATTTTCATAATTTTTAATTTTTTTATAAAGCGCCTGATTATTATTTGAATAATAATATTCTTTTACATGATGTGCACTCTATATTTGCTGGAATATTGTATGTCATTTTAAATGAAAAATAAAAAAAAACATTTCCTAATTCAAAATAAAAGAAAAAGAGAATAGTGTGTACATAATGGCGGATGTTGGAAAGGTTTTAGAGAAATGATATTCAGAAAGTTTCCAAGAATATATCACAATTCTGCTTTTTAGAAATCTTTTCCCTTCATCTCCCAGATAATAATTTCCTTTAATAACTTTATTTTTTTTTTAAATTCTCCATTAATTTTTCCAAATATACTTCAAAATAATCCTATGATATTTGCTCTATCAATGTTTATCACATCTTATTTGGGGTCTTAAACTCTAACATCAATGAAAAATTTAACTTCCTCTCTTAATCCTCTTAATCCTAAAGACAATATACTTACGTATCATAAATCTTTAGTACTAGTATCTATTATCAATCATCATCATCATCATGTCGCGCTGGTAGCAGGGATATCCCTGACCCTCTCTCGCCACTCCTCCCTATCGTTCATCGCCCTAGGCAGGTCTTCAGGACAACATCCAGTATCCTCACATAGCTGCTGAATGTATGTTCGTGCTGGTCGTCCTGCTTTTGCACTGCCATGTGTGGGGTCCATAAGAGTACATCTCTTATGAGTTCGTCCCTGCTTCTCCAGCAGTGTCCTGCATGTCTGGTTCGCCTAACTTGAATAGTTTTCATGATAGGAGACAGGTGGCCGTACAGTTGGTGTCTTGTGGGGTGTTGCCACCAGGACTTGTTCAAGATTGCTCGCAGCATTCTTGTGTAATTGCCGTCAAGCTTCTTCTCCAGCCGTTTTGTTAGAGTCCATGTAGTGCACCCATATAGCAGTATCGATGTGACCGCTGCCTGGAAGAAACTGCGTTTCATTTAATCAGTTAGGTCAGATTTCCATATAATCAATGGCCTGTTGATAGCTGTCCTTCCTAATAAAATTACTTTTGAACCTGGTTGCAGTTAATCAAAAACTTAACAATTAAAATGAAATATCATTCTTGGTCATCACTTTTGTTCATCTTTATATATATATATATATATATATATGGGTAGAGTGTTTTGCCAATGGTCTGGGAGATCTGGGTTCAATCCCAGCTTGCGTCATAACAAGGGCTTTAAAAATGGTGCTTGATACCTCCTTTCTTAACCCTCAGCAATATAAGGTATGTATCGAGGGTAAAGTGGAGCAATCCAGGGAAAGGAGTAGCACCCTTCCCTACACCTTGGTGTAGTAGCTATTGAAAAGGGAGCCTTCTGGTTGCCCTCGACTATGGTCACCAACTTTACTTTTTACTTTTATATATATATATATTGTCATCCACTGACAGACTGTTTCATTGTATCCCAAATCTTCAGTGTGGCTAGACAAGCAAGACACTTCAAGCTGGGATTGAAACCCACCTAACTTTTTGCAATAATCTTTTTTTATGCATGTTTCATTGAAGATGACTGACAAGGAGCACGTTATGAGTTCTCTGTAAAGCTTTTCTTGTACTTAATATCCTTTTGGAAAGGAATTGTTTGTCCAAATTATGGCTTGTTCCAAGCAGTTTTTGCTAAGCCATTAGGCATTTTCAGTTAATGTTGTTGAAATTATGTGTTGAAATTCATTTCAATGTGTGAGAAGTGAGCTTTTCTTACAAGATATAAAGGAATTGTAGTTGCTAAAAGCTAAAACAGTTTTAAAATAAACAAAACTTTCAGCAGCCATTAAGTTTGATATCATATTGCAATTCAGTTTACAGAATCAATATGATAATTAATTACAAGTAGATAAATGAATAAAGAGAATTGTCTTTAATTGGAATCATTTTGAGATGAGGCTTCTTAATCTGAGAATTAATTTTTATTTATTGTGGACATTTTGTCCTCATCTTGGTAGTTTTTTGTGTTGTTTCTTCTTTCACTATGAAGAATAGAGGCGTTGAGTCTCTAGGGTTCCAGGTGAGCATTGTCAAAAGATAGCGGTTTCAAATCCTACCCAAGCTGGCCAGAGGTTTACTTGGTCAAAAAACGTGGTGTGATAGACAACAACTATGGAAGGCAGTAATTACTGGGGATATGGTTACAAGACTCATCATTCCTATCCGAGGTCGTGGTAAATCACCTGAAGAAGGCCAGAGGTGAAATTTGGCTGAAACATAGTGAAAGAAGAAACAACACAAAAAACTACCAAGATGAGGACAAAAAGTCCGCAATAAATAAAAATTAATTCTCAAATAAAGAGAAGTATTCAATAATCAGCATTTCAAGAGAAAAACTCAAAATGGTTTGGTTTGGTTTATTTGTTTAATGATATATCAACCTCCATGGATTATTTGATGCCAAAGCCATCCTAGTTGGATAGTAATGGTATTATTTAATCCATTGCTAGGAGGATCAGGAGATTCACATCTTTCCCAAGGGTATTTGTCCAAAAGTTAGCCTCATATCATGACTAGAGTTCAAACTCACTATAATGTTGCAGGACACACAGCGTAACGGTCATAGGAGTTGGTTCCCTAAACTTCTAAGGAGACACTCATCTGGAGGTTGCAGGTTCAATCCTGACTGCTGGTGAGAAACAATACAGGAATACGTAACACTTGTACCTGGTTATGGCTAATGGAATTAGAACAGGCGACCCCCGTAGATTCAATAAAGGACATAGTTCAAAGTTCCGTGAAGGTCCCAGAGTTCGACAAACACCTGAAGAAGGCCGGAGGACATATCAGCCAAAACATTGTGGAAATAACAATAAAGATGAAGACAATAGTCCGAAACCCTTAATGATAAAACTCATCAAACTTCATCTCAGAAATTTAGACAACAAACACCAGAAGAAGGCCGGAGGATATATCAGCCAAAACATTGTGGAAATAATAATAAAGATGAAGACAATAGTCCGAAAAGCCTAAATGATAAATATATAATGTTCCAGTTCAGCATGTCAGTAAATATGTCATCTTATTTACCAACCTCCGCTTGGGCAGGATATGACACAAGGTCAATTTCTAAGTGGAGTTTAACAGGTTTGAATTCAGAGTTTTCCTTCTCCTAGACTAGTTGCCTCATCAAGGCTGAAGTACCTAGTCTGTCCTACTATTTACCCATAGCTGGAGGGAGAATAAGTGGATTCATACCTTTCCCAAGGGTATTAGTGCTATGTGAAATGCAATCAGTCTCGTCCAGGATTTGAACTCGTGTCGCCGTGTTCATTTCCTACGACGATAACAATTACACCACAGGCACCTCCTCAGTAAATATGTCATAGGAATTCCCTGAAAACTCAAAATAGGGCAACCATTAATGATGATCCTTTAAATAGCAAAGTAGAAGTGAAGCCAACCACTAACACTAAAAAAAAACCTTTAGATTAACTAGGACCACCAAAAGATACCAAATGTAAAGGATTATTTAAGCTAAGAAAAAATTAATAACCATTACACCACGGGCACCTCTCTCTTATCTGTTAATGAAGTTTTAAAAGGCTTTTGCTGACTATACTGAAAAAAAAAGAAGCTAATTTTCCTCTTTTATCATTGAACCCAAATTTTTTTATTAAATGTTTAGTTAACAGGGGATTCTTCATTCTAGGAATGGATTTACTTATGATAAAAAAAGTTACCAGGATAAACAATTAGAGTAAATACAATGAAAATGAGAATTTTCATATGGCACTCTTAACTTACTGCTTCTATCTATATAACAAGCTTTTATTCTAATTTCATTCTCTAATTTCATCTGTATAACAAGCTTTTATTCTAATTTCATTCTCTAATTTCATCTGTATAACAAGCTTTTATTTTAATTTCATTCTCTAATTTCATCTGTATAACAAGCTTTTATTTTAATTTCATTCTCTAATTTCATCAGTACAAATATATTTTTAATATACTTACTTTTTTTTTTGTTTCTCATTACTGCTCCATTTTTCATCTTCCAGATAAATTATTTATATTTTATAACTATTATTACTATTTATAATTCATTGTAAAAACAAGGAACAATCTTGCAAAAAGATAAAGGGAACACTAGCAAACAGAGTCAAAAATATTTCTAACTAGAAGGGTTACTGGTGTTGGAAAAAATTTTCAAGACTTAAAGGTTATTGAGTAAATACTAACATTAGTTTTTAAACTGAGGATGAAATAGAAAACAATGTTCTAACAAAAACCAAATAATCTTATAATGCTAAATTTAAATTCTGATAAAGCTATTTAGTACTTGGACTGGTGACTATTTACCCCTATGATGTTGTAGCTTAGGATATTAGCCACAAGATGACTATTTAGGAAGAGCAACTACCTATGTGCCAAAGCAAAACTTAGCAAATTGTATATATAGTAGAATTAAGGCTAAGTTGTTTGAAGCCATTTGTGATTTATATGGCCTCTAATTTCTTAGACTAACATATTCCTTTTTATTGCTTTTATCATGTTTTAGATAAAATGTTCTTCAACCTTTCTCTGTTTTTACATTCAATTCTTATAAGATGTCTACAAGTAAATTTCCTCTTTTTTTCTCCTCAGATGAGCACATAATAATAATACTTCTGGATAAAAATCTAATCTTGTAGGTTTATCTTGTACAATGGGCATATCTTCAAACTTATATTTTAATTTGAATATTTTAGAGTTGTCTTATTTGCCAATGATCAGGGAGACCTGGGTTCAATCCCAGCTCGCGTCATACCAAAGACTTTAAAAATGGTACTTGATACCTACTTGCTTAACACTCGGCAATATAAGGTACGCATCAAGGGTAAAGTAGAGCAATCCTGGAAAAAGGAGTAGTGCCCTCCCCTACACTTCAGTGTAGTAGCTATTGAAAAGGGAGCCTTCTGGTCACCCTTGAATATGGTCACCAACTTTACTTACTTATATACAGCATCCACTCAGACACCAGCATATAAAGAATTTTCTTCCGCACTTAAATATCTGCTATTTCTGTTAATTCATTGTAAATGTCATTTTCAATTGATACCATAAATTATATACGAAGATTCATAATACTTTAATTGCTTTCACAACATTGTCACCATTTTTCAATAGTAAAATTCAATTATTCTAACGGAAGAAAGACAGCAGATCTTTTACACTGTCTAAAGCATATATCATCATTAAACTTTCATAAAGAGATAACAGATATATATGCTTGCGTATGTGTCTCAGTTAGTCATTACATATACATATATATGTGTGTGTGTGTGTGTGTGTGTGTGTGTGCGCTTGAGTTTTCATGTATATAATATATATATATATATATATATATATATATACACACATTTATTTACATCCATACATCCACACACAAGCACACCCATTTATATACATCCATATACACAAACACACATTTATATACATCCACACACACACACAAACATATCTATATACATCCATACACACACAACACATATATTTATACACACACACACACACACACACACACACACACACACACACACACACACAGAGAGTGAGAGAAACACATACGTATCATCATTATCATCTAGCTGCACTAACAGCACATGTTTCTCACTCAATCCGTCCCTATCACCCATCACTATAGGCAGGTCCTTCAAAGTACATCCAGAGTCGACACAGTGATGATGTAAGTAAGTCCTTGCTGGTCAGCCAACACTAGCCTATCCATGTGTAGGAGTTCATGGAAAATCATTGCTTATGTGTTCATTCTTACATCTCCAGCAATGCCCAACAAGTCTTGTTTGTTATACTTGGGTCGTTTTTGAGATAAGAGTTAAGTGCCTATATAGTTGCTGTTTTGTTGAGTGTTGCTTCCAGGATTTGCTCAAAGCAGAACAAAGCATTCTTCTGCTCAGCTTTTTCTTTATGTATTTTATTAGCGTCTATATGGTGCATCCCTACAATAGTATCGACATACCCACAGCCACTGCTTGAAAGAAACCCAGTTTAATTTTATCCGAGTGATCAGATTTCCACGTGATAGATAACCTGTCAATTGCAGTCCACGCCTTCACTGTTTGTTGACATCAGTTTCTGTAGATAAGATATTGCTGCTGAGTTATATGAACTCCTCTCCAAATTTTTGAGACCTACTTGTTAAAGTGGCATTGGCTTCTTATACAAGAACTCTGTTTTATTTGTGTTCCCATAGAGGTCAATGCCACCTACTGCTTGCTCCATGTTATGCTGTTGATATTTGGCTTGGATAGGTCTATTTGTAAGAAGTACTAGATCATCTTTGCAGACTGCATCTGCTATAGTTTTTGCAGGATATCACCTGCTTCTTGCTTTTTTTTAATATAATGCCATTTTCTTTTATTGATTTGGACTTGAATGTATTCTAGTTGTTCTTTTTGGTTTGTGTTAATCATTCTCCCTGCGTTTTCTTAATTTTCTGTACTTTGGCATTTATTTGGTTTATGTTATTAAGAAAGGATAATTTTTACCTGATATCTGGTTTTTCTCAGATTTCTACCCATAGAGCTCTATATTTTGTTCTTGGTTTAGTTGGAATGCATTCAACTACGGCTTCTATATAACAAAGTTTTTGTTTTTGTCATTTGGAGTATGTCTTTCAAAAGTCTCCCGAAGAGTTTCAAACTTCTTTCTTACAGTTTCCGTATATTGATTTCTAATATCACTATTGGCAAGTGGGGACCAGTCATATTGTGAAGCTTTAACTGTTTGTTTTTAACTGCACAGACTCAGGTAAATATCTGTCGAGACGATTCTGTGATCAGAAAATAATCCTTCAAAAGGATTTACAGTTCACAGTGCTATTTATCCACTTCTTGTTAGTCAATATATAATCTAGTTGTGCTTTCGAGTTATTTGGGTTTATATAAGTCCATAGTTTACTTTTTTTTTCTTAAATTTGGTATTTAGACGTGATAGTCTGTTCTTAAGTGAAAAATCTGTTAGATATTCAATATTCCTGTTCGGCATATTGTGTTAGCAGTATTTGTTATTCCCGTCCTTGCCTATATGAGCAATCATAGCTCCATCGATGATAGCAATGTTATATTTAGGAACTTGATGGACAAGGGAAGATAGCACATTGTAGAAGCTCCATCACTGGCATTGGTGAGACTGCAGCCAGAGACGGTTATTGTGCTTGGGTTGCCATTAAATAAAGTACTCATCATTCTCGATTGTATTCTCTCAATGCTATTTAGTGATTTTTAAGACATGAGGATTGAAAAGCATTCCTACATCTCCTACGATGGCATTGTTAGTGTTTTTTTTTTCAAACAATTGGCCAGAGCTCCAACTTCAGCAGAATGCGCCTCTTATTTACCTTTGCAATGGGCGATACAATTTGGACATATTTTCTTCTGAATACATTCTGCTGGCACTTGAAGAATAGATTCTTTTAGTATTTATACTTTTATGACCTTATTTAAATGTTTTTGTCTTTTTTCCCCTTATCTTCTTCCTTTTTCCTTCTTTCTTTCATTTTTTCTTTTCTTTTTTCCTTGATTATCTGTGATTGTTTGTTTGTTTGTTTGTTTGTGTTTCATGGCATATCAACATTTGTAGGTTATTTAATGCCAAATCCATTTTATACAAATTATCAGTTCTATTTCAAACAATTCAGTTTAGTATAAGTAGAGTTTTAGTTTATATACAGTTAAATGTCAAAATAGTTCTTTTTCAAACAATTCAGTTCAGTATAAGGACGTAGTTTAAATGTAAAAACAGTTCTATTTCAAACATTTCAGTTTAGTACGTAGTTTAGTTCCATTTGACTCATAGATAGGACCCGATAAGGTGCTACCATTCCGGGCCAGAGTGGACCTGGGAACGATGGCAATGAAGGGTTACTCCGCATTTCCCAAAGCTCGAGCATTACTGGAGCCTCACCATCAAATTTTTTTAGCGTCATATCTTGGACACTCACTGGGGGAGGAGGTCTTATCCCGCTGTAGAGAAGCAGTCGATGTACGCCGCAGCCCCACCTCAGCTGACTGGGCAAGATTATCCGAGATTCTCAACATATTCATGCAATGAATATGATTTGGACGGGGGGAGGGTTTGAATTGTGTTTTTAAAGTTTTTCTCCGGCTTTGCAGGACCAAATTCTAGATTTTATATTTTATGCTTTTTAGCGAATTACAGTTTGTAAGTTTAATAGTGAGTAAAAGTTCAAAAATCCCTTATTTATTTTATTAAAACTTTGTGGATTGATTTTATTCCTTACTTTAACAATTAATCGTCAATTTAGTTAGTGCTCTTTTATATATATATATATATATATATATATATATATATATATATATATATATATATATATACACACACACTTACAACTTTAAAATTTCTAAGTTTTAACTTAGTATAGTTCAAATTGTTTTTCTTTTATTTTAATCTGTGTTAGTGGGGTTTAATTTTACATTCTTACGTCTGCTGCAGTTTTTTTATTACTGATTTCTTCCTTTTATCAATCTTTAGACACTTTTCATACAGGTCGCTAATGGATTTGAATCTGCGCACCACCTATCTAAAAGACAAATGACCGACAGTTCAGCTATGCGTTTTTCTAGTTTCTTGATGAATTTTATTTGTTTATATTTCGACTCATAACGTTTGCATAAAAGTTCTACCCCATGGCTCCAGGGAATTTTTTTATTCCATTCTGAAACATGCTTTTTCCAATATTAGAAAGAGTGATTTTACTTCGATCATTTAACAAATCACTTATACAATTCTTTTTCATATCAACAAATTAAAAGAAAGTTACTCTTAAAATTATCATTATCATCACCATTACCATTACTGTTAATAATAATAATAATAATAATAATAATAATAATAATAATAATATATGCACAACCCAGCACCTGTCCTAAAAAATGACACCCACAAACTCCTATGGGACTTTCATATACAAACGGATCACCTAATCTCGGTCAGAAGACCAGACCTTATAATAATCAACAGAAAAAAGAAAATCTGCAAAATTGTCGACTTTGCTGTCCCGGCTGACCACAGAATAAAACTGAAAGAATATGAAAAGAGAGATAAGTACCTCGACCTTGCTAGAGAATTGAAAAAAACTATGGAACATGAAGGGGACAATTATACCAATTGTGATTGGTGCTTTTGGCATGGTAACTAAAGGATTATCAAATGGTCTGGAAGATTTGGAAGTTGGCGGCCGAGTGGAGACCATCCAAACAACAGCATTATTGAAAACGGCCAGAATACTGAGAAGAGTCCTGGAGACTTGAGGAGACTTGCTATCATTCAATCTCCAGTGAAAGACCATCAGCTTATGCTGATGTAAAAAAACTCTGAGTAATAATAATATATAACACAGCATTATTGAGAACGACCTGAATACTGAGAAAAGTCCCGGAAAATTGAAGAGACTTGCTGTCACTCATACTCCAGCGTTAGTTGATGTGAAAAAACTATAATAAGAACAATGAGAAGAAGAACAGAATGGCTATCGCAGTGAAACAAGGAAACCTACTATACGTAGATCAACACATCCGCCAGGAGACCAAAACGAGAAAGAAACTAGCCAAAGTATGAATTGGCTATTAAAAAAAAGCCTATGATATGGTACCGCGAATTGGAATAATAGAAAATCTCAAAATGTACAAAATATCTCGCAAAGTCATAAACTTCATCACCGAAGCGATGAAAAACTGGCAAGTTAAATTTACAGCGGAAGAAAAACTATTGCAAAGGTGAAAATCCAGTGAGGCATCTTCCTGAGACTCACTCTCACCACTGATATTTGTCATACTAATGATACCTCGTAACATACTTCGGAAGTGCATCAGAGGATAAAAATTTACAAAATCAAAAGATAAGATTAATCACTTTATGTACATAGACGACAACAAGCTGTTTGTAAAAGAACAGGAGACATTGATACAAATAATAAGTACATGCAGCCAGGATACAGGGATGGAATTTGGCATCGGAAAATGTACCATTCTTAAAATGAAAAACAGGAAAACATAAAGGAAGTATTTGAAGGGCCAAGAAACTATAAGTACTTGGGAGTATAAGAAGGGCACACCATCAAATAAGCGGAAATGAAAGAAAAAAAACGAGAAAAGAGTATCTGAGAAGAACAAGAAAGCGTCTCGAAACCAATCTCTACTGCAGAAATCTCATCAAAGGGATAAACACCCGGACAAGATTCTCTGGACTATTCTTAAAGCGAACAAGGGACGATCTTAGACAAATCGAACTGAGGACAAGGGAATTGATGAGTATGGACAAGGTCTTACATCTAATAACTAACAGAGGCAGACTCTGTGTAACAAGAACAGAATAAGGAAGAGGATTCCCTCGCTTTGACGACTGCGTAGACGCATCAATATAAGGACTCGACGATTACATTAAAAAGCATTGAAAGACTAAACACTGTGGCCAGTAATACCATTGACAAGATAAGACCTGACAGAAATACAATAAAACAGAAATTGGAAGAAAAACAAATGTTTGGAAATTTCAAGTGACAAACAGACGAAATTACATAAGGTAATACCGGGATATGGCTCAGAAAGGGAAACCCTAAGAGAGGGAGTTAATCTCTTCTAATAGTAATAGAAAACAACGCCATAAGGACCAATTATATTAAAGGGATAATTCGCAGCAGCATAGCAAGTGTTGATTATGCGGAGAAAAAGATGAAACAATTAATCATATAAGTGGGTGCAGCAAACTAGCACAAAAGGAGTCCAAGATCAGGCATCACTGAGTGGGAAAGGTAATCCACTAGTAATTATGCAAGAGATTAAAATTTGATCATACAACCAAATGGTTCATGCAAAAACCAGAATAAGTCCTTCAGAATGAGACCCATAAAATTCTCCTAGATTTTGAGATACAGACGATCACCTAATCCCAGACCTAATAATAATTAACAAGAAAAAGATAATTTGCTGTTTTATGAATTTTGCCATTCCAGTGGACCACTGAGTGAAAATAAAAGAAAGCGAAAAGTATAACAAATACTTGGACTTTGCCAAAGAACTGAAAAAGCTGTGGAACATGAAAGTGACTATGTGGGGTTTAAAGGTATTTTTTGCGTCGAGGTCACCAATGTGGTGTTTGAAGGTTTTTAGGTTGTCAGTGGCTAAGGGCAAGGCTGTGTTGCCGTAAGATATCTGACTCCATATTTTGGTTATATTATTTTACCCCACGTTGACTGGCTGGCGCAATGCCTTGCCCAAAGAAGGTCCATAAGAAATATACAAAAAGGAAAAGATAAAAAACAGATAAGAGACGAAAACATTTCTTTCATACTTTCCTTTATTTACTTGGTGAATGGACTAACCAACGCTACGTCCCAAAACATAGCATGGTGTCCAAAAACACCAGATAGTAAAATCGGTGTTGTCGGTTCGACGTCACTACCCGAAAAGAGGTCGGTTCACAGAAAACCTGAGTATTTATCCCTCTTCACCGGCTCCAAATTCGCCACTCCAAAATCCTTCTAATTTTGGCACGACCGCTTCCCATTGGCTACTTTACATTTTATTATTTTTCTTTTTTCTGATTTTAACCGGATGGGTGCGTGGAGCCTTATGCGTGGCGACGCGTTTATACATTTTGTATCTGGCAGCCGACGAGTCAATATCCGGTTGGGAGTTTTACTGTTAATTCCTAAATCGCCACAACTATGATACCACTTGTAATTGGTACACTTGGAACGATACCCATGATCCTGGAGAAAAAAATGGTGGAACTGGAAACTATCCAGACTAGAGCTTTGCTAAGATCAGCTAGAATGCTGATAAGGGTCCAGGTGGCCTGAAGAGACTCGCTGCCATGCGGACACTAGTGAAAGCCCACCGGCTAGTACACTTGTGAAAAAACTCATAAGGAGTCAAATAATTGTAATAATGATAACAATAACAGCATCAGCAGCAGTAACAATAGCAAAAACTTTATTTGCAACAATAATAAGAAAAGAACAAATAAAGATAAGGAATAAAAATTTTAAAAATCAAGCCAAAACAATAAAAATACTCATCTACTATATAGAAAAATAAACGGTAAAATGAACATTAGAATTCGAGATACTTCTACAGTTTAAGTTAATGTAACTTGAAAAACAACGTCAGTGGTAAATAAAAAGGAAAAAATTATTATTAAATCAATATATATACAGTCATCGATAATCTATATATCTAAAAAAATTTTAGCATCACTTAGTTTGATATTTTAATGTACTGTAAAGAGTTGTACTGTAATTGTTGCGAAATAAATTCTGTGCAAATTTAAAAGACCAAAAGAAAAAGCAGATTGTAATATACAAAGTTTATTCGTCTCTCTTTATATAATGTTAGAATATGAATAAATAAATAAATGAATAAATAAATAAATCTCGGTTTTAGTTTATGTTAGTTTATATCACTACAAATTAACTTGTTGTTGTTCACGTATCACGGAATAGAATAACAAAACTTTAAAGAACAACAACGAAAAGGTTTATCTTGACGACAGAAAGTTGGACTGTGTCAGAGTAAAAAAAAGTTCTTCGAGTGTCGCAAGTTAGCCAGCCGTTATCTTCAGCGAAGATCGTCCATGCTTGAGCGTCAAGTAGATGGAAACAGGAAAGAGGTCTTTCTTCTCTGCTTGCCGGGTACTCTCTGCTGACCGACCGTGATTTCCAAAAAGGGCTATAAAAAATTTTAAAAAATTCATTGAGGACAGATGGAATCAATGCGCTCTGTCCGCTGATTGGTCAGGGTGTGACCGAATCTCTTGGCGAAAGCATTGATTCGCGAGAGAAAATAAATCTTTTATTGTGACTGCTCCACGGTCACTAGCTCCAAATTTATAAATAAGTTAAATATTGTCAAAGTATCGATGTGTATCAGAAAGAACTTCGTATGTTTGGCGCGTAAATTATTTTGACCGTTGGTCTCGTCATATATTTTCGCCCGGACGACTTTCCCGAGCATATCGAATTCGGTGAAAGCCTGCCAAACTAACTCGCCCTCAAAATCTTTCGAGCTAGATGGACGTATTTCTGCCCGTTCCTTTATCAGCAGCAACTCACCACCATGAGGATAGAGCCATCTGGTTCATGGACCCTTTGGGTCTACCCTTTTGAGAGCCAGGGGTTCCCAGTTGCAAATGAACTAGACGTATTAATTCCGCCTCTGACAATTTAGCTACTTCATTCCCGGACAACCTTTTCTGGAGACCTTCATACTTCTCTCCTACAGCAAACAGGACTATGCATCATGGCTGAATATTACATTCCTAATCTACCGTCTAATTCATGGACCTTTGAGTTTACACTTTTAGACCTAGGGTTCCACCGTTGAATACGAATTAGACTATAATTAATTCCGCCTCTGACAATTCAGCTACTTAATTCCTGAACAACCTTTAAGGAGACAGCGATTACTTCTATCCCACAGCAACCAGAACCACACATCTACGGCTGAACTCATGTTATAAAATCAGCAACTCAATACTTGTTATGTCTACAGCGACGCATATTGTGCTCCGATATTTAGCTGATATAATTCTTTCTCAACTCAACAACTATTTCTTCCTTCCTATGAGACTTGCAGCATAAAGGTACCCTTTATTTTGGTTGCCATTAAACCTTCTGGAAAACCTTTCGATATCTCGTCAACATTCAACCTCGCCGTTATAGATGTATATGTTGATCCTTCATCAGAGCGTTTAAATTGTTGAATGGAAGCATAAAATAAGAAAGTTTTAAACACTGAAAGGAGTAGCGCCCTCCCCTACACCTCGGTGCAGTAGCTAGTGAAAAGGGAGCCTTGTGGTCGCCCTCGACTACGGTCGCCAACTTTACTTACTTTATTTAACAATTAAAACACACTGATTGAGGTTTAATGGTTCCCTAATAAAAACAAATTAAAAAAAAGAAAACGCAACGTTCAACGTTAGCAAATAATTTTTAAAAAGTTCTCAGAAAACTTTGCACTTTTTCTTATTTGCATATATTCATACTGTTGGATTTATTTCCAGTTTTCCCATATATATATTATTATATATTATTACTATTACTGTTATTATTACTGCTATATATATATATATATATATATATATATATATATATATGTGTGTGTGTGTGTGTGTGTGTGTGTGTGTGTGTTTGTGTGTATGTGTGTGCGTGTGTTCGTATTGTGTGTGTTTTCTTTACATTGTGCGTGTGTCTGTGTATGTGTGTGTTCGTTCTCAGTGTGTTCATTGTGTTTTTTGTGTGTGTTTGTGTTGTATGTCTTCGTTGAGTGTGTCCGCTTTGCGTGTGTTCGTCGAGTATGTTAATTGTGTGTGTTTGCGTGTATCTGTGTGTGTGAGTGTGTGTGGCAAGAGGAGGAAAGGGAAGTAGAAAAAAAAGAGAAGAAATAGACGTGAAAAGAACGTAAATTTATTTCTTTTTTCTCTCCAGTTGTATGATCAGTATAAGGGATTAACAACTTCCCAATTCATGGCCATCTGAAAAGTGTGTTGGTCAAACATGTGAAACTCTGACTTGTGCATCTATTAATATATTCATGGAAAAACTTTTTGTCTAAAAATATAATCACTTTTTAAAAATTGATCAAAATAAATAGTTGCTAAAAATCACTAGCATCACACACACACACACATGCACACGCACACACACGCACACACACACGCACACAGATACACGCAAACACACACAATTAACATACTCGACGAACACACGCAAAACGGACACACTCAACGAAGACATACAACACAAACACATACAAACAACACAATGAACACACAGAGAACGAACACACGCATACACAGACACACGTACAACGTAACGAAAACACACACACACACACACACACACACATATATATATATATATATATTATAACAGTGTTGGTTGTCACTAAATCACTTTGTGAGTTTGTGGCGAACTAAGTGCAATAAAATATGGAGAGTGCTCAATATCTAGGATAGAGCTATATATATATATATATATATATATATTCAAATGAAAAACAAAATAGTCATATTATTACTTAGAATATTCGGATTATTAACCTTTGTTATAATCACATTTCGGCCGGTATGTCCTTCGGTCTTCTTCGCGAGCTTCGTGTTTAATTCTGGGGTTCACACTCGAACTGATCCCTTTATTTGAAGCGCAGGAGTAGACTGTTCCAAATATGTTAACCATGACCAGGTACAAGTGTTTAGCCTTGATGAAGACTTCAAACTTGCATGATTTTTTTCCCCATTATGAATATTTTCTTTTTTTTGTCATATGTAAAATGATTTTTAATAGAATGTTTTTGTGTGCAGGAAAATTTTGAAGTCGAAACACATTGGCAGAAATAAAACAGATGATAATGAATATATCATCAACCAAAGCAAATATATATCTTTCGTCCTTTTATCTTTTCCCACATATATATATGTACAGGGTGCATACAATAAGTTTCCAGACCTTTTTCGTATGGGCACTTTTATTGATAGTACACACATGAAACTCAAGTCACCTTCGAAGTAATCTCCTCCGGCTGCAATGCACTTGTTGTACCGTTCCAACAACTTCTGGAAGACCCCATGGAAGTCCTCTTGTGTGAGCGTGTCAATGACCTTCGTCACAGCCTCTTTCATCGCCTCAATTGTCTCATAACGACAGCGTCTGAGCTTAGGGAATATGCAAAAGTCACAGGGAGCAAGGTCTCGACTATAGGGAGGCTGAGGAACTGTCTTGATGCCCATCTTGGTCAAATAGTCTGTGATGAGTATGGAGTTGTGGACTGGTGCATTGTCTTGGTGGAAATGCCACTGACCCGATTTGAAGAGTGCTGGCCTCTTCCCTAGGAATCTCTTCCTGAACCCCCTTAAAACCTCAACATAGTAGCCCTAACCCTAACCCTTTGACCAATCAACTCTGATATATTGACTTCCTTACTCCTCCCACACATCTCATCATCCCTCACAGACTTCCTTCCTTCTTTGAATCTCTTATACCACTCAAAAACTGATGCTCGATTCATGCAAGATGGTCGAAAAGCAGTCTGAAGCATTCCATACGTTTCTGTGGGATTTTTTGCAAGTTTAGAATAGAATTTTATGGCATATCGTTCTTCTAAAGTGTCAGATTGCATTTTTGAAATTCACCAGCAGTGACAATCAGGCTTAAGTAGGGTGTATTCTAATTGCTGCTGTAGCTGTTCATTTGAACCTGAAATCATAAAAATTGGTCAGTCATCTCATAAGATGTATAGCAATAACATAGTGAATTTTCAAGAGTCTCTGACAATTTTAAATGCCCATACGAAAAAGGTCTGGAAACTTATCATATGCACCTCGTATAAATTATTTTGGTAATGTTTATTTATCTGTAAATAAAAACAAGTGAATTAAAGTATTTTAAAGTACTGAACAACTCTAGTATTATTGCTTAACCAAGCATTAGGTTTCAATATTACCTTTAGTTAGTTTAATTCTATTTGTTGCATTTATAGCTTCTGTAACCATCTAAAACTCAGTTTATAGCTAAATAATTTTGTTTCTATCTATACACAAACATTTATAATAAATCAAGTCTATTCGGAAGACCTTGATTTTTAACTTGAAAAGCAGAAAAGATTAGTGTATGGTTAATATGGCGCCATTGGAGAGCTTTAATCAATAATGTTTCCAAGAAGAAAATAAATTCTTGATTCTGTGCCATATTCCAACGGCAATTTTCTGTTTTCTTCATAAGGTTTTAAGTCTTGAGGATTCTTGTTAGTTTGATGTGTCTACAGATGTGTGCATCTTTAACACAAGAAAAGATTTTGGATTTCCTTGAGGACATTTCTTTGGGCACAAATAATAATCAGGAGTTGGGAGGGGGTATTAAAGGAATAACTGTAATTCTGCAATTATTCTTCTCCATACTTTGGGCATTTTATTGATGATACTCCAGGATGAATCAGTGTTGAGTACTCAATGAAATGAATGCATTATATTTCCTCTACAATTACAGATTTCTAAGAACACCCATTACCAATTTCTTACAAGTTTTTCACACCAGTTTTAACTGGGGCTTTTCATTAAAGTCTGAATGACAACAAGTCTCCTCAGATCTCCAGGTTTCTTCTTAGTATCCAAGCTGATTTTAACAGGGCTGTGGTCTAAATGGTGTTAATTCTTCCTCTAATCTCCAGTTCTTCCAAACTCTTTTTCAAGTTCATTGGAACTATTCCATTCTTTTCAGCTTTCTGCAATATCCGAGTATTTGTCTATCTTTTTGATTTCTTTTATTTTCTCTGCTCAGCAGAAACAATAATCTCCACAAGACGACAAATTCTTTTTTTCTTGTTAATCATAACCAAACCATTATTTGATTAGTTTGAGTCTCATTGAATTTTCTTTGACAGATTCTGGTTTGTGTATATATCATTAGTCTCTGTGGATTGCTTTTTCTACCCAGTCATGTCTACTTTTGTATTCCTTTTGCTATACTTTTGTATATTAGTAATTTTTGTTTGGAGGTGCCCGTGGTGTAATGGTTATTGTCATTGGAAATGGACACAGCGACACGAGTTCAAATCCTGGACGAGACCGATTGCATTTCACATAGCACTAATACCCTTGGGAAAGGTATGAATCCAATTATTCTCCCTCCAGCTATGGGTAAATAGTAGGGCAGACTGAGTTCTTCAGCCTTGGTGAGGCAACTAGTCTAGGAGAAGGAAAACTCTGAATTCAAACCTGTTAAACTCTGCTTAAAAAGTGACCTTGTGTCATATCCTGCCCGAGCGGAGGGGTTGGTAAATAGGATTAGTAATTTTTGTTTCAACATTATTAGTTCTTATGGCATTTTTTGTGCTGCTATTAAAAGATTTTAAATTTCTTCTTCAGGTTTCCACTTCTTAGCAATATCCAGGTCATCTCAAGTGCAATTTCTTTAGTTGGTCATTTGAAGTATCTGTATAGTTCCTTTATTCTTTGTGAGTTTGGCCCAGTCAGCTGGGGTTGCAGAATACACTGACTGCATTTCTGCTGAGGGGTAAGACTTCCCCAACAAGTGTCCTGGATTTGTTACGAAACAATCTGAGGTTGAGGTTTCAGTAACGCCGAAGCTTTGGAGAATGTAGGGTACCCCTTCATTGCCATTGCTACCAGGTTCCCTCTGGCCCGGAGGGGTAGCACCTAATAGGGTCCTATCTACGGGTCAAATAGAACTCAACTGTAATTATGCAAAACTAAATTGTTTGAAAATAACTGTTTTACATCTAACTGTGTGTAAACAGAAAACTATACTTATACTAAACTAAATTGTTTGAAATGGAACTGTTTTTGACATTTAAACTGTGTACTTATGTTAAACTGAATGGTTTGAAATAGAACTGTTTTGACATTTGACAATGTGTAAATAAAAATCTATATTTATACTAAACTGAATTGTTTGAAATATAACTGTTTTTAACATTTAAGTTGTGTACTTATGCAAAAGTGAATTATTTGAAATAGAACTGTTTATATGTATAAGAACAGATCTGGTATTAAATAACTTACAATGGTTGATACATCATAAAACCAAACCAAGCCAAACCAAACTTTGTGAGTTTTTTGACTACATTTAATCTAAAAATAGAGATGAAAAAATACTATCTAAAATATCATAAAACTGAGAGATATAGGTATGAATTTTTGATTTTGGTTTCTGCTAACAAATGCTCAGATAGCTAAGACCATCAGGTGCATTTAGCCAGGCTTTCCCCAGGCAAAAACATGAGTTTAAACCTCAACAATAGTTTATTTCCTGTACATTGTTTCCTCGTTTGTGTAGCCTAAATGAGTTTTAATAAAAATAACCAAAAATCAATAATTAAAATACAATTCAAAATTTATTATAATAATGATAATAGTAATAATAATGATATTTGGAATAAGATAAGGGAACAGAAAAAACATAACAGAAAGGACTCAAAAAAGGTCCCGAAAATTAGGATTATGGTTAGACTTGCTAAGAGTTACACTCAAAAAAGCATCAGATTGGAAAATGCCAGACCATGATAGCACACATAGATTCCGGTTTTAAAAAAATCATGGCCATCTAAGACAAATTGGTTCTACAACTGAATAAATGTCTGGAAGATGCAAATATACCCAATTGGATGATGATGGGAAAAACTACACTGATCCATAAAGACCCCCCAAAAAAGAACCATCCATAGTAACCGTAAATTGAAAATATGTCTACCTATAATGTAAGAAACCCCGAGAGCTCAGAATAAAGAAGAGATTTATTACTCACTTGTATGCTGCAGACAATTCCCAGAAGAAGAGAAAGGATGCCATAAGGGAGCAAGACGAGCAGCTGGCCTACTATATAAAGATCATCACATCCCCAAGGAAGCCAAAACATTGCAGAAAAATGTAGCCATGGATTGAATACAATGTGTCCTGCATGTCTGGTTTGTCTAACTTTGATAGTTTTGGTGATGGGTGGTAGGTGGCCGTATAGCTGCTGCTTTGCGGGGTGTGTTGGGTGTATTTATTTTTGGACAGATATTCATATATTTGGTAACATCATTTCAATTTTATAGAATTAGAAAATGATTCATAATAATACCATACTGTTATAAAAAAGCATTATCAACAATTACTATAATTAAATTTGACTAGTATTTTCCTTTTAATATTTTCTTGCTATTTTATCCAGTTTTTCTGAGGCAAAGTTTAAGTCTCAGTGAAAGCTTAGCCATTACATATCAAGTCTGCACTTTTCCAAGCTGTTACAGGTTTATGATCAGAATCAATTGTGATATAAAAAGCAAGTAACAATTAAAAGATAAGCTGAACAAGTCATAATGGTTGACAATATTTCCCCTGAAAATAAAAATTGATGAAAGATACCAACACACAGTTTTTTTTTCAAAAATGTATCAAGGAAGTGTGTCAGGCAACTATTGAACTAGACTCTCAGAAATAAGAGAAAAATATTAAACTTCTCAGTCAATATTCACTTCATAAGAAGGGAATGCATCAAATTCATTACACCACAAATATGAGATTGATTTTATATAAACCACTAAAATGTTTGCTGCTAATTAATATAAATTGGATGCGTTGACCTAATTGTAAATGAGAGAAATGTTTAATTAACTTTAAAGAAAATGTAACTTTTATTTGGTAAAATTTCAACAGAACCCTGTAAATCAAATTCCATGTCGTATTAGGATGAATCAATGAAACTGAAACTCAACCTGTAGTACTTAGCTGTATTGGGATCTGAATTTTTCATTGTATAATTTATGGGATTAATCCCATCTCTTCTGAATTAAGTTTATTGACCAGGAAGGAGATTATGGTAAAAAATAAATTGCCATGCAAAACCCCCTTTTTTTTTATTAGGCTGTCAACTTATTAATTTCCCTATTTACATATATTGAATTACCTATAAATAAGTACACTTCTAACAATTTCTCTAAAATGTTTATCTTCTTCTAAACCAAAGAAATCAGGATTATTTCTAATGGAATACTATACAATCAAAATAGATATTATTGGATATTATTTATTACTGCACTTTATGGCATTTAAAATATGGAACCAATAATATGAATATGTGGAAATCGAAAATCAGTACACTGCATGTATGGGTGAGCCATTTTTTTCTTTATTACAGATGGGTTAGAATTCTCGCCAGGCTATAATTCACCAAATTTTTAAATAGAAAGCAACAATATTTCCATTGTTGTTATAAGCTGACCAAAGTTTACTGGTATATTGTAATTAGATTAATTTATATATATTTTTTTACCTTAGTTGTCAAATACATTATTATATATATATATATATATATATATATATATATATATATATATATATATATATATATATATATATATATATATTCCTATTCCTGACCAAAGATAAGAAACTCCATGTCCTCTAATATTTACATATTGCTGAGAGAAAAAGAAATGGATTTTTGCTTTTCCTCAAGGGCATTAGTGCAAAAGAAAATGCAAACAACCTTGTCCAGTACTTGAACCCAACTCACTGATTCCAATTTTTATGACAATAATTATAATGCCAAGTGTGCCTGTACGTATGCATGTACGTATGCAATAGTGTGATCCACCAAAATCAGCACATCACAGCAAAATCTTTATAATGAAAAATAATTAAAATATTCTAAGTTAGGGAAATAAAACAATTTTGTGTCCAATTCAGTACAAATGCAGATCCAACAAAAGAACCATTTTTAATTATCGGAATTCTTGATTTAATGGAGATAATTATAACCTACTAATTAGAATATTTGTAAATAAAAAAAACATCAATACCATTCCAGTCGACAGTTAAAACCAGAATCCATTGTCTAGTTGTGATATAAAACCAACTTACATAAAAGCAAAGGAATTTAAATTTGACTAATTTTGTCTCCACTGCTTCCAACTAAATATAGGTAGAACATTTTAATACAGTAAGTAAGTCGGCGACCATAGACGAGGGCAACCAGAAGGCTCCCTCGTCAATAGCTACTACACAGAGGTGTAGGGGAGGGCGCAACTTCTTTCCCTGGATTGCTCCACTTTACCCTTGATACATACGTTATATTGCTGAGTGTTAAACAAGGAGGTATCAAGTACCATTTTTAAAGTCTTTGGGATGACTCAAACTCTTTATCATGCAAGTTTTGTCATCCAATGACGCCAACGAAGTTACAACTGTAATTGCAGGATTGTTGTACTCCCTACATAATGGACTCGCCCTCCTCCATAAATATATGTTAACAGAGCATTGACCAGAATTCACCAGAGTCAATCCAGACCCACGCAGCACAATCACATGTAATACCACTTGCATAGTGGACAATAGTCGCAACCTGACTGGACTCTCAGTTAACTACAGTCTACTCCAGTTCACTTTTATCTTGTTTCTGTTACTTGAATATATATGTTTTTCTCTATCCCTTTTTGTGTTCCCCGTGTCTTTCTTTTGCCAGCATCACAACAAGGATGGGCAGAGGTGATATCTAAGGATGGATTATTATAGGGGAAAGATGGTCAATTCTGTAATGTTTATTTCTATTAAAGGATTTAATAAAGTAACTACAAAATATTCAAAAATTTAATATCTAAAAGGAAAATCAACAATTTACTGAAAGAATGAAGGTTAAAAGAAAAATTTACAAATAAACAAATTTATCAAATAAACATTTTATGAATTAAAATTACAAAATAAAAGCAGGAAAAATAAAAGAATTGAATTTTTTAAAAAAATTTAATAATCTTATTTCTTATCATAGAACCAATTAAGACATGACTTTCATTATTAAAACAAAAAAAAAGAATTTTTTGACATTTTGACAATTACTTTATATTTCTTGTTGATTTATCATTGTCATTGTCTTTCAACCCATATTCAGACTCAGTAATTAATATAATAAAAAAATGTATCAATGTCTTTGGACTATCAAAGTTACATTTAAATGGTTGGTGTTGCCAGAAAATTGCAAAACAATTAAAATCATTTACAGCTGGATATAAAATTAATCAAATTGATAAAATTTCTCTTGTCCTCACAATCCCAGCATAAACTTGATTAGTGAAAATATTTATAGTACTATTGGATAAGTTTACTCATTAAAACAGGAAGAGAATTCAAAAGTTTTTGAATCAATATCCACCTGATTTATATCATGAACCGTGATATTACAAACTGTACTACTTTGACATCGATCTATCCTAGGACCCCTTTAATCCTCTTGTTGTTGGTATGATAGATTTTACAAGTAATCTTCTTCAATAACTGTGAAATTAATGACTTATATTCACTAACTTGTGGTATTTGTTAGTCTCATTGGTTGATAGATATGCTTCTGGGTTTGAACACAGGCCTAATCATTATTATATAAAACACCAATAGTTGGCCATTCAGCAAGTATTCTCTTCTCTTACAGTTATTGTCCGAGGAAATGGATGCAGAAACCCAGATTCAAATCCTGGACAAGGCAGTTTACCCAATAGCTAGTCATTAGAAAAGTCATGAATCCTACTTTTCTAGCTATGAATAAATTGTAGGGCAGAAGAGCTCTTCAGCCTTGGTACAACTGGTCTTAGAGAAGGAAAAACTGATCAACAGAAAACTGCTTAAATTCAACCTTGTATTTCATGAGAGAGAAGATGAGTAAACAAAACCCTCAATAGACATCTAAAGGCAGGGCAAGAGTCGATACATAGTGACACAAATGTCATTCCAGGAGTTGTCGGAAGAAGGTTGAAGATGCTGAACTCTTTCATTTTTAATATTTTATTGTGCATATAGATTACTGCAAATAGAAATGTGTATATTGAATGCACAGATTTCCCATGATAAACGTATCTTTATAAGTTTCTAGTATTTATTATAATATATGATAGAAATTCACTGAGTCTCCTAGGCGAAATAGATAATATAATGAACTTAATAAATGAATTGTTTAAATGTTGTTCAGAGTAATTTACACAGGGTAAGCAATGTGTACCTTGCTTCTAAGGAATATATATATATATATATAGAGAGAGAGAGAGAGAGAAAGAGGAATGAAGGAAAAGAGATAGATTGTAAGATGGTGATATATCTTTGTAAAGACACATAAATAGGTGTCTGGGAACACACTGAGATAGATAGATAGATATATAGATAGATAGATAGATAGATAGATTCCACATTACTCAAAAAATATACATTGGTATGGAATTTAGAGTCGGGGATAAATCCTACTTATCTGCAGTTTAGTTCCTTTTGAAAAATAAATGTCTGAATCAATGCCTGCTTCCTTATCAATAGATACATAAAGTAATAATACAAAGATTTCCTTCTCTTAGACCGATTAACTAATTAGTCAAAAGATCCCAGCCAGCTCTACTATTTAACTAACGAGAAGTGATAGATTTATGTCTTGCCTAATGGCATTAGAATAAAATAAATGCAAACAGCCTAAGCTGGAATTTGAACTTGGATCCCACTAATCTCCATTGCATTACTGTACCTCCATAATCACAAATTAGACTTACTTGATTACAGTGTGGTTTGGGGATTGATCATCAGCAATGCAAATATTATTAGTTTCCTTCAGATATTTTGTGTATTTATTGCCAAAGGATTTGTTTGCTAAGCATGTATCAAATTTATGACAAAACAGTCTAACCTTTAAACAGGTTGCAATAATATTAAGTGTGTCAGCTGATATCCAATTCATTTTAACTAGATATGCCTGGTTCGTTATGCAGGCTGGTAAGAAATATGAAAAACACTTAAAAGAAAGAAACTTAAAAATGAAATCAATGAACAGAGCAGCCACATATCAAATTTACAAAACAAACAAATATGATAAATGAAGCTTATAAGTCGAACTCTAAAGATACATTTTGTTTGGTTTATTTGTTGAATGGCATATCAATCCCTCATGGGTTATTTTATGCTGAAATTTGATTCATTTGTAAATATTTGTTTTCTATCATAACTCTATATTTTCAACATTCCATTGTAATCATTTTTTATTGTACCTTTTCTGTGTATAGGATGATAATTTCTTTGTACACAATAAATGGTTGCAACAATTCCTTATACAAATAATGTGTACACAGTTTTATGGTTTCAAGTATTCCTCAACACTACAAATAATTTTCAAACAGAACTATTTGACTCATTGTTGAAACTTTAATAGGTGCTCGCACTTCAGGTCAGAGTAAACTAAGGAATGATAAAGGAATACTCCACACTCACTAGAAGTGGAGCCTCATCTCAAGATAGTATTTAGTGCCAAACTCCTGACTCTTTTTTTGTAAGAAGTGGGAATGGTTTCTTACCTCTCTGTTGGCATATTCTAGGCACTGTTAACAGGATGTGTAACTCAAAAAGACTCTAATTAAGGCTAAAAACTTTTCCAACACCATTGATATCAAAAGAAGCCAAACACCAAATCATTTTAACAAGATGTATTATATTTCCAGAAAAAGTTTTAAACAAACCATAAGTGCATAAACCTAGACAGGTGCTATAGATACATCAGATTTATTTAGAATTTGGTAAATTTATATTTAAACAAAAATGCATATGCTACATCCACAAAAAGCCAAATCAATTTTTTTCCCAATGAGTTGCTTTTTATACTTTGGAGTTTTTCACAAATACATATTTCCCTCTTTTTTTCCTCAATTTTCATCTCCTTTTCTATCTTTCTGTCTTTCCTTCATTCTTTCTTTCTTCCTTCCTTCTTTTCTTTCTCATCATTTCTTTGTATCTGTCTTTTTCTTTTCTTTCTTTCTCTCTGTCTTTCTTTCTCCCTGTCTTTCGTACTTTATCTATTTAATTTCATTCTTTCTTTCTTTCTTAACAGAAACCTTCACTTTCGATAGATATTAAAAAAAAAAAATAACTGCAATACATAATGTTGCCTTGTGAGAAGCAACAATAAACATATGAATAGTGCACTTCTTATTTTTTTGAATTGGAAAAATTTACGCATGCATTTTTAATGAAGCAAAAAGCAACATTCCCAGCAATCCTGGTCTCCTGATTTGATCCACATAAGATTTTTAGTTTCCAAAGCTGAAATCGAACCTGAAAGATAATCAATTAAGAAATTGATAAAAACTCAGAAAATATAGAAGACCTCCACTCTATTACTCAAAATGACTTTCCGAAGTAAAATCTTACCCCTTCCCCCCAATAATACTCCTGAAATGTTATAGCAACTAGGACTATTTTAAAGAAGACTTTATAATAGGTAAAGCAATACATATGTTTTTGAAAATGTTTCATTTTCGTTGGGGTACATATCAGTTAGAGCCAATTTGTTAACAGTTAAGCAATCCATAGAAAGTTGTATTCAGAAAATTAGGAATCCAACTATTCTCTTAACAGTTAAGCAGACTGGAATCTTTAATCTCAACCTTGCAATTAGTCAAAGAGAAAAAAATTCTGAATTCACACCAGCTGTACTCTGCTTTAGAATTAAACCTTGTGTTGCATCCTGCTGGAGCATTTGGTAAATACATACATATAAAATAATAGCAAAAGTAAAATGCATTTTTTAGAAGTCTTTAAATCAGCCGTTAAAAACCCTTAAGATATAATTCTAGAAGCTGCAGAAGATAATAATCCTGCAGAATATTTTAAGAATGATATGGATGAATAATAAAATAATAACAGCATTAATCATTCCGAATTTTTAGTTAATTTAAAATTAATTATCTGAAAGTATTTATTTTTAAATGCATTCATTTTTGTTTCAAATTAACTGATGTGTGTGTATATATATATATATATATATATATATATGAATAAATGGAAGTAAATAATGGATTTTAATCTGACAATTTTTCTTTTTATACAAATTTTCCCCTAGGTTTTTGTATTTTTGTATTTTAAACACCCATCGTTGACTTAACCTCGCTAATATCAACCCCCCCTTCCCGATGATTGTTCAATAGAATCGAAATGTTATATATATAAAAACTGATAACAACGATCCAAGTGGAAGGAATGATTTATTGAGGGGTCGACACTATAGTGTTTCGGATCTACTGAACCATCATCAGGACCATGAGGGGTGATATTAACAATTTCAAGTTACCGATGGATGTTTAGAAATGTGAAATACAAAAAGCTAGGGGAAAATATGTATAATAAGAAAAAGTTGGCTGTTTAACTGGCGAATCAGCATTTGATATTTTAAATTAGGTCATTTGACTTATTAGGAATATTGTATAGAATTTATGTACATTTGTTTAATGAGAAAGATTTCGAGTCAGAAGGAATATATATATATATATATATATATATATATATATATATATATATATATATATATAATTTGACACAGATAAATACACAGAGAAATATATATATGTATAAATATATATATATATATATATATATATATATATATATATATATATATATATACATGCACATATATTGTGATATATCTTGATATCTGGTCAAGACCTTACAAGTGGGCAATATAATCATATTTACCAACCCCTCCACTCGAGCAGGATATGACACAAGGTCAATTTTTAAGCAGAGTTTAACAGGTTTGAATTCAGAGTTTTCCTTCTCCTAGACTAGTTGCCTCACCAAGGCTGAAGAACCTAGTCTGCCCTTCTATTTACCCATAGCTGGAGGGAGAATAATTGGATTCATACCTTTCCCAAGGGTATTAGTGCTATGTGAAATGCAATCAGTCACGTCTAGGATTTGAACTCATGTCGCCGTGTCCATTTCCTAGGATGATAACCATCATACCACGGGCACCTCACTATAATAGAAATCAAAACTACATATTGCTGCTCATAGTTTAAGATTTTCACAATACTACATGCTGAAAAAAAAGTACACACATACACACATACACACATTAGACTCTGTGTGTGTGTGTGTGTGTGTGTGTGTGTGTGTGTGTGTGTGTGTGTGTGTGTGTGTGATTCCATAAACAAGCTGAAAGAAAAATCAACAAAAAGTATCTATATTACTAACAAAGCCGTCATTAGATGATGATGACTGTAGGGCTGAGCTGGGTTTCAAGGCCAAATAATCATTACAATAAACCCAGAGCTTCCCAGCAATATCTTATAAGACCATTAGACTTCATTAGTTTTCGGAGATATTGTGGGAGTGACAGCATTATCAGATATTTTCTTGTTATAAGTCTAACTATGATCATGAATTTCAGAGATAAAATTGGCAGAATTTTAAGCTGCATACATTTGCCATAAATCTATCTGTCCAAGTTTTATTGTAGTTTGTTTTTGTGAGGACTTGTAAGTCAATAAATGTTGATGAGAGGTTAACATTTGTGGCAACTGCTCATAATACACATGTCAATGCAATATAATTTTTAAAAAGTTTTGATTTTCTAGGAACGTGAAAAGGAAAAAGTAATGGAAGAAATTTATAACTTTACTTTCTGGTGAGAAAAATTGTTGCTAGATATCTACTTTATATATTTCATCATCATCATCATCATGTTGTGCCGCCAGCATGGATATCCCTGACCCTCACTCGCCAGTTCTCCCTATCATTCATCGCCTCTGGCAGGTCTTCAGGGCTACATCCTTTGTCCTCACATAGCTGCTGTATGTAAGTTCCTGCTTTTGCTTGACCATATGTGGGGTCCATCGGAGTACATCACTTATGAGCTCGTCCTTGCTTCTCCAGCAGTGTCCTGCATGTCTGGTTTGTCTAAGTTGTATAGTTTTCGTGATGGGAGGCAAGTGGCCGTATAGTTGGTGTCTCGTGGGATGTTGTTGCCAGGACTTGTTCAATATTGCTCTCAACATTCATGTGTAATTGCTGTCTAGTTTCTTCTCCAGCTGTTTAGTTAGCGTCCATGTAAAATTATATGTTTAAACAAAAAAAAATGAAGTTTCACTTTCATAAACCTAGCAAATACAAGATAAGGGTCCAATTAAGCATGTACTCACATTGCATACCAAACTAATATCCAGAATCTTAAAAAGATATTGAATTTTCAGAAGTAATATGATATAAACACATTCTGTAGTTGCAACAATGACAGACAGACAAATAAAACATTCAGTTATAATATGAGATGTAATGAAAATTATTGCAATTGAAGCTTTAGATTTTAAGCTGAAATGAAGATATATACACACTTGATCATATATAATATAAGTGATGATATCCTGATACTAGATTGCTGCTTAGATTGGATTTATGCAAACAATATGAAGGAACTGTTCCAAAACACTGAAATAAATAATGTGATATAATGTCTAAAAACGGTGAAGAAATCTAAAGAAATTTACAATAAGACCAAATTACTTCTATGAACCCCTTCTTTACTAGATATATTTAAACAAACTGATCCCTTCCCCAACCTATTTCACAGGTTTTTTTTGGGGGTGGGGTGTCTTTTTTTTAATGATTATGCTTCCCTACAAATAAACACCTAATAAAAAATATATAACTAACTAATTATTTAAAGTTTATCATTAATTCCTAAGACCTCTCCTTTGAATTTCTTTTCACCTTTATTTTCCTTAACTTGATTCGGCATTAAATGACCGATGAGGTTGATATGCCATAAAATAAAACAAACAAATAAACAAACAAACAAATTAGATTGGATTAGTTTCTTTGTTTAACAGCATATAAACCTTCATGGGTTATATGATGTCAAAGCAATCCTTGTTGAACAGCAGTGATTCTATTTAACCCATAACTGGGGGTAGGGATGAAATGGGGTTTGATACCTTTTTCAAGGGTATTAGTTTGAAAGTGAATGGAATAGTTTGACTGGAATTCGAACTTTTTTTTAACTTCAACAATACCGTCAATCACTTTAGCCGTTACACTATGGGGACTCCCCCAGGTGAAGTTTAGCTAATTAGGTCCTAATTTTTTTATTAATTATAAAGTTGGTCTCAATATTTTTTAAACAGCTATTTTGGCTAAACATCCAAGGATATGCTTTGTGGGGATAGAGGACAGAAAAAGAAGTATAACAGTACAAATTCAAAAGAAATGTTTCCGATATGCTTCAAATATTGCAATACTCACTGAAATATGTGTGTTGGATGCTATTGGGATTATTTTAAATAAAATTAACTTTTATTGTTCACTTCTGTCAAGGTAAATATGGCTTTAGTCTCAATTATTTTGAACCCACCATATATATATATATATATATATGTGTGTGTGTGTGTGTGTGTGTGTTCACGCGTGCATATGTGTGTGTGTATGTGTGTGTATTTCAAAATGGCATTCAAGTTATAATAATACAAATAATCTTATTATAGTTCATATATATACATATACGTGAGGGTCATCTGACTGACCAAGATACTCTGATGTTATGTGACCAAATGAAGTTCATTTTTCAACATAGTTCTTCTTGTGATCTACGCACTTTTTCAATCAGTGTTGTAGTGCTTGGATCCTATTGGTTTAAAAAGTCATCGACAGTAGATTCTATCATATAAACTTTTCGTCCTACCCTTATATATATATATATATATATATTTGTATTAAACCACAATTGATATTGCCCAAGATCTCTTATGAATGCTTGAAAACCAGAGTTGTACTACACAGGTAACCAAAAAGTTCTCAGCCCAACCAAAAAGAAAATAACCATTCTTTAAATTTTCATTGTTTTCTTTTTGATATTTTTTTACAGAGTGAGGTGCCAAGTGGGTTGAATTACTGAATAAATATGTATAATAACATGTATGTTTCATGGCTCAAGGTCATTCCATATTTACCAAACCCTCCACTTGGGCAGGCTATGACACAAGGTCAATTTTAAAGTTTAACAGGTTTTAATTCAGAGTCTTTCCTTCTCCTAGACTAGTTGCCTCACCAAGGCTGAAGAACCCAGTCAGCCCTACTATTTAGCTTGAGGGAGAATAATTGGATTCATACCTTTCCAAAGGATATCAGTACTATGTGAAATGCAATCAATCTCATCCAGGATTTGAACTTGTCGCCGTGTCCATTTCCTATGATGATAACCATTACACCACAGGCACCTCCATTGCTCAAGATCATTCTCTTCATAGGCAGAGATATTTTCAGTACCTTATGCATAAACCATTTATTCCATATGGAGATAACTGTGCGAAACTTTAATTCATATACTAGTAAAAAAATTAACTTATAACACTATGTAACTGAAAATGTTTTTCTTAATTGCTCATGTTCTGAAAGAATCAATAATAGCCAAGACGTTTTCAAACTTTCCTTTTGTGCCAAAGATAATAAAATTTAGAAATTAACCCATATTCAATACAAAAATGTTTACACATTTTCATTTTCATAAGATCTGAAAAAAAAACATGTCAATCAAAATTTATATATATTTATACTGAAGTCATACAAAAATGGATAAAAACGTTTAGAAGTGAGTAGTTTTTTGAGATAAGTAATTAATATGTACCCTGTCTGAAGTTATTAAGCAAATCACATAATCTTCAGTAATACAAATTTGGTGAGAAAAACAAACATCTAATTTTAAAAAAATCAATTTAGATGCCAAAACAAAGCCTGAGTTAGAATTTTGGGTAGTATCACTCTATTCTATAGAAGTTATTGAAGTTATATGATGTATTAAAAAAAATTGCTGTTTAAAATTCTAGGCAAACTAAATAATTACATTTTACTTCAATGAAAAGGGAATAAAACCATAAAAAATTTATCAACACTTACTTGAGAACATGGTTGTTCTAATTGCTTCCTATATGTCTGCTTTTGTGTTATTTTGTTTGACCACGGATTTTCAATCAAATTCACATCAGGACGTGAAAGTGACAATTCCATTAGCTTCACTCCTGTACATCTTTTATTTTCAAAGAATTCACGGGTAAGCTTAATATATGAGAAGATGCATTGTCATGTATGAATATACACTCAACTTTGAAACTGTGAGACTAGGACTTGTGTCATGCAAAGAAATTCTTGTCCATAAAATTGCAATAGTTAAGTGTTCAGTTGAAATCCTCATCAACTTTGAATGGTCCAATAATGGCTTGGTTGACAATTCCAGCCAATATCATCTCACTACCATTTCCTTATTGCTTTCTTTTAGCCACAAGCATATCTGAATTGGATGAAATCCATCCTTTGGTTCATCCATCAGGTCCATCAACTGTCACTTGAGATTCCTCAGTGAAAATTACTTTAGAAAAGTCAATTTTCATATATTTCTTGGCCCAATTTTGACACTTTGAAATATTTGCTTTTGTGATGGGAGGTTGTCTAGGATATTTTTTTTTTTACAAATCTCAATTCACAAAATATTCTACACTTATTGTTCTTCTTGGCTTCCTCAATTCCAGCTTTTTTAAAAAGCTGAGCACTGGTCAAAAGTGTTTTTTTTTCTCTGACTCACTTTATAAACAAAAGTGAGTCTGATCAAAGCAACCATGTTCATTTCAAGGAAGGAACTTCTTAAAGCCTTTTCCTTTGTTTCAAGTTCTCAACTGTTATATTTTAAACAGCCTTCTTGTTTGGTGATCTCTGCAAAGTTCTTTCAAAATCTTCAAAGTGGACATTTCTTCATTCAATAACTTTATTTTCTCTTTTTCAGCAGTTATTAGATCCTTCCCTTTATCCATGTTTCAGTTATGGATTAGACTTCATAGTCCTTTAACTAATATTAGTTTAATCAGCATACTAACTTCCATCAACTAATTTTTGTCGATCCCAAATTTCCTGAAAACTAACCATTAAAATGGGAGAAAATCTAGTAAGATATTTTATAAATGGTGGATATAAAGTAAAAAATTATAAAGTTGGCAACCATAGTCAAGGCGACCAGAAGGCTTCTTTTTCAATAGCTACTACACCGATGTGTAGGGGAGGGCTCTACTCCTTTCCCAGGATTACTCCACTTTACCCTTGATACGTACCTTATATTGCTGAGTGTTAAGAAAGGAAGAATCAAGTGCTGTTTTTAATGTCTTTGGTATGACACGAATGTGACCTGGGATTGAACCCCGATTTCCGGGACCATTTGGGAACACTCTACCCTCTAGACCAATGAGCCAGTTACAAATGGTGGAAATGAATGAGTCTAATTTTGACAACTATTGGTTTAGAACTTTTTGAGCTGTTGAAGTATGATTTGTATTATAACTTAAGACAGACTGTTAGTGACTTTCGTAAATCAGCGACCCTACCCCAAATATAGTCTCAGACCATGTTTTTATTACATTCTCCTTGGTAGCACAAATACAAAGTTTGAAAAGAAAAATAGGTATTTTCCATTTACGTTAGGAATTAGCAATGGGAAATAACACTTTCTGCCCAGAAACAAGAAAAAGTAAAAATTTTGTTACATCACGTTATCAGTGGTCAGAAATTAAAATTAAAGCAAGCATAACTGACTGAACAGTGTTATTATACATATAATATAAATGCACTGCTGATG
Source organism: Sepioteuthis lessoniana (assembly GCA_963585895.1). NCBI lineage: Eukaryota > Metazoa > Mollusca > Cephalopoda > Myopsida > Loliginidae > Sepioteuthis > Sepioteuthis lessoniana. The sequence goes on from OY757926.1 coordinate 76,783,209, forward strand.
ATTTTATTATAAAAATTGACTGAAAATAAGAAAGCTACATTAAACTTTGAGAAAGCGAGCACTCTTAGCATAATAGTCATCAGAAATGGAATCAGTGACCCATGTTCAAATCCTGTACAAGGCTGATTGTATTTCATTTTGTGCTAGCGTCCTTGGGAAAGGCATGAATCCATCCTTTCTCCCTATCACTCAGCTATGTGTAACTAGCAGAGAAGACTGGGGTATTTTATGTTTGGTTAGGCAACCAGTCTACGAAAAGTAAAACTTTGAATTCAGACCAGCTGTACTCCACTTAAAAAATCATCTTGTGTTGCATCCTGCTCATGGCAGAGGGTTTGGTTAAATACAAACATGCTTTGAAAACAGATTATAATTAGACAGCAATGGAAAAGATTTAATCAAAAAAGCAAATTTTAGGTATTATGAGCTATAAGAATAATATGAGAAACAATGTTGTCACTGTGAAAATTTTGAACGGTCTCTTTCATTTGTTAAAGTCAGTCACTTTTTCCATGATATGTTTAAACAAAGAGAAATCACAAGAAAAGAGACGGTATCAAAGACAAATCTCTGCAATAACAACACGGTACTTCTCATAAACAAGTGAATTATAATATTAAAATATGGAGTGATGACCAAATAACAAGTTTGTGTTTTGTCTTGTTATTCAAGATATGTTTTTATATAACACTTTTCAAATTGACATGCAGACATACATGCATATGCACAAGCATACACATTTACTTATCTGACTAACTGTCCAACTATCTATTTATCTATGTCTATATATAAGTAAAAAGCCAAAATGCAGTAAGACTTGTAGAAGAAACTTTTTTTAAAAAACTATTTTAAGGATTTTATATATTTTAGAAAAAAATGTATTTTTTTATATTTAGAAATGAGCTGCTTGGGTTCAGTTGACTTAAAAGAACACAAAATATGTATGCTATATACATAAAAATATATATTTCATTTTCAGACTCCTGAATTCTTATTAAGTATAAGCCGTGGGATAGTTAAATTTCATTTTGAGCTTGTTCAGAAGTAGAAGAAATTATGATATATATGTAACACTCGTGTGAAATGTAGTTTGAACAGTTAAATCTTGATACATGCTTTATATATATATATATTGCCCAGTCGGCTGGGGGTGTAGAATACACTGACTGCACCTCTGCAGAGGGGTAATACCCCCACCAATGAGTGTCCTAGATATGACACTAAACAATCTGATGGTGAGATTCCAGCAATGCTGGAGCTTTGGGGAAGGTGGAGAACCTCTTCATTGCCATCGCTCCCAGGTCCACTCTGGCCCGGAGTGGTAGCACCTGATAGGGCCCTATCTATGGGTTAAATAGATCTAATAGATTCTTATGCAAAACTGAATTGTTTGAGTAAACTGAATAGCTTGAAATAGAAATGTTTTTGACACTTAAACCGTCCTTACATTTAAACTGCATGCTTATGCTTAACTGAATTATTTGAAAGAGAACTGTTTTTCGACATTAAAACTGTATTTACATTTAACTGAATTGTTACATATAACTGGTTGAATAGTTTGAAATAGAAATGTTTTTGACAATTAAACTGTATACTTATGCTAAACTCAGTTGTTTTAAAGAGAACAGATTACTTACATAAAAATTGATTTGGCATTAAATATCCTACAACGGTTGATATGCCATAAAACCCAACAAACCAACCAACCATATATATATATATATATATCCAGTCAGTGTCCAAAGACAATAAGTGTGGATTATTCATGTGTAGAATATATGAGGTATTTCATATAAATCTATGGAAGTGCTTGATGTATGGCTATTGTTATATATTCATTTTCAGATTTATATAATAAATCTTACATTCAGAGCATATACAATGTAACTTGAAGAAAACTCAAGCCTATTTAAATTGTTATTATAAATTTATTTCGGCAAAGAATCTAATCTTCATCTCATCAGATGATTTACACGCTTAATTTGAGGGTAAGAGACAGAAAATATAGATTACAGTATATATATATATATATATATATATATATATATATATATATATATATATATATATATATATATAAATGAATATTACAATATATATATATATATATATATATATATATATATATATATAAATGAATAAATAAATTTTCAGGTGAAAAGGTAGGGAGTTAAATGAATAAAGTATTAAAAGAATTAAGAACTCTGAAGAAAGGTTTTCCTGCAAATTGACCCATCCTAAATTGAATATATGTAAGGTTTTTCATTGCCGGTAGAATTTTTGAATAATGTAAGCTTGCAAACTAGATTATTATCTTTTTACTTTTCTGTTTACTCCTTTTACATGTGTTAGATCCCTAAGTTATTTGAGCTATCATCCTCTCCCCACAAAAAACTTTCAGCATCCTTCAGGTGCCTTTAATTCATGCACTACTTCTACATCAATTCTGTTTACGTAATGGAAGTTAGAGCTATCTACACTTGCATTAACTTAAAAATGGTCGATGTGAACTAATAACATTAAAAATTCTAAATGCAGATACCAAAATTTCCCTTCATTACATAAATCCCCCCATAATATTATTATATTAATTATTGAAATAGATATTATTTTTTACTCATAAAATTCACCCAAAATCAATATCCTAGTTTTTTATTTGAATAGGAATCTCAATAGGACAGACAGAGTACCCTGTACCCGTAGAAAAAAAGTGAATGCCTCTTGTGTGTACAATGTAACTCAGAGAACGTTTATCTCAAGCGTGGATTTCCCCCACGGAATATAATAATGATGGGGCGAGAGTATACATAGGCATTTCAGTGGGAAATTGGAAACAATCAATTTAGGATAGGTTAATTTACAGGAACACCTTTTTTCTGGGTTCTTAATTCTTTTGATATTTTATCATTTTATCATAACTCCTTTTCCTTTCCGCCCAAAAATTAATCTTTTTATATATACATAAGTTTACAGACATTTTTTGTACAGGCATTTGAAATTGAAACTCTCACACAAGAGGACTTCCATGGGGCCTTCCAGAAGTTGTTGGAAGGGTACAACAAGTGCATTGCAGCCAGAGGAGATTACTTGGAAGGGGACTAGAGTTTCATGTGTGTACTCTCAATAAAATTGTACTATCAATAAAAGTGCCCATATGAAAAAATGATTGAATGATCCTCCTATATATATATATATATATATATAGTTGGCAACCCTAGTTGAGGGTGACCGAAAGGTTCTCTTTTCGATAGCTACTACACCAAGATATAGGGGAGGGTGCTACTCCTTTCCCTGTATTGCTCCACTTAATCTTGATCCACACCTTATAATGCTCAGGAATTATGGGGTTTTGTTTATTATGAGCTATAGCTTTTTTACAAGTTAGTTGTATAAAAAATATAGAGGATTGCAGGTTACTTATATACAATGGAGGTGCCCGTGGTGTAATGGTTATCGTCGTAGGAAATGGACACGGCATCACAAGTTCAAATCCTGGACTGATTGCATTTCACATGGCACTAATACCCTTGGAAAAGGTATGAATCCAATTATTCTCCCTCCAGCTATGGGTAAATAGTAGGGCAGACTTGGTTCTTCAGCCTTGGTGAGGCAACAAGTCTAGGAGAAGGAAAACTCTGAATTCAAACCTGTTAAAATCCACTTAAAAAAATTGACCTTGTGTCATATCCTGCCCGAGCGGAGGAGTTGGGTAAATATGATAATGCTGAGTGTTAAGCAAGGAGGCATCAAGTATCATTTTTTGAGTCTCTGGTATGACTCGACCTGGCATTGAACCCAGGTCTCCCGGGCCATTGATGAAGACTCTAACCATTATGCCAATGGGCCAGTGAATGCTGGTTCAACAATTGGTTTAAAAATCATGCTAAGTGAAGATAATCAAATATTTTCTATGTAAGATTGTTCTTATTTTCCAGTTCTTATTAAAAGGTGTGTTCCATTTTTACGTGTATTTGTGAACTATTCTATATGTTATATTTAAAGAAAATTAAAAGCCATAATCATTGTTACTCTTTGGACTGACTTCTCAGAATAAATCCCATTAAAATGTGTGATTTATTTTATTACTGCTTTGATTTTCATTTATAATCTAGAAAAAAATATTTTTATTATTTGTTTAATGGTATATCAATATATATGGGTTATTTAATACCAAACTTTGATTCATTTGAAAGTATTTGATTGTAATCATATTTATATGTTTCATTGCATATTTTTTCTTGAACTTTTTGTTTACACACCATTATGTGATTTCAATTATTCCTATCAAACACCAATAATTTACAAGCAATTGTATCGTTTCAAGTAACTAATGATAATCCTTAGAAAACATTTATAGCTTCAATTAACAATTTATTCAAATAATTTGCACATAGTTAAATTGTATCAAGTATTCTTATCTAATACAAATAATTATTTAAACAAATTTGTTTGACCCATAGATGAGACCTTAAAAAGTATAGCCAATCTGGGTTAGACTAGACTCAAGAAAAATGGTAACAATGGGGTATTCCTCAGAGTTCCAGAACAAGGAACTAACCATGAAATACAATTTTGTGTCATACCCAGAACGCCCCTTTATTTTAGGAAATGGTTGGAGTCTTACTTTCTTCAACAAATTCTAAGCCCTGCCAATAGGGCTATCACTCATTGGAAGTGTGTCATTTTTGTTTCAAAAAACATTTTGAAACAAAAATGACACACTTTAGGTACAATGTGACAATATACCATATTGACAGATAGCTAATGTTTGGTTTCATATCTGTAATTCATTTTCAAGATTATAATGGAAACATCAGAAATAAACCTTTCTGAAAAACTTTAGAAATATTTGTTTGTATATTTCGTATCTGATCTTAGTTTAGTCTTTGCAGTAACACTACAATATACAGTAATGCATCTAGACAGATTTGTCATAACTAAATTAAAACCAAATTATCAATAAAGATATTGATAGATCTTCATTAATCACTGCTTGTTTCTGAAAGAAACATGTACATCAGTACAACATGAAAGATTTGGATGATACAAGAGCCAAACAGAAGAATTGCCACCATTAGATTTGCCATGTCATAGAAAGAAGGTCAGTATCAGCATGGGGTTAAGGATTGACTGACCAACAAGACAAGACTGGCAAAATATCTAATAGGCCATCTAAATTTCTGGAATTGTCATAGTTCCACAATGAATTGTACTTACTGGGTGATTGGTTATGGGAAGGGGAAAGTGTCAAAGATGAAATGAGAAATAGGATTGTGTGAGGGTAGTTTGAAGAAAGTATGATAGATGTGAGGGAAAATAGAAAGATAAATGGAAAATATGGTGGTGGGAGGTGATGTAGAAAGGTTAACAAGATGTATGATTTGTATCAGTCAATGGACAGAAATGAAATTGCATTAATAAATGTATATATTTACTTAACATATCTTTATGCACATCTAAATATATATATATATATATAGATAGATAGATATAATGTAGCACACACATGTATGCAAACATATGAATATACACACACATACATACCCAGACTCACTCACACACACTCACATATACACCCACCAAAATAAATATATATATATATATATATATATATATATATATATATATATTGTCATCCACAGACAGACTGTTTCGTTCTATCAGAACTCTTCAGTGTGGCTAGACACGTAGGACGCTCAAAGCCGGGATCGAAACCCATCCAAATTTACGTTAGACTAAGTCTCATACCCCTTGGCCAACAATTGTACCACGTTTGGCAAAGGGAATTTTTAAGGTATTTATGTAGAAGCAGCAGCATCCGTTTGTTTACATTTCATACCCTATCAGCTACCAGAGTGCTAAATTCTTTCGAAGAGCTTTGCATTATGTGAGTGGCGGCTGAAAATCCTTTGCCAGAGTGCTCAACCCCCATCGGGGAGAGTATAGATAGATAGATTGATAGACAGATAGATAGATAGATAGATAATGTAGCACACACATGTATACAAACACATGAATATACGCACACATACATACCCAGACTCACTCACACACACTCATATAATCACACATACACCCCCTAAAATAAAGATATATATATATATATATATATATATATATATATATATTTATATATATGTATATATATATATATATGATAGACCCTCCCATCGTATATATGTATGAGGGTCAAGCAGATCGGTTATAGCTGTGACCCATTGAACTACTTAGACTGATGATTTGTTTATAGAGGTGAGAGACTTGTTACACTTTTGGAATGAGCTAAGAACAGTAGAATAGTGCATCAATGTACCACAGATGCTCCCCAAAACACCCTCAAGGTTTTGAATTCTAAATATTTCTCTTTCTTTCAAACAACTTGCCCTATCAAGGTTAGAGTATCCAGCTTGCAATACCCTCTTTCTCTCTCTCTCTCTCTCTTCTATATATATACACATACTTACCTGTACAATATCACCTTTAAATAAGCACACACACACACACACACACATATATTAGCACTTATAAATAATTCCTAACAGTTGTTTTATAAAAATTTAATTTTCCAAACCAAAAATTCTAGGATTTTTTATTTCTTGCAAAATATTATTCCCTCAAAATGGATATTATTTAGATCAAATGAAAGAAAATGGCTTTACACTAAAAAATGCCAGAAACAGACTATACCTCATACAAACTATTATTTATGCAGACTAGGTGCATCTGGCAAATGCACCAACCCAAGCTGAATTCCTGCAACATAGTCTGAAGCAGGCAGCAGATGGCATTTGTCTCCATATGAATTTAGACAAAACAGAGTACATGTGCTTTAACAAAAAACGAGACATCTCCACTCTAAATGGTGGCTCTCTGAAGCTAGTGGACAAGTTCACCAACCTCGGAAGCAGTGTCTCATCAACTGAAAATGACATCAATCCACAACAAGCAAAGGCAGGGACTGCTATCGACTGGTTATCAATTAGAAGGAAGTCAGACTAATCCAATAAAATAAAACAATTTTTTCATGCAGCAGTCATATCAATTCTACTCAAGGGATGCACCACATGGACACTGACTAAGTGTATGGAGAAAAGCTAGACAGGAATTTCTCAAGAATGCGACAAGCTATATTGAACAAATCCAGGAAACAGCGTCCCACAAAACAGCAGCTATACGGCCCCCTCTCTCCCATCTCTAAAACCATCCAAATAAGATGAAGAAGACAATAATATCCATTTTGAGTGTGTAATATTCCACTAGAAATGATAAAATCCTGGTCTCTTTGGTTTAGAAGAAAATTTACTTTTTATTTTAAGATATTGGTGAGGGTGCACCTTTTTATGAGTGATACTGTATACACTAATAATATGACTAATTGACCCTCAACTGAGCCATCAATCAAGAGATGCACCTGTGTAAATAAGCAGAAGAACAGCGAAACAGGTTCATCCTGTTGAAGATATCAGAATATCACCTAGACCTGTGGATGTGGTTGAGTTCGGTGGTGGTGGCAGATGCATATGCCCACAGGAAGCAGGTGGGCATCAGACAGTTATATAACCAGGTGCCACAGATGGCTTGGGTCAGTCAGTTCCAGTTCCAGTTGGAGATAGGATGCCAGTAGAATGAGAACCAGCTCCAGACAGAGGGCTTGGACCCTCAGTGACCTATGGTTGAGCAGCCCAGCCAGAATGCAAAAGGAGTGCTGCTATGGTCAGAAGAACTTGGGTCAATATATAGCAGTCTGTCCCTGTCTCCAACTCACCTCTCACACACAACCAACATCAACCCTTTCGAGAATAAAATGTGAGAGATATATTTTTATAAAGAAGTGTGTTTGTTCATTCATTGAAGTCGTCATTATTGTTGACTATGTTTCCGCATATATTTGTATATGTATATGTATGTGACTATACAACAATAAATAAATCATTATTCCTATTAATGTTTAAGAGATTACCATCACATAACAAATATTAGGTTCAGAGATATATAAAAGATAAAGCAGAAATGCAGTACTTTTTTTTGATGTGATGAATCCTAAAGTAATTGTAACATTGCATAAATATTTTATCTCAGGACGAGAGTTTATTCTATGCACATGTGATGTTGGGGCAGTTTGGCACTTGACCCTCAGCAAAATAAGTCCTAGTCAAGACGCCTGTTTTGGGCATAAGGTAACTGGTAAATAATGTGGGGGTTAATTTGGGGCTAGACTCATCTCAACGCTGGCCAGGGGGTTCCCAATTTCACTTTCACATACCCACCAAGTCCTTCGTTTTCAGACCCCCTCGGATAATGGAAAGCATGGACTTCTAGGTTAAAACAAAATATATTTCACTGTGGTCAAATTTCCAAAATTCCTTTGTAATGTTTTTAAGGTGAATAAGAAATTTAGCGAGAATAAATGAAAGCGATATGAAGCGGAAACAGATATGTGCAAAAGGATGGAAGTCGATAGATAAACAACACAACCAATAGATTTCAACACAAGGGAGCACTTGAAAATGTAACAAAATTTTAATAAGCGATGACCAGACAAATAATTATGAGATTTAAGAAGCAATTCCTTTCTCTTTTCTTTCTTTCCTTTTAAGGTGCCAGTTATATTAAACCAGCAGACAGTCTTAAACATAAATGTCTCTCTTTCTTCTTTTTTTCTTCATTTCTTTCTTCTTTCTTTCTTTTCTTTTGTACTATTGGCTTCATTAAGCCAGGTAGGCAGGGTTAAACATAAATGTCTCTCTTTCTTCTTTTTTCTTTTCTTTCTCTCTTCTTTCTTTCTTTTCTTTTCTTTTCTTTATACTTTTCTTTCTTTTACTTGAGAAAGTATCTCGGTTCACTCTTTCATTTACAGTGGACGAAACAAATCTTTTCAGTTTCTTTCTTTCCTTTTCTGAATATATATATATATATATGTATAATTTCCAATATTTAGGGAGGGTAGAAGGAAAAACAGTTTTAAGTTGTACTTATCTTTTCGAAGGGTTTACTTAGCAGATTCCTTTCTGTTACAGGCGAGCGGCATTTCTCTAGAATCTGGCTGAAGGCAATTCTGTTATCTTCTGTCCAAAGATTCTGTTCTACTCTTTCCCCGGAGCTTGGCTAACTTGGCGTCCATCTCTTGCCAATGTCTCTCCAGAACTAAAGATCCTTTTCCAAATTTCCTCTGACAAAACGGTACTATTTTTTTTTGGTGCTAAGGCTCAGCCAATCATTTGGTTCTTCTTCTTTCTCTCTATTTCATCCGGTCATGCCACTCAATGACCTACATTCCCTTTTTGATCAAACCAATAATAGATCATGGAGTGCTGGTAGCTTTGTTTGACCTTTATTCTGACTGCTTTAGCGGTCAGTCCTTGGGGTTTGTTTGTTCAAACACAGAGGGTAGGGGAATTTATCTTCCCTTTTCCTGGTATACCACGTCACATAATGGACAAAAGAAACATTTAAGTGACTTAAATGAAGGCCAAATTGTTACAATCAAAAAACAATATCCGAACACTTCCAAAATCACATCCTATTAAGTTCTTAAGCTATATAGTCCCCTCTTCTTCTCATATTCTTGATCTTGTTGATATTTGCTGTTCAATCTTTTTCAGTGAAGTATTCTTTCAATGCTAAGAATTAACAAAAACTTTTCTTTACTCGCCTGTGAAAATTCTTTATTCAAAGTACCTTCATAACGAGTCAAACAAAACCAGGAATCAGCACTTTGGAGATTTACAGAAATTACCATGTAAGTTTTTGCTCATGCATGAGTATCAGCCATTCAGGACTCACTGATTTGAACATGAAAATCTAATTTTAACTAAAAGAAATTGTTGTCGCATGAATTTAAAATTCCCCCATGAAATCTTAGTTCTCACCTGCCCACAGGGATGACAACACATCAATCACACTGAGTTGACCTCAGGTTGCCATAACAAATCTCTTTTTGTATACAACAGTTTAATTCTTTTAAACTACACAATATAGTAAATAAAAGAGGTGGGGAGTCCCTATGGTGAAAGTCAGAACTCCAGTTGCACTGCTATGTTCAATCTATCTAACATTAAAGCAGTTTGGTATGACTGGCAAAGCACAGTCAAAATGGTGGTGATTATGAACTAGTTTTGTTTTGAAACTTCCTAAAATAACTTGTTAATCATGTTTCTCTCCTTGGATCCCTGGAAATTTGTACTGACTTTTAAGTGGCCAAATCTTTTATTTGGTTCGGTTTCAGTTTCTTTGTTATTCTTTGCATATCAACCTTCATGGGTTATTTAATGACAAAGCAAATCATTGTAAAAGAACATCAGTGATACTATTTAACTTGAAGGGATAAGGGAGCACATACCATTCCCAAAGGTATTAATCCAGAAGTTATTGAAATGGTACAAGTGCATTGCAGCTGGAGGAGATTACTTCAAAGGGGACTAGAGTTTCATATGTGTACTATCAATAAAAGTGCCCATACAAAAAAAGTCTGGAAACTTATTTAATAATCCTCATAAGTCAGATTGGAAAGTTCATGCTACTACACTAGTGACCAACACAGGAAGACCAAATGTAAACAAAATGGATTCAAGTTTTGTCACAGGTTTGATTGGAGAAATGAAAACGGTAAACATTTAGGAACACATGTGAGATGAGGCAATAACTTAGTGTTGTATAGCCATGACCAACTACATAAACATTTATGCATGCAGAATCATAACAACGACACAATAAAGACGAGCGACACAGTTCTTTAGAAAAATACACCTCTCACTTTATTTGAAAGGGTTCGAAAGGGTTACTAAAGGTTTTACTCTGAGAGAGATGATTTGGAGACGGAACAGAACTGCAGCATATTGACCCCCACTCTTATGGCCATAACAGCGTTTCTTTCCCGTTCTCCTGGGCTGCTCAACTGGGGGCCTGGGGGCCCAGCCTCTCTGGGACATGTTCCTCATTCCAGCATCTTCTCCCTGACTGACTGTACTTCCTGTGCACCAAGTTATATAATAATTTGATGCCCACTCTTCTTCCTGCGAGCGCCACAATTTTGCACTCGCTTCAACCCATCCACAGTCAGGGTTATATCCTGATATTCCTCGACCAGATGCACCTGTTATTTACAGAGGTGCATTTCCTATTATGACAGCTTGGCCGGGGTCAATATGTTACATTAGTGAGATGACAGCACACTACCGATATATAAAAATTAGTGAATTTTGTCAGTTGGAACCAGTTAGAATTCTTTGTATGTTTGTTTTGCTTTTTAATGGCATACCAACCTTCTTGGAATATTTAATGCCAAATCCATCCTTCTTGAAGAACGGTAGTGGTACTATTTATCCCATAGCTGGGAGGATAAGGAGGTTCATACCTTTCCCAAGGGTATTTGACTTTCTGAAAGTGAATGTAATTGTGCGACTGGAGTTCAAACTCATTTACTACAATTCCTCAGTCCAGCAATTTTAACCATTACACCATGAGGACACCACTGAACCAGTTAGAAGTTGGGGTTAGACGTTGGTCGGGTCTGGGATGGGTGTCTATTTGTATTTCTCTTAAAAGACCCTTACAGATTTTCTTGCTCTCATGCTACTGTATGTAGTTTGACCATCAAACAGTTAAGCAGCAATTTCTCGAAATATATTGGACATATTACTGTTATACCAATATGTTTCAATAAATTATTGCTAATTGTTGAGGGGGAATTCTTCTTGTCTTTGAGTTGCCAACATCCAGGTACTTTGTTCCCATGGATCACCCTATCTGTCTGAAGAAGTTCCAGATGTATTGTGTCATTTCTTATCTGTGGATGTTTCAAACACAGCATGGGCACAGAGAAGATTGGTAAACAAACAACCTAGAATCACATTTGGTGCTGTAACCAGGATAAGATCAAAGTAAAAGTACCATGACAACTATAATACCACATTTGGAGCCATAACCAGGATAAGACCAATCATTATTATTTCATTTGGTACAAGTGTTGTCGTGCACAATGGTATTATATTTGGCATGTTGTTGTTGTCATGACTGCGATATTGTTACAGTGATGCCGTACCAAGATATAGTTACATTTAGAACTGACCCCGGAACATGATATCACATTTGATAAATGCGTCCAAACTTTAGTGTTACATTTAGTACTGTACCCAAATGATTGCATTATAATTGGTGCCAGACCAAACTCTAGTGTTATAATTTGTGACCATAGCCAGAAAAATGGTACCTGTAACTGGGCCAAACCATAGTGTTATTCTTGAAAATTCCTTTTGAGATACATTTTCATTTTCCGTTTAACTATAGTTAAAATAGTAAGTTAAGATAATATTTTATTCCTGTTTATTAATATGTTAAACTGATAAAAGAATCATTGATTTTTGTCATACAATCATAACAGTATTAGATGCATATTTTTTAGGACACACTCCAGAGTGATTATTTGATTAACAAGTTAAAAATGATTTTTTTAAGATAATATTAACAAAGCTAGCAACACTTCCATCTTTATTATGTAGTAATTGCTTATCTCTGCATATGTTTTGCTTTTTTTTTTTCTCTTTTTTTTTCTGCAGCACTTTTATCTTAGAATTAGATTTTTATGATTCAAAATTAAACAAATTGATTTACACAAATAGCAAAAACGTTTTTAGAAATGCGACAATAATTTCCCCTTAATAAATCCCAGAAGCAGGAACAAAATCTCCTGACAATCAATGGCTCTTTTTATGATATGGTCAAGGATACAGATTAAAGAGTCATGTAGATTTCCCACAACTGATCTATCAAGGAGTGATATCTAAAAGTGAACCATTTAAGATAATCAAGTTAGTTGTCACTAGAGCACCATAAGTGTATATTTATAAAGTGAGATGGCACAGCTGCTACCAGTTGATGTTATTATAAGTCAATATAGATGAAAAGAGTAGGCATGGACCTGAATAATAATGAACTGGTTAATATGCATTGATTATGATACACTCTGCAATGGGTTCTTTTTGAGCTGATTTCACAGTTCTTCTGCCAGTACTGGATTTATGAAAAGAAACATATCCTTCCTTGATAAAAACACCAACTAAAGCAAATTATGGTTGCACTTGGAACTCAAAATTCTGCAAAGAAGATTTCTGATATCATCAAGTATATGAAAGAGAGAATAAATATAATGCAAAAAAAGAGAGTGCAAGTGTTTGCTCTCCACCATCAGAGAAAAGGACACCAACTCTAATTTATAATAAGATTTCAGCTAAATTTTGTATGTGATACATTCAACATCAAAGATGTTACAGCTTTGAAAATCTGATTAATGGAATCAGATTTAGAGTTACAAATAAAATAATCAGATATAAATTAATATACAAACACTTCTCTCCACATTCTAAGCATCTTCTAGACCTGTCTGTTTTGCTTGATGTGTTGCTGAAGTCAATGACTTAGAAAGTAGCAGTTATTTAGGCAGCAAGAGAAAAATATTATAAGAGACAAACAAAATTGTCATACTATAAAATCTAATATCTATTTCTAGTTCTTCCTATTATTTCCTTTTGCTGATGTCTGTCTACGATAAATATATCTTCCAGTAATTTGTCAAATATCTTTTTTTTTTGAGTCCATCTATCTATTATTGCATGATTCAAGGACATTTAGAATTATAGCTACAGAATTGCTATGTTCGTAAATAGAACCAAGGACCACATTTTTAATATGTAAGTATGTTTTAGAATGTTAAAACATTTTAAGCTTCCAGTGAAGGGTTCAATTAACAGTATAAGTCCAAATAAAATCCTTACTTTATGTCTGTCAGGTTCAGTAGACCTAAACTTTATCTTTTTGTTTAAGTATAAGAAACAAATACTAACTGGAAAATCTCCAAGCTAAATCTTTAGTCATAACCTTTTTTCCCTGATTTTTTTCTGGCCACAGGAAAACGATATCAAATATTCATAAGACTTATCAATACAACAATCCTTGTTTATCATCTTAGTTTCTGACTAACCAACATCCAAAATGTCACTTCTGACTAAACATCCTGAATGTCACTTCCAACACATCCAAATGAGGGTCAATAACTCCATTCATTTTTTATTATTTAAAATAAATTATTGTGTATAGCAATATAATTAGTGTTATAATACTTAAAAAAAAACACTTCTAAAGTTTGAAACCATTAGTGTAAAGAGGTAAGCAAATTCAAAATTGAATGAATTAAATTATGAAAGTATTCTAAGAATATGATAGATGTTGTAAAGGTGACAGTAGAAACAATATATACAATATTTACCCAACCCCTCCGCTCAGGCAGGATATGACACAAGGTCAATTTTTAAGTGGAGTTTAACAGGTTTGAATTCAGAGTTTTCCTTCTCCTAAACTAGTTGCCTCACCAAGGCTAAAGAACCTAGTCTGTCCTACTATTTACCCATAACTGGAGGGGGAATAATTGGATTCATACCTTTCCCAAGAGTATTAGTGCTATGTGAAATACAATCAGTCTCGTCTAGGATTTGAACTCGTGTCGCCGTGTCCATTTGCTACGATGATAACCATTACACCACGGGCACCTCCAGAAATACAATATGAATAATATCTAAAAATTGTGTATTCACTCATGTTTGATAAGGCTGTATAAGGAGGTTCTTGTTTATTGAATAATTTGAACTTGTCATTCGTACAGAACTTAGTTTTTAAGTTAGTACCAGGTGTATATTAACCATAGGCAAAATATATTGGTTAACTTGGAAAATATTTATGCTTTATATAACATATTTGATAAAGATAAACTCTAAAAAAATTCAAAAACCCTTAAAAAGAGTAGACGAGGAAGAACTTGATTTGGATTTTAATAAATACCAACAACAATGACAAAATAAATATATCAACATTTGAAAGGAAAAATCAGCAGCAGAAAAAAAAAATTAAAAAAAAAAAATATATATATATATATATATATATATATATATATATATATATATATATATATATACCAATTGAAGCTAAAGTGCATTGAAAGAGGGAAAAAGTCAATATGGGAAAAAGAAATCTCTTTGATTTAGGTGAACATGGAGTGAATAGGATGGATGGTTTTTTTTGTGTGTGTAGGTGGGATTTAGAAGTCTTTTTTAAAAAATCAATTTACTTACTAGTTCTTATTTTTATTATTTTTTGTTATCCATTTGTTTCATCTCCATTGATTTTTTCCTCCATTTTTTTTCCAGTTTTTAACCCTTTTAAGTTTAACCTTATAGCTTCATGTAAGAAGTAGGAATTTATAAGCCCTTATTCTTCCACAATCAATAAAGAGAGGGGCCATAGGAAAATTTCTCTGCCCAGGAAAGCAAAAAGAATTGCTAAAATTACTCTATAGGTAAAAAAGAGTTTTGAAAATAAACTTAAAAGGCACAAAAAAGAGAGAGTGAAATAATTCATCTTCCTTTCCTTAAATTCAGGATTCTTCAAATTTCTTTCTTTCTCTTCATTTTTCTGTTTATTTTATTTATTTTATTCATTAAACTTTGCTTGAAAATATTTTTATACAACTTTTCCTAAAATTGTTAAGTTAGTCATCATTTTTTCATCTCGAGTCCATGTAACCAAATATAATCTGTCAAATGTTTCTTGGAGAGATGAGAGATAGAGTTCAGTTAAGTCATCTTTACCGGGTATATGACCAAACATTACGATGCACTCTAAGAGAATTAAATGTAATTTAAATTCATTCAAATATAGAAAAATGCACACAAATGCATCCACACACACTCATATGCATGCACACACAAACACACAAACATGCACACACACACACACACACACACATATATATATATATATATATATATATATATATATATATATATAAAGTAAAATTAGCGTCCATGGTTGAGGGCAACCAGAAAGCTCTCTTTTCAATAACTACTACACCAAGGTGTAAGGGAAGGTACTACTCCTTTCTATGGATTGCTCCACTTTATCCTTAAAATGTAACTTATAATGCTGAATGTTAAGCAAGGCAGCGTCAAGTTCCATTTTTTGAGTCTTTGGCATGACTCGACTTGGGACTGAACCTCAGTCTCCTGAGCCATTAACAAACACTCAACCCTTTAGATCAATATATATATATATATATATATATATATATATATATATATATATATATATATATATATATATATATATATATATATATATATATATATACTATAAAAATGTAGTATGAGGAACAAATATTGGGAATAAAATTAAAATGATCAGATACGAGTAAGTAAGGCAATATAAAAAATTCAGATTTCAAGTACTGATGAACACAATTATCTGATGGTGCTAAAAGGCATATGAAACTTTTAGTTATGGGATTACATGAGTAATCATTTTTAGTTTATATATATACATATATATATATATATAGAGAGAGAGAGAGAGAGATAAGGTAAATGTTCTTTGAAAGATGTAGTAAATTTTTGAAGTAGATGGTTAATAAGGTCAATAAAGTTTTTGAGAAAGGATTTCAGCAAAGAATCAATTATAAAACCTGATTATTTCAAACTAAAGAAAATAAGCCGATAAAAATAAATTATAAAACTTTCATTTATAGATTTTCAATCTTTTTTTTCCAAATATATTTTTTTAAATAAGCAAAATCTTCAACAAATATGCAACCAAATTATAAAAGAATTTGATACCCTTGTATATATGCAACCTAAAACATTCCTGAAAAGATATTCTCAATACTCACCAGATTTTGTACCGTGAGATTTCCATTTGCTTCAATCACTAGAACATTGCATAAGTAAGAGAACAATATGAATAAACAAAGAACTTGAAAACGATCTTTTAGAACTGGGGTGGGGACCCCAGATTTCTTTAAATATGGAATCGAAAAATTGCTTCCTCATTGAACTGTAATTATTGACTTCATTAGATTTGTTTTTATATCCTCTCTGAGAAGATATAATGATTTTGAACTTCATAATATATATATATATATATATATATATATATATATGTGTGTGGTGCATTCAATAAGAAGGGCATCAAGACAGTTCCTCATCCTCCCTATAGTTCAGACCTTGCTCCCTGTGACTTGATTATTCCCTAAGCTCAGAGGCTGTCGTCATGAGACAATTGAGGAGATGAAAGAGGCTGAGACGAAGGTCATTGACACACTCACACAAGAGGACTTCCATGGGGCCTTCCAGAAGTTGTTGGAATGGTACAAAGGAGATTACTTCGAAGGGGACTAGAATTTCATGTGTGTACTATCTATAAAAGTGCCCATACAAAAAAAGTCTGGAAACTTATTTGATGATCATCGTATAAAACTCCAGAGAAAGAAGTTTGTGGAAAAGAAAACAGAAAAGTCAAAAGTAGAAGGAATAAAAAATTGAAAAACAAAGATCAAAGTAAAAGTACCATGACAACTATAATACCACATTTGGAGCCATAACCAGGATAAGACCAATCATTATTATTTCATTTGGTACAAGTGTTGTCGTGCACAATGGTATTATATTTGGCATGTTGTTGTTGTCATGACTGCGATATTGTTACAGTGATGCCGTACCAAGATATAGTTACATTTAGAACTGACCCCGGAACATGATATCACATTTGATAAATGTGTCCAAACTTTAGTGTTACATTTAGTAGTGTACCCAAATGATTGCATTATAATTGGTGCCAGACCAAACTCTGATGATGCTGAAAAGAGAGATGACTGAAGTATTGAAAATTAGCAGGAGAGTAAACAAGAACACAAGAACACACATACACACACACACACACACACACATTTATATTCATCAATTTAGATTTTGCACACAAATACATTTACACATCTATCTATCTATCTATCTACATAAATATATATATGCAAGTGTGTGTGTGTGTGTGTGTGTGTGTGTGTGTGTGGAGATATCTCTCATAATCCCTTGAGTCACCATGTTGCCATGCTAAGCAAATCTCCTTCATTGAATTTCTCACCACGATTCATGTGATTATTAGGGCCCACCTTCTCTCAAGATTAATATGTGACAGCATACGAAGACACACACAGACTCACACAGACACATACAGTATCATCAATTTTCAATGAACATTCATTTTTTAATAAATGAAAAAAGATTTTATTATTTCTTTTGGAATATTTTCAAAATGGAAAATATCAGGCATTATCTATCACCAAAATCTACATCATTAAAATTTTCCCTACCAAAAATGAAATTACAATTTCTCTTTAAAAAAAGAATTTGCATATATATATATATATATATATATATATATATATATATATATATACGAATTCTTTTATATATATATATATATATATAGCAGGAGAGTACTAACTTTTTAACAACTATTTTTCATATTTTTAGTTTACAGTTCCAATGCAATAGAGTTTGGCTATAAATATCCTCAAATGAAATCTATTTTAATTGCATAATGTTCCATTAGAAATTGTTACTAAGCTTTACAAAAAATTTTATGTTTTTATGAAAAATTATTTGGTATAATTATTTATTGTGAAGACAATATATATTTATTTCTAAGTATTTTTTTCAATTGGACAACAAAGAACATTTTATATATATATATATATATATATATATATTGTCATCCACAGAGAGACTGTTTCATTGTATCACAACTCTTCAGTGTGGCTAGACACGTAGGACGCTTGAAGCTGGGATAGAAATCCACCCAACTTTACATTTGACTTAGTATCAGGCCGCTGGGCCAACAAGCGTACCATGTCAGCAAGGGAATTATAAGGTATTAAGGAGCAACAGCAGCAGCGTTTGTTTACATGTTATACCTTACTGGATACCAGAGTGCGCAATTCGTTCGAAGAGCTTTGTATATATATATATATATATATATATAGTATTATTCGGTCCAGTTAAATTGGAGTTGGGAGTAATTCCATCAGGACAAAAGAAAACATTCAACAGTAAACATTTAAATTTTCCTGGTAAAGAGCTCAATGTAACTGACATTACAGAGCAATAATTTCTTTAAGAAAAAACAAAACCGGTCACATTAGGATTATAAATCTATTTCCACCCTGTTATGAGTTTTTGATAAAAATCAAAATCAAAAACACCAAAAAAAAAAATGTATATATATTTATATAGACAGAAAGATAGATACAAGCATATATATATATATATATATATATGCTTGTATCTATCTATATACAAGGAGGTGCCTGTGGTGTAACTGTTATAGTTGTAGGAAATGGACGAGACTGATTGCATTTCACATAGCACTAATACTCTTGGGAAAGGTATGAATTCAATTATTCTCCCTCCAGCTATGGGTAAATAGTAGGACAGACTAGGTTCTTCTGCCTTGGTGAGGCAACTAGTCTAGGAGAAAGAAAACTTTGAATTCAAACCTATTAAACCCCACTTAAAAATTGACCTTGTGTCATATCCTGCCCGAGCAGAGAAATAGGTAAATATGTATATATATATATATATTGAGAGAGAGAGAGAGAGAGAGAGAGAGAGAGAGAGAGAGAGAGAGAGAGAGAGAGAGATAGAAAGAAAACAAGAAGGATAGATAGATAGATAGATAGATATAAATGATTGGTTTGAGATTGCGAGAGGAAAATAAATTCCTGTGAAAATTAAAGTAAAGCACTGCTGTTATATTTCACTGTTTATCTTTTTTGGTACTTTTTTATAGAATTTTGATTTTTCTCTAAAAGATTTGTACTTTTTGGTCAACAAAATATTGGTTTCCTCTACTTTTCTATTGATATTTATTTTTTACTCTCAATCAATAACTCTGCACATAATTGCTGCAGTACATGTGCATCATCTTTTGAATTTGAGCACGTATACACATGAGACTAGTTTAAAACATGGCTTTCTCTTGTAATAAAATAGAAGCATGTTTGCCATTTTATAATTTTTTTTGTTGGTACCTCAGCTACTTCCAACTTACACTTCTAAACCAGAGTGGTTCATTCACGGTAGTGATCACTCGGGAAGATTTCCCAGAGGGTAAAGAGAGGAATATATCAATTTGATATAGCTTTATATATAAATGTCTTTACGAACAATATATATATGTATATATATATATATATATATGTTCATATGTTCCCACATATATGGGTCATTTGAATATTCCAATATCCTAATTGCATATTGGAAATATCTTATTCAAATCTACTCACACACACATGCACATATACACACACATATCTATATATGCATATATATATATATATATATATATATATATATATGTTTTGATGTGACTGATATTCTTTGATAATATTTTAAATCTTTACTCAACCTTCAATATAAGATTCGTCTCTTGCAAAATAGTTGTGAGATTACCTCCCTTGTCTCTTACAGACTTTCCCCAGGATACAAATGTATGTGATTTGGCTGAGCCCAAGAATAACATATTCTAGGCCACCATCAAGTCACACCTTTTTTAGAGGGGCATTCCAACCTCTCGGCAAGAGAGCACAGGTTTGTGATCATTCACTTAGTGCATATATATATATATTCATCCTTCTTTACACGTTCTTTCAGTTTTATTCTGTCGTTAACCGGGACAGCAAAGTCGACAATTTTGCAAATTCTCTTTTTTTGTTGTTGATTATTATTAGGTCTGGTCTTCTGGCCGAGATTAGGTGATCCGTGTGAATGTCAAAGTCCCATAGGAGTTTATGTGTGTCATTTTCTCGGACTGGTGCTGGGTTATGCATATACCATTTGTTCGTATGGTATTATTATTATTTCTCTCTTGTCAAACTTTTCACATCAGCATTAACTGGTAGTTTTTCACTGGAGTTTGAACTACAGCAATTCTCCTTGGGGCTTCAAGACTCTTCTGAGTACTCAAGCAAATTTGCAAATATTCATGATTAAAATCAAAATAGTTGCTTACAATAAAAAATCAACTTTGGCATTTAATAACCCCACAAAAGCTGACATTCCATGACTAACAATAAAAACAAAAATTTTTACTGAACAAATGTTTATTGATCTTGGATAAATGAAAAGAATATATACCATTAGAAGTATATATAAATCATGAAATGCAATGTTTTAGTGCATGTGGGTACTTTACCAATATTCTAAAGCCTAGAAAAATTACAAAGTGTCACAGTTACAAAACGAGAAAATTTATGGTGATATCAGACATATTTACATTATAAGATATATGACACTGTACAATGCAGTAAATGAGGAACCCTATTGTGGATAAGATGGATGATATTCCTAAAGACAATCAAGATGGTGTTTCTGGAGTTGACATACAATTTTTCAACAAAAAGATGAGTTTCATGTTTTTAACTTAAAGACTTTTGAATGTGCAATACATTGAAAATCCTCACCCTCTTTCCATCAGTACATCTGTGTGACTCCATCCTAGCTCTGATTATCATTGCCAAGAGCCCAAGACCTACTTAATGTGCAGTGAGATCTGTACCGATCACCATCTATTGGATCCCCCCACAGTGATGAGATTATTTCCAAAAAGGCCTTCAGATATCCCAATGGGTTTTTACTAATTTTATTAATAAATTTGGTTGTTGATTGTTTGTTTGCTTAACCTATTTTATAGAAGGGGTAAATTTTGATGAGTAAAAAGGTTAAAAGTATAAACTGCACAAAGAAGCTTGAGAAATGCCGATCAAGTATCTACTGTAAGTTACTCAGAACTTACTAGTTTACCTGTGAAACCAAAAATGATGTAAATTCTCATTCATCCATGTCGGAGCTAAAAATAATTCTTCAAATAAAAATAACTTGTCATAGATGAATTATGGCATCTTAATTTTCAAGAGAAAAATCATAGAAAATTCTATTTCTTCTTTACCATGGAAACATTCCACATTTACTAGTGAATTATTCAATTAGAAAGTTTGAAATAATACACATTTATATTTGATTTACATCATTGGAAGTCCATTAAATAAAGGTTACCAATTCAGAGAAAATAACATGAAAAAGTAAGCAGGACGACCAGCACGAACATACATTCAGCAGCTATGTGAGCATACAGGATGTTGTCCTGAAGACCTACCTAGGGCGATGAACGATAGGGAGGAGTGACGAGAGAGGGTCAGGGATATCCGTGCTACCAGCGCGATATGATGATGATGATGATATATATATATATATATATATATATGTGTATATGTGTGTCTCTCTCTCTCTCTCTTTCTCTCTCTCTCTCTCTCTCTCTCTATATATATATATATATATATTTACTTAAGCTTCCGCCATAAGTAAACAGTGACACATATTAGCAGAGTACCTAGGTCAATATCATTTTGGGAGGCGCCGGTGGTGTAGTCGTTATCGCCGTAGGAAATGAACACGGCGATACGAGTTCAAATCCTGGACGAGACTGATTGCATTTCACATTGCACTAATAACCTTGGGAAAGGTATGAATCCAATTATTCTCCCTCTAGCTATGGGTAAATAGTAGGACAGACTAGGTTCTTCAGCCTTGGTTAGGCAACTAGTCTAGGAGAAGGAAAACTCTGAATTCAAACCTGTTAAACTCCGCTTAAAAACTGACCTTGTGTCATATCCTGCCCGAGCGGAGGGGTTGGTAAATAGTACCTAGGTTAATATCAACCCTTAAGACAGGTGTTGTCTAAACATTTATTACCAACTTATTTAAAAAGTCCAAAGTTGTGGCAGGCAAGAAAATATAAATTGGTAGGTTTGATCACCAAAATTCCTGATGTTCTTGAAAAGAAGCTGCTTGAATAGAATATGGTGTTGAAAAAATTCAGAAAGGATGTTTGCCGCTTAGTAACACCATGTTAACATGTTTTTGGAATTTGCAGTTCAATTATCAAATGTTCCTCTTTATTTTTTAATCTAAAGTACGTTGAAATAATTATGATTTTGTTTATTTAATTTATATAATTTTCTTTTTTATATAATTTTCTTTATTTTTATAAAATTTTTACCAATGCATTTTTTTTCTTTCAGGTTTTTGCTTTTTAATATCCTAATATTTAATGAGTTCTTTGTAGAAAATTTTGAATTTCTCTATTTTTTCATGTCTCTTATTTGTTCAGAATGAACAAGTTCTTGATACAAAAATGTAGTGTATGTATTTTATATAAATCACTAAATGTAAATTATGGGTGAGATGTAACGCACACACACACACACACACACACACACACACACACACACACACACACACACACACATATTTGGGTGGGTGTGAAAAGACAAATCGTTTTTCTTAAATCAAGTAAATGCTCAAATACTAGACAGCAGAGCAAGATAAAACGTGAAAGAATCTGTTATCTCATTTCTTCATGTCGGCTTTATAATTTAGTTTTATATATTAAAAAATAGAATCGTCAAATGACCCACACAACAAAAAGAAAAAAAATTCCCACTTTTAAATAAAGCAATTATTTCCAAAAACTAACTATCAGAGTATTTAAAATATTGTCTTTGATTAGTATTAAAAGTTATCCTAATGTTTTTTTTTTCTAGTTTTTATCTTTTTATTCTTTTTCAGAATCAGAATATTCATCAAGATATCGAAGGAGCTTTCAAAATAATGTAGAAGGGCATAAAACACCAATTGTCATTGAGAGTAGCATGAGGGCCTCCCATCAAATTGTCAGTCATGTGTTGAAGATTCTTCTTGAGGAGGTTATTGGTTATACGAATGTCATTGTCAAGGACATAGAGACAATGAACACTACAGTAATGCTAAACAGAATTGTTGGGTGTCCAATTTCAAGGTAATCTATTCTTTATCTTTTTTATTCGTTTCATTCAATGTAACTAAGTCCCCAACTCAAGTAACTGTCTCCTTTTCTATTATCTTGCGACTAATCTTAGCAAATATCTAAATATCAATCATCACATTTCTCAGAAAAAAAAAAGGATTAAAAAAAGAAAGATATTTATTTTTCTCCCTCACTGTTATAAATATAGTCATGCAAAGTACATGAAATATGTCATTCGTCTTTAAGGAGCCCTCCCTCAGGGTTGCATCTGCTCGTTGCGCTTAAAAGGGTAAATTCAGTGTAAGGTGCCCCAAGAAGGAGAATGCTTGGGAGCTAAGCAGTTTACTTACTCTTACAAATGAGGGTCTCCACTTTAAACTCCCTATATACAGTTTGTTTAATGAAGTATTTTCACTATGTGCCACATAATCTATTTAGTAATGCTGAATAATCACTCTTCATAACATTTCTCAGAGAAGTACCTATCTTCTCTCCCAATAATATACAACCAGCTATGTTGAGTAAGATGATCCCAGCAGTAAGAAATAATATGTGGCATGAAAATTATCATCATTAGAAGGGGAATTGACAAAAAAATATATATTCATACATTGGTGGCTATATTGTTTAACGTAAATTTTCTGTTGCTCATAATAGTTACCAAGGAGTACGCTCCAATTCCTTATATGTTGCTTTGAAACAGTAAAATATGTTTTTCAAAAATCAATTGTCAACCATGAGTATTTTCCTGACTTGGCAACTTTTTCTCATCGAGACTTAGGTTTTCAAATTCCCATTAGGTTTTTTTCAAACTCTAAAATAAATGGCTCCAGCCAATCAGTATTTTCATATTAGGAGTAGCTCATTTTCTTTGATATCCTGAACACAATGCTTTTCTGATAAAAATTGCAATTTATTTCTAATACCCAATTGAAAAAAAATTCTTTGTTTCTATGAATTTTGCCTTCATACAAACTGAATTATCCTCTGGTTTTAATTTTTGAATAAATTATCTCTCCATCTAATGAAACCAGCTTTTGTGATATATCTTTTTTTCATATTTATCTAATCTATTACTTAAAACTGTTCATCTCTGAGTGTTTTAATCTCAATTTAATAGTTTTACCAACTCTTTTTTTTCAACGTCTTTCTCTTTAAATTTTCCTGGTAAAGAGCTCAATGTAACTGATATTACAGAGCAATAATTTCTTTAAAAAAAAAAAAACTGGTCACATTAGGATTATAAATTTATTTCCATCCTGTTACGTGTTTTTGATATAAACCAACAACACGAAAAAAAATTTAACAGGAGTTCTTCAGATCTTATAGATAAAACAATTCAGAATAGACACGGGAGGGAAGGGTGGTAAGGGATAGAAGAGGGGTGAAGAGTTATCTCCTCTTTTAGCCCACTTCCAGTTTATTTATTAATTTATTTATTTATTTATAATTCCAACCAGCTATAAAATTAAAATAAATTTATAATCCTAATGTGACCGGTTTTGTTTTTTCTTAAAGATATATATATATATATATATATATATATATATATATATATATATATATATATATGTTTGAATAAAGAAGACAGACACTTCAGTTCTACCTATTTTATAATTGATCTATTGAAGTCTTCTCATAAGTTGTTTGACATTCAGAATGAATGAATGAATTAAAAGGCTGCAGTATTTTTCCCCAAGTACTGGAGCCATCTTCAGGGGGGAATGACCATTTGAAATGACAAACACAATGACAAGTCATAGGCATTTATTTAAGGAGTAGGAGAAATAAGAACTCATGGTTTGAACTCAGGCCTCCCAGTTCATTTCCAATGATGATAACAATATACATATTTATATATATATATATATTCGTCAGATTTACCAAATCTGCCATCTCACTCTCTCTCTCTCTCTCTCTCTCTCTCTCTCTCTATATATATATATATATATATATATATATATATATATATATATATATATGTGTGTGTGTGTGTGCATGTGTGTGTATGTAAGTATAATTATATATATTTTGCAACTAAAGTTTTTGTGTTTCCACAATCATGAAGCTCTACATTGTGAGAAATAGTTGCTATGATGGAGTGTTACCCAGAAGACATGGATTAACAACTCATGGTTTGAACTATGGCCTCCCAATTCATTTCCAATGATGATAGCAATATACATATATATATATATATATATATATATATATATATATATTCGTCAGATTTACCAAATCTGCCATTTCTCTCTCTCACTCTCTCTCTCTCTCTATATATATATATATATATGTGCGTGTGTGTGTGTATGTAGGTATAATTACATATATTTTTTTTGTGTTTCCGCAATCATGAAGCTCTACATTGTGGGAAATTCTAGTTGCTATGATGGGGTGGATTATAAACAGTATCAGGTTTATATCACAGAAGATCAATGAAGTTTGCAGAACAATCATCATTATGATGTTGTGCAACTAGCATGGATTTCCCTGACTCTCTCTCACCATTTGACTTTATCATCCATCACTTCCAGCAGGTGTTCTAGATTACATCCTGTGTCTGTACAGATCTGTTGTAGCTAAGTTCTAGCTGGTCATCAAATACTTACTCATCCGTGTGAAGGTGTCCATAGGAGAATGCCGCTTATGAGTCCATCCTTACTTCGCCAGTAGAGTCCCGAATGTCTTGTTTGTCTTATTTTTATGGTTTTAGAGATGAGAGGTTGATGGCCGTATAGCATCTGTTTTGAGGGATGTTGCTTCTCGGTAAGAATTTTCTCAATTTCTGGTTTGATGCTGTTTAGTAGCAAAGCATTTTAAATCTTAGCCACTACAAGCGACATTACTATTTGTCGACTTTACCAAGGCCTTCGATTCCATTCACAGAGGAAAGATGGAACAAACCCTACAAGCATACGGCTTACCTAAAGAAACCATAGCAGCAATAACAATTCTCTATAGAAACGCAAGAGTGAAAGTACATTCACCAGATGGAGACACAGAATACTTCGACGTTGTAGCAGGAGTACTAAAAGGAGATACACTAACTCCATACCTCTTTATCATCTGCCTAGATTACATGCTTAGAACATTGATTGATAAAATCAAAGAAAACAGCTTTGAGCTGATAAAGAAAAGAAGCAGAAGATACCCCGCAAAAACAATTACCGACATCGACTACACCGATGACATCGCGATACTGGCAAATACACCCAACCAAGCCGAAACACTACTGCATAGTTTGGAATGAGCAGTCGCAGGCATAGGCCTCCATGTCAATGCACACAAAACGGAATATATGTGCTATAATCAAACAGGTGACATCTCCACACTAGACGGAACCCCTCTTAAACTAGTAGGAAGCAGCAACCGAAGAGGACATCGACACATGGCTAACAAAGGCATGGACAGCTATCAATAGGCAATCGATCATATGGAAATCAGACCTAAACGATAAAATGAAACGCAGTTTCTTCCAGGCAGCTGTTGTATTGATACTGCTGTATGGATGCACTACATGGATGCTAACAAAATGGCTGGAAAAGAAGCTTGACGGCAATTACACAAGAATGCTGCAAGCAATCTTGAACAAGTCCTGGCGGCAACACCCTACAAGACACCAACTATACGGCCACCTGCCTCCCATCACGAAAACTATCCAAGTTAGACGAACCAGACATACAGGACACTGCTGGAGAAGCAAGAATGAGCTCATAAGTGATGTACTCCTATGGACCCCCGCAAATGGCCAAGCAAAAGCAGGACGACTAGCTCGAACATACACACAGTAGCTATGTGAGGATATGGGATGTTGCCCTGAAGACCTGCCAGAGGCAATGAATGATAGGGAGAAGTGGCGACAGAGGGTCAGGGATATCCGTGCCAGCAGCATGACATGATGATGATGATGATGCGACACTATGCCCATGGGCCCTTCAATCATGAGCTTAAGTTTAAAAAAAAAAACTGAAAATGTAAAATCCTATGGTTTGTTATTTAACAGACTGTTTATTAACATATTACATCATTTAATAAAGTTGGCAACCTCAGTCGAAGGTGACCCGAAGGCTCTCTTTTTGATAGCTACTACACCAAGATGTAGGGGAGGGCACTGCTCCTTTCCCTGGATTGCCCCACTTTACCCTTGATCCACACCATTATAATGCTGAGTGTTACGCAAGGCAGCATCAAGTACCATTTTTTGAGTCTTTGGTATGACTCGACATGGGATTGAACCAAGGTTTTTTCAGGCCATTGGAAAACACTCTAACCATCATGTCAATGTCCAGTACCAACATTTAATAAACAATTTAAAATAGAGAAAAAATAAGATTACAGATAAAATAGAAAATACCCACAGTTCACCAGCAATAGTAATGTAGATATGAGGAATCTTTTATAGGAATTCAATCATTAGATATATATACTTCTAGTTAGCATTATAAATACTGGATGCTTGGATTATATAAGATCAAATTTTATGTAACAATTTCTTTTAAAGATATGAACAGAATATATAGTTTTGGTCTTGTTCAGATCTTTTATGACTAAATCTGAATATATATATATATATATATATATATATATATATATATATATATATATATTTATGTGTGTGTGTGTGTGTGTGTGTGTGTGTGTGTGTGTGTGTGTGTGTGTGTGCTCTTGTATGTAAACACACACACTTAGTAGAACAGAGAATTTGGCACTTGAACAAACTTGTTTTCATTAAATATTACTGTTCAAAAGTATCAACTTCATAAGATTTTTCAGATTATCCCTAACTCATCTAGACATGTTGATATCCTCTCTTAATTATAATGTGATTCAGTGATGCATACAATGTTTTTTTTTTTAATTTTGAATTCTTAATATTTAAAATCTTGATACTTTTTGATCATACCTCATGTTTTGACAGCAATTTTTCCTTTTCATTCATATAAAGATTTTATACAACTATACCAAGAAGTTCATGGCCTACTAATGAAAAAAACAATTAATTTTACACAATAATTCTTTATTTTTGAGCATAATTTCCTTCATTCGCAATGTCAGAAGAGAATATAATTACAGAAATACTGTGAGAAATTCGGGTTAGATTTCAGCATAAACTATATCATTCTACACTGCATTATTGATGCATCCTCCTAAATATATGCATATGAATCTTTGTGCACATATGTAAAAAAAAAAAAAAAAAAACCCGTTAAAAACAAACAAAAAAAGAAAACAACAAAAAACAAAAACTACCTACAAGATGAAATGATACTAGTACATATATATTTAATTGATGTTTATGGAACAAGGTCAACTTTGATGCACCTAAAATGCTTCATTCAAGGACAGAAATCACTAACAATGCTAGCAATATGATAAATGCCACACAAAATGTATAACTTATTTGATGTTTATGCATTTATCTTTATATACAAGTATATAAAAACAGATATATTTGAACATGGATGCGTACATATACGTCTTTTTAATAAATCATACAGATAATGATCTCTGCATGGCATAGTAACAAATTCATAGAATTCTTCCTTCTTTTTGATGCATGGTAGAACTGAACATCTAAATATCCTTTTTATTCATCTGAGACATCTGCCTCGAGTTTATTATGAATTCACAAAGATACAAAAACCATATCTCGTATAAGCCATGCAGATTTCCTTCTTTTTCTTTATAAAAATACATTTTTACTTTCTTTTCTTTCTTTTCTTACTCTCTGTGGTATTCTATTATTGTCGTTTTTCTTCTTTCTCCTTTTTTTCTTTTCTTATGATATTTCTTTTATTATATTTCCTGTAGTTCTCCTTCAATGGATGTTTTTATCTTTCAATCTTCTTTTTTTTTTATATCTTTACCTTATTTTCCTCTATTTTAACCAAAAGAATACCCTTTTCCCATCCTTTTTTTGTCAATCTTTCACAATCAGATTTCTCTTCCTCTCCCTTTCTTTAACTCTTTTCCTCTTAATTTATTCAATAAACTCTCTCTCTCTCTGTCTCTCTCTCTCTCTTCCTTTATATTTTACCCTATTATAAACTTACCCCTCTTAAGTGTTACATTTATTTTTCTCTCTTTTAAACAATAACAGGTTTTTATCTCTTTTTATCCTATTTCCCAACCCCTCCGCTCGGGCAGGATATGACACAAGGTTAATTTTTAAGCGGAGTTTAACAGGTTTTAATTCAGAGTTTTCCTTCTCCTAGACTAGTTGCCTCACCAAGGCTGAAGAACCTAGTCTGTCATACTATTTACCCATAGCTGGAGGGAGAATAATTGGATTCATACCTTTCCCAAGGGTATTTGTGCTATGTGAAATGCAATCAGTCTCGTCCAGGGTTTGAAGGCGTGTCGCCGTGTTCATTTCCTGCGACGATAACAATTACACCACGGGCACCTCCTTTTTTTTTATCTTTTTTTATTGTTCTTTATTTGTATCTCACTTCAATTTCTCCATTTTCTTTGTCTTTCTCTCTTTTATGTCTTTTCTTTGTTTCATCTTTCTATCTTTCTTACTTACCTGTTTCTCTCAGAAATATTTTTATTGACTCTATCATTGAATTTTTTTTCTATAAATCTCCTCTAACTTATTTCTCTTTTCAATTCATCTTTTTCATTTTCACTATTTTTGTATGTTTACTTTGTATTTTTTATTTTATTTTTCCTTTCGGTCTCTCTTTATCAGTCCCCTTTTTTCTTTCTTCGTTTGTCTAATGACGCTTTTCTGTTTCCCATTCGTTTTAGTTGTATCTTTCTCCTCTCTTCAGTATTGCACATATTTCTCTCTCTCTCTCTCTCTCTCTCTCTCTTTCTCTCTCTCTCTCTCTCTCTCTCTCTCTCTCTCTTTTAATAACAGCCTATTTATATCTATCTATCTATCTATCTATCTATCTATCTATCTATCTGTGCTTTTCCTAAAGTTTTTCTTGCTCAGCTAATTCACCCAGTATTTTTCTTTTATCTCTTATTTCTACTTATTTTCTACCCAGTATGTAACTTTTTTTTATCATTATTTAGCACTTTAATGAGTTAATCAGGATATATGATGTATTTTCAAAAGGTATCTAGACTGAAGCTATATTTACCCAAACAGAAATGAACCATGAATGAAATGTTAATTTTCTTCAAAAGGGTCTCCTTGACATATTCCTATGAGTTTTTCACTTGTCCAAGCACCTTTGAAATTCCTCTTTTAAGTTTATCTATCTATCTATCTATCAGTGCTTTTCCTAAAGTTTTTCTTGCTCACCTAATTCACCCAGTATTTTTCTTTTATCTCTTATTTCTACTTCACTTTCCTTTGTACCCTTCTCTTTTTTCTCTATCTCTCTATAACCTTTTCCCTTTTAGTCTTCCCTTTTTTTTTCTCTCTTCTAATTTCATTCTCCTTCCCCACTCACCTAAAACAAACAGGTATTCAGAAAATTGCTTAATCACTCTCCTATCTTTGACCACCTTTTAGAATACTTCTACTCTTACTATCAGACTAGATTTTTTTATATTATTTACTTTAAATAGCATGGCTGAATCAGAAGAGTACTTTCAAAAAGCTTTGATAGTTATCAGGAAGTTGCCTGACACCAGAGTAAGCCATATGTCAGGCAGTTGATTCTTAACTAAACATCTAAACCATGCTTCAGTGATTTACATTTATGATTAAATATAAAGTGGAGTATCATTATCTAGTTTAATGTTACCTTTACTAGAAATATACTTCTTTTTATGAAAAGAAAAAATTGTTTTATCCTATACCATTTTCATAGAATTTGATGCAGTTGATATTCTATGGAATTGGTCTTTAGGGGTTTTATGCTTTTCAAATGAATCATGTTTATAGTTGTAATGTACGTAACTTTTTTATCATTATTTAGCACTTAAATGAGTTAATCAGGATATATGATGTATTTTCAAAAGGTATCTAGACTGAAGCTATATATACCCAGACAGAAATGAACCATGAATGAAATGTTAATTTTCTTCAGAAGGGTCCCTTTGACATATTCCTATGAGTTTTCACTTGTCCAAGCACCTTTGAAATTCCTCTTTTAAGTTTGTCAAACAAATCATTATTCAATATAGTAATCATTAATTTCTTTTTTTATTTAAGTTTTTCAGATATTTTAATATTTTTATTATTTTTGTACACATTTTCTTCTGCTATTTTCTTTCCTGAATAAGAAAAACTTATTGCTTTTACATTTTCTCTAACCCTATGAGCAATAAGAACCATTAATTTCTTGTTATGCAAATTGAAGGCAACAAATAGACAGAAACTTCAACCCTAGAAAGCACAATGTGTTCCTTACAACTGATTTTGATAGATCTATACATTATTGATGACCACTCAATAATTTAATAGACCCATCAGCAAGCACCTTGGTCAAATGATGATCAGTTGTAGCCGTCAAGCTACTATGGGCATAAAACTGTATATATTACTGACCTTCACCTTTCTAGACAAAAGGTAAATGCCTGATTAGTTTTCTCCAAATGTACTTAAAAAGACATTTTTCACAAATGGATTTTGACTAGCAAGAGACAAAGCTTTATCTAAATTCTGCTTTTATGTTTTCTTGTGTTCTTTGATAAGAACACAAGATTTTCAATCTTGAACAAAACATCATTTAACCCATTCCTACAAGCAATAGCACTAAAAGGGTTCTTTGTATCCCAGGATAAATGTACTTTTGTCAACTTCACCTCTAAAATATTTTCATTGTTGTTTCATAGTAAATCAATACCAACTTTGTAGTTTTATCTATTATACTGTGTAGTTCATTTCTCAATTTTTATATTTTCAATTGGTTAGTCTGACTATCTTAGACATATGACAGGCTTTCCTGGTAGTATTTTATGGTATTATGGTGTTATAGACATTTTATGCCACTTGACACTTGTTCCAAAAAGTGATTCTCTCTACTTTTCCCCATGTAGCTACAACTCTGCCCACTTGGATTTTGGGTGTCAGAATGCATTCTTACAACTGAATGTGAAGGCTGAAAAACATACACTGCATCCTTTGCTTACCAAAATGTTATAAACAACATAATATTTCTAGTATTATGTTGTTCAGGAATAATACAGTTATAACTTCAGTGAAACAGATGCAGTAGATGCCACAGATCTTTTTCTCCATTTGTACAAGTGAATATATGCAAAGATAGTAGGTATGAGGTTTAACATGAAGACATCTTTTTAAATCAAAGTTTTAGAATTAAAATTTGTTTTTTTCCACCTTTTCCTGATTGCAGAGTTACAACAATGGTTCTCAGCACCTGGAGTCAAAGATACATTTGATGATGCCCAGACCTCTGAAATCTTTTCCCAGTTTACTATTTTTAAATGGTAAATCCTATTGTCTCAAACATGTGACAAGCCCCCTTGATGCTTGCTTAATTACATTACTGCTTCTATTACAGCTATTCTAGACAAGAGGAAATTATGCACCCCTTGATACCCGTATTGGGTGTGATTGTCTCCACTCTCTTCATCTTGCCAACCCCTATATACCCGATGAATAGGTGTCAAAATACTCCCCCAAATTAAGATGTGTTGGGTGAAAACAATATACGGCATCCTTTCTATTAGAGCACATTAGAAACAACTTCTAATTATTAAAGATGCAATAGTTCTTTTGATAGAAGATGAGTAAAACGTTTTTGTCATAGACTTTTCAACAATGCAAGTAAACAGAAACACTTAGGAATGTTAAATAACAGATTAATGTTATGGAATAGCAGAGGGATTTCGGTTCATGCCTTTGAGTTTAGTTAGGCTGAGAACCTTTCGGCTCAGCACATGGGTTAGTGAGGTGCAACATTGAGGCAGGTGTTAACGCAGGCGCGCGCAGGCGGATAGAGGTGTCACTCAGATGTCATAATAGTCCGAGACGAAACGCGGTGACAGGGTGCGGAGGTTTGTGTGAGAATTTGAAAAGAGAGTCGGGTACTAGACGCCAAACGAGAAGGATCGACTTTTGGAGTTCGCAAGCACGAGGCGAACGTGCGCCCTATGGGGGCCGCTCGAATTGGGGGCCAAATGAATAAGACAGCATAACAAGATTGTGTCTCTCCTCCTTACGTCGAAACCTTTAACTCAAAAGTAATAAAAAGGTCTCGTACCTGAACAAGAAGTTGTTACGTGTTTTCTAATTCTGAGATTCCTATGTTCTCTCTTTATGAACATTATATGTCCACATAGCGTTAATTGTGAATATGGTACATTAACAACCATGTATGAATTTTTTTTAAAAAATGGTTACTTATCTCTTTGTATTATAAAAACTTTAGCCTCTTGATTCTCAAATACTCTGTACCCAAAAATACACAAAAAATAGAATAAAATGATATAGAAAAAACGTTGATCACGAAACATTTAACTTATTGGTTAAAGCTATCCCATCATTCTATTCGAAGAAAGATTCTGAAAGGTCACAATGTCAAACCATTTTTTTATTTGTAGTATCTTAAGACCAAAATATCAAACTTATCATGTATAGTAAAAGAGAGTTCACCCCCAAAATCTTGGGCTTATGAGCTCCACGTGATATTCTAGGAAATAAGTCATAATAAACATAACATCATGCTGATATCCTTGACTCTCTCTCTCTCTCTCTCTCTCTCTCTCTCTCTCTCTCTCTCGTCATCCATCTTATCATCCATTGCTCCTGTCAGGTCCTCTAGACTGCATCTAGTGTCTGCACTGAACCGATGTATGTAAGTCTTTGCTAGTTGTTCAACCATGGAATCTCTTTATGTAGGGCCCCATAAAATGACATTGCTTATAAACTTGTCCTTTCTTTGCCAGAAATGCCCAACATGTCTTGTTTGTTTTACCTGGGTGTTTTTTTAGATGAGAGGTAAGAGGCCATAGTGCTGCTTTTTTGTGGAGTGTTTCTTCCATGATTTGTTCAAAACAGCATGTAGTATTCTTGTATAATTCCGATCTAGCTTTTTCTTTACGGAGTTTATTAGCAGCCAGAAGGTGCATCCATACAATAGTACTAATACAGACACAACTTGGAAAAAATCCTGTCTTATTTCCACATGATCAGTGACCAATAAATATCACTCAATGCTTTTGTTGTGTATGTTGACATTGCTCGCAGTAGATGAAATATTGCTGCTAAGATATGTAAATTGGTCTTTAAATTTCAAAGGCTTATCAAGTGAAGATGGCTTTTTTTAAATTAAAGCCATGAACACTGTTTTATTTGTATTCATGTAAAGGCTAATGCCTTCTGTTGCTTGCTTCTTGCTAAGTGGCTGAGGTAGATGTATTTGTGAAAAGCACAAGATCATCTGTGCTGCTTGCGTCGGTCACATTTTCTTTGAGATGCCGTCTATTCTTTCTTTTTTTAAATATAAAACAATTTTATTTTATTTTATCCATTGATGTTCATAGGACACAATTCAGGCAGATTATATACATGTATGGTGCTAATGTATTTCATTCCAAGGCTCCATTGATAATGTCCAATTTAGTGAGCAAACCATTCCTTTCATATTTTAATAATGTTTCATTACAGCGTGTCTCATTCTCCAGGATGGATACTGGTTTGTGCATATACTATTTGTTTGTTTGGTAAAATTCCATTTTCTTGCACAATTCCCAGTGGATCATCTTTCCCACGCAGTCGTGTCTTGTCTTATATTCTTTTTGCTCAAAGTTGCTGCATTCGTTTAATATATGATTAATTGTTTCGTTTTTATCGCCACATAATCTACCCTTGTCATTCTTTTTCGCCTAAACTATTTTTGCTTTAAGGCATTGTTTTGTGCTGCTATTAGAAGAGATTTTGTTTCTTTCTTTAAGTTTCCCTTTCTTAGCAATGTTCAAGTCTTCTCGTGAGAAATTTCTTTAGTTCGTCGCTTGAAATATCTATACATTTATAACAAATGTGTTGATAGATAATACCATTCATACAAAATGGCAGTTGAGGTTGTAGAGTTCTCTTGCCCCTTCTTATATCAAAAGGAAGAAAAATGAGTTGACGAAGATATTGATAGTTTTCAATTTGGAAGTTTTATTAACAGCTTGTGACGAAAGGAACCCTTGTTCTATAAGTCGCAGTAAGAAGTAAAATTGGTTGAAAATAGCTGAGCCGGTATTAAGATGCTGTCGTCAAGACAGAAATTAAAATGCTTTAGTTAAAACAGGAGATGAAAATATCCAATTTGTTTCTCCGAGGATCTGTTGGTTTAGGAAGAAAGATGAATGATGAAAGAATTATTTCCCAGACACCATCGGTCCATAAATTGGATGAAGAATAGTGAAGAAGTGAAGAAGAGTGAATGTGGTCTCTCATGTTGCCTGGTCCTTTCTGCTGCTTGGAAGCGAAGAGAGAGAAAGACAGGACAGGTCTGTCCAGCTTGAAAGGCCTGCGTGGAAGAGGGTGAAAGAATGTTACCTCGCCTTTTAATAGTTACCCGGGGAAGTGACCAGGGCAGAATGGCATGAAATATTCTCATTGGTCGAAAATATGAGTTCGGGACCAAAACAGTCAAAATATTCCTGCGCCAGATAATAATTTGAAATTCTTTCTGCTACATATTTGTTTTACTTCCCATTTCTGTTTCCAAGGTATTGTTGTTCTGCTGCTCTTTATGTTGACTGTGCTGTTTCTGGTCACTATAATTAGTCTTTTTGGGAAAAGTATGAATCCAATTATTCTCCCTCCAGCTATGGGTAAATAGTAGGGCAGACTAGGTTCTTCAGCCTTGGTTGGGCAACTAGTCTAGGAGAAGGAAAACTCTGAATTCAAACCTGTTAAACTCCGCTTAAAATATGACCTTGTGTCATATCCTGCCCGAGCGGAGGGGTTGGTAAATATGATAATTAGTATTTTTTGCTCTTTCATTTCTGTTCCTTGTTCATCTCTCTCTCTATATATATATATATATATATATATAATTGGAAAGACATTGTCTACTTTCTAAAGATAACAAAATGATTTCATGTAGAGTTATGCATACTTATTAGAACAAGGGGAATATTTTAATATAAGAATTTTTGTTCCCCATGTGG
This sequence comes from Sepioteuthis lessoniana, assembly GCA_963585895.1. Classification (NCBI taxonomy): domain Eukaryota; kingdom Metazoa; phylum Mollusca; class Cephalopoda; order Myopsida; family Loliginidae; genus Sepioteuthis; species Sepioteuthis lessoniana. The sequence continues at coordinate 76,819,959 of OY757926.1, forward strand.
AAAGTGAGACTTTAATGAAGACCGTATCTCTGACAATGAACAATAATTTGCAAGAAAACATATTACCGCAAGATATAACTTATATGAGAAAGAACATAAGGTGTGATCAAAAAGTATAAAAACTGAATCAATATACATATTACTTTCTTCAAATATTTTTTTTACTTAAGTAACTCATTAAGTTGCAGACAGAAGTGTAGGAACCAATTGTTTTTTAAACCACTGAGTGTGGTTTTCTATGGCTTTATCTAAATCTTTGCACCTCTACTCAAGGACCTGATATCTCAATACTCTTTTTTAAAAAGTAATCTTTAAAAGCCATTCAGATATTTTTAAAAAATTCATTTCTTTAAAATAAGACATATCAATTAAATATGGACGAAGTTATCAAGTAAATATTTAAACTTTAGATTTTGTTACAAACATACGAAAAAATTGAGAGCCGCCTTAGTAGAAGACAATAAATTTCAATATAGTGTTTAAACAGGAAAATGTTTTCCACCCTGGAGGAAAAAGGCACTGTCACAGTATAAACCCATACTGTTGTTAGCTCAGAGCGAAGACGTTAGTGACAGTATATATATTGTCTTCTCTTGTTTGTAATATTTGTTCTTTTTCCTTTGTATGTAAATTCTTGGTTATTCTCTCAGACAGATTAGAAATAAAAATGTAAGCCTACGGCAAGTTTTGAGCTCACGTCTTTTTCCCAGGGGGACTTGCTTTACCAATTAGGCCAGATATTGATTACAGAAGCTCAAATCAAACCATGTAGTATTCATTCCTGATTTAGGATTATTCTTTATTTGTGAAATGATAGTTTGAGAATTGGAAAAAACAACAGAAGATGCCAAAGAAACTTTTACTAATATAGAATTATACGAGGCACTATTTCTTGAGAATGTAGTGAGTGGGTGTGAGTGAGTTCCCGTCCGTATTTTACGGGTATTATTTTTAGGTTTAATTCCCATTAAATTAAAAATAATTAGAAATACATGTTCATGTTATGTACGATGGGCCTTTATAGAAAATAAAGTTATGGCCAGTTGGATGAAAATCGGATTGTTCGCCCGTGTGTGTTTACATTTTAGTAAAGCCTATAAAAAATGGGTCCATAGTTGGCCGAAGTAAGGTGGATAAAAATTTTGGCTTTACTTACATACATGGGTATGTGTGTGTTTCTAAGAGATAGATCGAAAGTATGGGTCTTTGTTTTCTTAAATCCACACTTGCATTTTCTTATGAACTTTGGCGACAACGTATCGCATATGGTAGTCGGTAAAAGAAGGTCGCATGTTTCTTTGCCATGTCCTGTGTTTGATTAGTAGTCGAAGGAATGAACTTTTGGTTGTGGAATGAATGAACTTTTGGTAGTCGAATCCCTTAGTTAATTAAATTCTTAGTAATCTATACTTTTTGGGGTCACTAAAGTTGATCAAAAAATAGGATATTGTTAAGTTTTATTGCGGGTCCTAAAATTCAAGCGTGCAGACATTTCTTGACCAACCAGATTCGTATATTTACTTATTTATTTTGGAGCCTAAATATTTTTCTGTTAAATAGTTTCTGAGCCGGATTTTCTAGAATGTTCTTATTTTGTGTTTTTAGCTGATTGGTTGAAAGATATAGAAATGTAACTTCAATGTTAATGCGATTTTGATCCGAAATTTCTAGAATGTTCTTATGTATGCTTTTGAGGTTGATTATTTTAAGGCTAAAAAAATGTGTATTCTATAAGAACCTCCAAACTAGAGTTCCCTCAGAACAAAAGTACTTAAAAACCCTCGGTCATTCAAATAGAATATGAACATGCTAAAGAAGAGTTTCTTGGTAATTAGCTCTTTACGGAGCTGAAATCTCAAAATGTAGCTATGAATCAACTATTAATAATTGATAATACTTCATCTAATAAATTAAGAATTAATATAACTTCTAGGTTATTTTTCCCGAGTATTTCAACTCACACACATTGTTTCAGGGGGTTCTTGAAATACCTTATCTTAGTCTGTATCATTGATTCCTGTTAACCTATGTGACATTTCCTCTATTATATCAAGATACTAATTTAGTTCCTGTCATTTCTCGAAGAGTTTTTACGTATAGCCTCTAAACCAAAGTGACAGTACCTGTAGAGAAGAGGAAAATCTCGTATTTTGTTTTGGCGCGCAATATAATTCAACACTGAATTTCACCCAATCAGGATGACATATCCTATTCAGCCCGGACCTTCATTTCCGGCTAGCAAAACGGGTGAGCGGCCAAATTCTCTCTCTTCAGATTGAGACGGCGACCAGAACAGACTTGTCTCTGGTCGTCCTTGCTTAGCGATGCTTTTTCGCTAAACAAGCCACCCAGTGTGGACATCTCACTGTGGCTTTAACCCTAGCAGCAGCAACATGGACTCTCAACGAGGGAACCATCTAATTTATGGATTCTTTGCGTCTAATATATTTTAGACCAAGGAATCCCAGTTGAATATGAATTAGATACGTTCAACAATGCCTTCCACAAGCACTACAAAAATTTACTATGTCGATCCGAGCGCCACTTCGCTCTCGACACACCTAGCTCTCATTTCACCTCTGGTACACATTAATGGAGATAACGCCTACTCTCCCCAATTACCAGACACACAAAACTACACGGTGACCTTGAATACTTCCCTCACACGTCCAACGACACGCTGCCATCTCAACATCCCGCTAAGCTATCGCGTCTCCAAAACCAACAAGCCTAAATACCACGAGTCTTGCAGCACCAAGAACAAACCGCCTCAAAGCTGCAAATAAGAATTTTCGCTGTTGTGTGTTGTTTCAAGAATAGTTTCGCAATTCATTTGTATGCCTAAAAATCATTTGCGTTGCATTCACACCGCTATATACCCATTACTTCTGTCAAATACTAGAGTGTAGTAGATGTACTTAGAGAATTCCAATGCTTATTTTAAAAACTATAAGATATAGACTTAAAAAAATGACTCACCTTTAGCTCCCTTTTCATCGCCAGTATCCTTTTTCGTTGTAGGTGTAAGGATACTATAAATTATTATTTCTCTAAGATTATTTGAATGTTTGATAGTCGCATAACAGTTCCGAAAACTCAATCTCTTTTCGCCTCATGTCTTTGAACAGCAGAAACGTCCTCTCTGTCTTCTGTCTATCTTACCTACTCAAGTAAGTATTTTTTTTTCTATTTTGTCCCCTCCACTTCCCCATACAGTTTGTTCATGCAACAATATGTGTATAGTTCGAACTTTTGAAACTTTTGTGCATTCTTTTCTTTTAATATCACTTGTAGATAGATTATGCTTATGGAGAAAAGACTTTTATGGGACGGCTGGTCTTTTTGATGAAGACACGTCTTTACACGGCAATCATCAGGCAGAAATAGCTTTTACTGCCGGATGATGTAAAGACGGCATGAAACCAGTGCTCGTAGATTAGCGTCCATGCTATTAAATATATATAAAAATATATAAATATATAAATGCATATATATATATATATACAACCAAATAGCAAATTACAGTATGAATAGGAAGTCTAATTTGCATATTGATCTTAGGAACTTGATTTTGATAAATATTTGCCTGGTATCATTGATTTGGAATAGTTTGATTTTATTTTAATTAATATTAGCAAAAATCTGGACGGTAAAATCTTGAAAGAAATACGTTTACAAAAAATAATAGTAATTTTATCATTTTGTAGCAGAAAGAAAGAATTTCAAAAAATCATTTAGTGCGGGAATTATTTTGGCCGTTGAGGTTTCGATTTTATATTTTCATCCAATGAGGATGATTTAAGCCATTCTACTCGGATGACTTTTCCGGGTAGTATAAAAGGCCGCGCAAACGCTCTCTCAGCCTCTTTTCCTCACATTGAGGAGAGAGTTGATCTGTCCTGCTCTAAAAGAGCAGGACAGATCAACTCTCTTCCTCATTCATTCGAGCAGACTAACATTCAACACGAGGAGAACGCATCCAACCATTGTTCCTTTTGGAGACTAGTCCTTTGTCATCTATTCATTTCTCCTAGACCAACTGGAACTCGAAACTTCACGTTAAATGCTTAATTCCTGCTCTAAATTCGCAACTGTTTTTCTTCCATTCGTACAACTCACATCCAATGGTTATCTTTCTTGCTGTCATTAAAGCTGTTGAAACTCATCAATATTCTCGTCCACATTCCTGTATTTTCCTTTCTTCTTGATGTAACAGGGCAGACCAAAATTTGCCTTGTTGCCAAAGTATAAACATTTCTTGATTAGTTTTGTTTTATCTTTTTGCGTGTTTAGCTTTCATGAAATTTTTTTTTCTACTTTTTATGTGATATGAGTTGAATGGTTATTAGTTAACGATCACTTATCTTCGTCTGTCGCTTTCTTATGTAATACGAATTTTCCTTCAACATTTGTTTAGAAAAAATCATATGACCAGTAAATTTTCAGTCTATAATGATTATAATTCGGAAAAACGTAAGGAGTTTTAATTAGCATTTCATAGTTTATTCCGTGATATTGAGAATTTTGAAGAGGAAAAAATTGCATTCGGTGTATTTGCCGGCCCTAGAATATTATCGTACAAGTTATTCCTTATTACTACTGTAGAGAAGAGGAAAATCTCGTATTTTGGTTTGGCGCGCAATTTAATTCAACACTGAATTTCACCCAATCAGGAAGACTTATCCTATTCAGCCCGGACCTTCATTTCCGGCTAGCAAAACGGGTGAGCGGCCAAACCCACTCTCTTCGGCGTGAGACGGCGACCAGAACAGACGTTCCTCTGGACGTCCCTGCTTAGCGATGCTTTTTAGCTAGACAAGCCACCCAGTGTGGACATCTCACTGTGGCTTTAACACTAGCAGCAGCAACATGGACTCTCAACGAGGGAACCATCTAATTTATGGATTCTTTACGAGGAATCCCAGTTGAACATAAATTAGGAACATTCAGCATGCCTTTCACAGGCACCACTTCATGTCACCCCAAAAAATGGCTATGCCGATCCGAGTGTAACTCCGCTCTCGACACACTAGCTCATATTTCACTACCAGATACAAAACTACACGGTGACTATAAACACAATCCCTTACACGGCCAGCAACACGCTGCCATCTCAACATCCTGCTAAGCCATTTCGTCTCCAACACTAACAAGCCTAAACTCCACGAGTCTTGCAGCACCAAAAGCAAACCAAATATTCAAAGCTGCAAATAAAGAACTTTCGTTGTTGTGTTGTTAATGCAAAGTTTCGTAATTCATTTGTGTTGCCTTAAAAAATATAGTGTTAAACAATTAAACAAATTCCTCGAAACCGCTATACTACTTTAACACGTCCCCTTGAATGGGGGGTTAAAGATTGGGTTGCATTTGTAGGAGAATGTATTTATGCTATTTATTTATTTATAGTCTCCGACTATTTAATGTTTAGTTTGATATCTTTAGAATAAGGTTTAGTAGTTATGCTTCTCAACAAGTTTAATGTTGAAGTTTAGAATTAAGGCAGAATAAGCATAGTATAAGCACATGGAAAAAACAAATGAATGAATAAGGCCAGTGAAATAAATGAGTGAAGATACGCAACAAATAAGTAAAAGATATGAAACAAATAATGGTTGTAAAACGGCGCGGGCAAAATGAACATTTAAAACAAGGCGAACGAACAAAAACAAATTTATATTCTATAATAACAAAACTTACATTAATACATAAAAATATTACTAATATTACTAACAAAATAATAGTGTGTGTATATGTGTGAGCTCGTGTGTGTGTGTAACACAACTAAGCTACAAAAAGAATCGCAAGTTTAAATTGTCCTTTTTCAATGGTTAGAAACAGGCAGTTTTTCAGAGACGGGAAAGCGTCTCATAGTCCTTGTATATGAATGTCTGCGAGGCATGGTGTTGCTGCTGCGGAGAATTTTGGTCAAAGAGAGTGTTGCCGCTGCGAAGAAAATTGGTCAAAGAGAAAAAGGGTCCTTGAAGACGACGTATTTATAGAAAATACGCGTCTTGTAAGTGGCTCAAAAACGCAGGACTTGAATTTACGCGCGCCGACGTAGTTGTAAGCATATCACGTGGTCCTCCTGGCCAATGGTTTCCCGAGACTGAACATTGAGCGTCCGCCATCTTTGTGGGAACAAGTGGCATACCGCCCAAAATAGTTTATAGGAGTGTAAAGTCCTATACATTTTTATGTAAACACGTGTAGAAAAATAATGCGAAACAAACTAGCTGATATGAAGACGCGTATTTTCTATAAATACGTCGTCTTCAAGGACCCTTTTTCTCTTTGACCAATTTTCTTCGCAGCGGCAACACTCTCTTTGACCAAAATTCTCCGCAGCAGCAACACCATGCCTCGCAGACATTCATATACAAGGACTATGAGACGCTTTCCCGTCTCTGAAAAACTGCCTGTTTCTAACCATAGAAAAAGGACAATTTAAACTTGCGATTCTTTTTGTAGCTTAGTTGTGTTACACAAACTAGCTGATATGAAGAAAGACATAACTCCTTTATCATTCGGTGTGTAGGAATTACATTCCTTACAAATAATAAGAATTTTACACCAAAATTATCTGTTACAGTTTATCATTGTAACGACAAAATATAAGGAGTAAATAATATAAATGCATATGGGCGTGAAGAAAAGCTGATAAAAATGTATGTATCGAGAGATATACCTTGCGTACGTTCCACGTTGGGATAATTTCTTTGACGCGTTTAGTTTGTGGTGGAATAGGATTTTCCGAGGTTCCGCGAAAAAATAAAACTTCGGGTGTTAGTTCCACTATAATACAACACAAATTTGCACAAGCAACGTAGATATTAGAAAATTGACAAAAACTAAAACCTTAAAGAAAACAAATTTATATTTTATCAACTCGACAATGACAATGATTATACAAAAGGTGTTCATATGTGTGTGTGTGTGTGTGTGTAAAAAACGAATGTTCTCAAGTCAAATTGAATGTAGGTATATGTGTATGTGCAAATTAAAAAGAGAAATTAAGCTTGTACTTATATACAAGCGTATTTACGTATATATACGTGTGTCTTGGTTAAAGAAAATTTAAAAGATGAAATAAAATTTGCAATATAAAGAAATTTTAAGGGACAAAACTTCAATATAAAAGAATTTGGAGGGAATGAAAATTGTTAAAGTGAGTGACACTAAAGCTAAGTTTAGTATTTGACTGTGTAATGTTTTTAGGGGGTAATGTTTTTAGGGGTTTAGAGTGCAATATTAAATGGTAATTTCAAACGGTAAGTTTAAGCAGTAAGTTCCGCGGCTTTTTAGTTCGGATACTGATTCGAAAAGATAACAAGAAAGTTTTTAAAAAGGAATTTTTTGCAAAAAAAAAAAAAATGATAAAGAAAAGAATAGAATAAGATAAAGTGTTGCAAATTTTTGTACAATTTGCTGGAACTTATCTGAGAGAGTGTCCGGGAAACAAGGTTCTTTGAATTTGAATATTTTTCTTTTCTTTTTTATTTTGTAGAATTGTTTCAAAGTGCATTTAATTGCGAGTCTTCTTTAAATTTCTTTTAGCAGTATTCCCGGTTGAATTTTCTTTCAGTCGTTTAACTTAGTAGAATTTCCGTAGTCGACTTTCGTTTAATTTTATTTTTATTTCTTGGGAAGCTCCATTCAAGAAGCGAGTGACGAAACCCATCTGCTAGCTTAAGTTTTTCGTGCTATCAGTTCGATCCTCGAATTCGTACTGAGGGTCAAATAGAAGTTCTCGACAAAAAGAGGAAGTAACTTTTTGGTAGCGTTTTCTCTGGGGTTCCTTCTCCCTTTTCCACTCTGGCCAAATCAAGTGCCGCACGTGGTCAGTTTAATTTTTTTAGAAATAAATTTTTATATGGTATGTATGAGTTTTCGGCCGCTCTCCCAACTGCGGGTCATCTGGCGTCATTCTATCGTGCTGCTGTGCCTGTCTGCAGATCTGTCGGTCTCTCTGCTTTGAAGCAAGAAACTTCGCTATTTTTACTTTTGAGTAAAATAAAAATGGATCAAAGTAGAATATTTTTATTACTGGTCAAATAAAGTTCAAATGTACGGACGTCGGCGAAAACGTAACTCGTGACCTGTCTTAACCAATCAGATTCACAGAAATTACTTATTTATTTTGGAACCTAACAATTTTTGCTTCAGTTACAAATTTTTGTACAAGTTAGTTTTTGATTCGATTTTTCTAGAATATTCTATTCTATGTGTCCTTCGCTGATTTGTTTAAAAATATGAGAGTATAAATTTTATGTAAGATTTTGATCCTTTTTTTTTCTGGAATATTCCTATCTACGTGTTCTGAGTTGATTTATCTTAAACTAAAGAAATGTGTATCCTATAAGTTTTGAGCTGAAAGGGAAGTTTACGTTTGGCTTCCTTAAATAGCAATGTTCTCGGCAATATAGTTAGCATATTGGCTCACCCTTAAAACAGATAGCAATTTCCTGAATTTTATGTTTCTTAAACTTTTCTATTTTTTGTTAGTATTGGCTTAGTTCTAGAATTATTGAGCTAGTATTTTATTATTCGCCAATGGCCCGGGAGACCTGGGTTTAATCCCAGGTTGAGTCATACCAAAGACTCAAAAAATGGTACTTGATGCTACCTTGCTTAACACTCAGCATTATAAGGTAAGAATCAAAGGTCAAGTGGAGCAATCCAAGGAAAGGAGTAGCGCCCTTCCCTACACCTTGGTGTAGTAACTATCGAAAAGAGAGCCTTCGGGTCACCCTCGACTAAGATCACCAAGTAACTTATTTTATGAGAACATCATCATGTTTATTTAACTGTGAGTTATATTTTGGTATTTCACTTTGTCTAAAGTATTTAAGATATTAATCTAAAAGTAATGTTGGCGACCGTAGTCGAGGGCAACCAGAAGGCTCCCTTTTCTATAGCTTCCACACCGAGGTGTAAGGGAGGGCGCTACTCCTTTCCCTGGATTGCTCCACTTTACCCTTGATACGTACCTAATATTGCTGAGTGTTAAACAAGGTGGTATCAAGTACCATTTTTAAAGTCTTTGGTATGACGCGACTTGGGATTGAACCCCGACTGGCGAAGACGTCACAATGTTATAACGGCTTTAAAAGTATATCAAATAAGTTATTTTTACGATACATTTCATTAAACTTTCTTTTTCGATGAAGTTTATCTTTTCTTATATTCCAGTAGGGTTAAAATGGGCTTTGCAAAAACAGATCTTTTTTTTTTCTTATACTGCAGGTCATTACCTTACGTATAATCGACAACCAAAGTTTAATTCATTCGTGGTTGGCCAACGTTGGTTCGATTTATGGCATGTCAACCCTAGTTAGGTTATTTAATTCAGAAGTTAGGTTTTAAGCAAATATAAGATTTCAAGTAATAATTCCTATTCATTAATAATAATAGTAATCACGCGTAAAAATATTGAACTATTTGACTTCAAGTTACTATTCTTAAAACAGATATGTTCACAGTTTGTTTTGTTTTTTTCATGTTTTCTAATCTAGTACTAATTATTAGCAAGCAAGTTTATAGTTTGAAGCAACTATTCCTATTTGATAATAATAGTCCTTTGCAAACACAAGGTACTTCAGAACCATTTTAAACATTATGTCAAACAGACGTATTTCAGTTATAGATGGCACTATAAAGATACTACGAATCCAGGTCCAAGTGAAGCTGGGAAAGATATCAATAGGTTTCCTCCTTCCCCAGAGACCCTGTTTACTTTAACTAAACTAAAACTGCCTTGCACAATATATTTCAGAGGAATGCAAAACAAAACAAAAAAGACTGAGTCTAAGTCTGTTGTAATAATGGAATTCTTAGAATTTAAAAAAAAAAACAGACAACAACATTAATTATATGTCCCCCTAACCTATCACCAACAGATTCTAAGGGGAAACGATCAAACAATTTTTTTTTTAATATTTGTTCATTTGCGAATGAAATGTTTATCTCTAATTCCTTTCATTTTCACTGTTAATTTGCGAATACATTCGTGGTTAGTTGGGGGATACCTCCTGTCATCAAATTAGTTTATGGTGTATAGCAAAATAGTATTCAGCTCAGACCAAAGTGGAATCAAAGTTTTCGTGTTGGCTTAGTTTAAACTGAATAACAGAGGATATGTAAAGAACGAATAAATAAATAAATAAATTTAAATTGAATTAAAAAAAAAAGAAGGAAAACTTAAATTTGCAGAAACTCCCAGAGGTCCCTAACGAGAAAAAGGGATGACGCGCGCGTAAAGAAAAAGGCAACCTCTTGACAAAGAGGAACAGGCTTTCTTTCACTATCAGGCGGTGGCCAGCGATTTGACCACATCGTTGCTGACGAGTGTCTGGGCGCCACGCCATACGTCTTTGGACGTGGCGTTGGTTAGTCTCTTTCACCCAGTAGCAGCTCTCTCTCTCTCTCTCTCTCTCTCTCTCTCTCTCTCTCTCTCTATCTCTCTCTCGTGGTCAGCATTATGCTGAAATACAAAAGACCCACAAATGAACTACAAACTAACCCTCACCGGACTTTGACAAACTTCCAAATGAAAACTAACCCTGATGGGAGCCCGAAATACCAAATGAGGACAAACACATACATGAAACGATTAACGTATTTTTGATACCTTAACTGGGGGATTCAACTATTTCAATGTATTTAGGAAAAACTCTCTCACCCATGGAATAGTTGTTGAACTCAGTAAATAAAGAAAAGTATAAAAGAAACTTCTTCGTCTCTTAATGTTGCTGTCTTTTTCTTTTGTATAATTCTTTTGGGACTTTCTTGGGTAAGGCATTACACCTACTAGCCAACGTGGGGGTAAAATAAAATAACCAAAATATGGAGTCAGATATCAAACGGCAACACAGCCTTTCCCTTTTCAGCCTCTTACCCCACAGATATTTTATCAATAATAGCAACAGAGCACAAGAAAGATGCTGCTGCATACAATTCCAAAGATATTCCAAAGAGAAGCTGTAAATTTATTGATATAGGGTGTCGATATCCCGATAAAGTATTCTGGTTCGCCATTTCCTAGGATTTTACTTGAGGCATAGCAGGTGTTTTTAGAATCTATACACCGCGGATAATTAGGTCCTGTTGTTGTTTACTATTTAGATTTTGATGATTTATTTATTTGCAATTTCGTCTGCCTTTTAGTTTTTAACAATTTCCCCAAGAAGTGCCATCCATTTTAGAAAATTAAAAACTTTAAACACGGATAAGATAGAAAAATATAATCACTTTTATCTTCGTGTGAATAACTATAATGCAATTATCACTTTACAGCATGGGTCAACACTAAACCTTTTTTTTTTTTTTTTTATTTCTATTAATTTTTTTTTCCTTCTTTTTGTTGTGTTGAGAGCATTTCACACAATTAATTTGTTTTGTTCTCTTCAGACGATATAACACGGCTTTTTTTTTTTTTTTTGTTTTCTGTGTTTGTTGTTGTTTTTTAATTTTTTTATGTGTTGTTAACGTTCGTTTCAAACGGTAGCCATGAAAATGTAAAGAGTATTGACTCTTTTAGCTGAAGCCAAGCATCAAAACTCATATGCAATTCGTACTTTCGGTCATTGTATTACATTAAAAACAAGAAAAGCAAATACGTGCGTAAATTGCTCTGTCCAGCGTAAAAGAAATAATTATTGATTTATTGGTATTTGTGACAATAACTTATTTATTTATTTATTCATTTAACAAAAGCGTATCTTTTTGTTATCTAACTGAAGATGTTTTCCTACGCGTTTATGCACTTACGGAACTATGGTTTCTCCCCACCAACTGTCTTATCAATTTTTTTTTTAAATTGAAAGAGAAGTTCAAAACAAAATTTTGCAAAATTGATGATAATAATCACTCATCAAAGGAGGGGTGATATCGACTGTTCTTTTTTGATTTCATGGTTGAAAGATGTAAAACCTAGTTTTGTGTAGAAACATCTCCAGCATGAACGACTCCGATATATTAAAGATACGTATTTTAAATATACAACAATATTCAAAAGAAAGTCTTATATATATATATACATATATATATATATATATATATATATATATATAGAATATGTGAGCCTAGATTTCATGCTTTATGCATTCATCATAAATTACTACATAACCGGCTCATTGGCCAAGTGGGTAGAGTGTTCTCCAATGGTCTGGGAGACCTGGGTTCAATCCTACGTCGCGTCATACCAAAGACTTTAAAAATGGTACTTGATACCTCCGAGCTTAACCCTCAGCGATATAAGGTATGTATCAAGGGTAAAGTGGAGCAATCCAGGGAAAGGAGATGCGCCCTCCCTTAAACCTTGGTGTAGTAGCTATTGAAAAAGGAGCCTTCAGGTCGCCGATTTTACTATATATATATATATATACGCACACACACAGTCATAAACGCAAAACTTGCAATGCATATAAACACTTTTATATCTTATCTATCTATCTATCTATCTATCAGGAGTGTGAGCAGAAAGTATCGGGACAAAATCTTTATTTGTTTTTAATCTAAAAGAAAGATTTGTGCATGACGGAGCAACTTACATAGAAAAGATTATCATTGATTTAGTGAAATTTCTGGATACATTTTTTCAATTAGCAATCTCTATATATATAAAGCAAAATGTATTTGTTGAAAAAAAGAGCTTCCTACAATAGCAGCGTTTAACATACTCACCATATCCTACCAATCATTCCTTCCAGATATGAACAATCTTAACCAAACCTTTGTTTCTAAAGCTCATCGTTTCAAAAACACCGAAAAATCTGTTATGTTTATTTTAAGGTAAAGGAATATAATTACAAATGTTTCCATCAAACTAGATTAATAAAGCCACATTAATACTTAGTGTTAAAATATTTTAGATATAAACATTGATTCAATTGAGACCTCTTCAAAAATGAAACATTTGCTACTTTGGGCCATTGGGCATTGCTGTGCTACTCATTCCGGATATTTATATATATATATATATATATGTGTGTGTGTGTGTGTGTGTGTGTGTTTGTGGAAATAAAAAAAGGCGCGTAAACGTTCGTAGATTAAAAAAAAACATGCATTCTAATCCTTACCGATTTTAGCCTTAAACCATCATTAGAGGATATTTATTTCATGATGGATGTTTATTTTAAAACTGATTGGCTAATGAATACCAAAGGATTGGCGTTAACGTATGCATGAGACTTGAACTTTATCTTAGCGACTTAAAATAATTTCAAATTTAAAGGTATTTTTCTCTCTCGAAGATAGGAAAATCCGGTTATGATTTTTAGATAATGACTTTTTAAAAATATTTTTATATCTTTTATGTGAAAATTTATGATTGAAATGTCTTTTGTCTGGAATTAATGAGGAGTTTGATAATTTTTTTCAATTTTCTCTATTATGATTAATGTAGAAATCTCTGTTAAAATCATGGAAAATCGGCGTAGTTAGTGTGTTTACAACAAGGCTTTGTTTCTATTCTTGTCTGACTGGCAAAAAAATTATTTCATTCGTAGATTAAACATTTTTCCATAAGATTTTATTTCCTATCATTTTATGTCTCCAATATGTAATCATAGCAATCATGGAAACATACCTTTTCGTTCAGGTTTCATTTTAAGGATTTCTCAGCGATTCTTGATAATTTATGTCAATAAGTGAAGAACGGCTTCGAGCTGACAAAGAAAAGAAGGAGAAGGTACCCCGCAAAAACAATTACCGACGCCGACTACGCCGATGACATAGAGATACTGGCAAATACACCCAACCAAGCCGAAACACTACTGCATAGTTTGGAACGAGCAGCCGCAGGCATAGGCCTCTATGTCAATGCACACAAAACGGAATATATGAGCTATAATCAAACGGGTGACATCTCCACTCTAGACGGAACCCCTCTTAAACTAGTAGACAAATTCACTTACCTAGGAAACAGCATCGCATCAACCGAAAAGGACATCGACACGAGGTTAACGAAAGCATGGACAGCTATCAATAGGCTATCGATAATATGGAAATCAGACCTAACCGATAAAATGAAACGCAGTTTCTTCCAGGCAGCGGTCGCATCGATACTGCTATATGGATGCACTACATGGACTCTAACAAAACGGCTGGAGAAGAAGCTAAGCGGCAATTACACAAGAATGCTGCGAGCAATCTTGAACAAGTCCTGGCGGCAACACCCCACGAGACACCTACTGTACGTCCACCTGCCTCCTATCACGAAAACTATTCAAGTTAGACGAACCAGACATACAGGACACTGCTGGAGAAGCAGGGATGAGCTCATAAGGGATGTACTCTTGTGGACCCCCACACATGGCCGTGCAAAAGCAGGACGACCAGCACGAACATACATTCAGCAACTATGTGAGGATACGTGATGTTGTCCAGAAGACCTGCCTGAGGCGATGAACGATAGGGAAAAGTGGCGAGAGAGGGTCAGGGATATCCGTGCTACCAGCACGACATGATGATGAAGATGATGATTGAATGTTCTTACCAAGGGACACTTTCTTTTCTTTTTTCTAAATATAAAGATTTCAGTTCTTAAAATTGTTATGGCTCAGTATATTTGATGTTCGATAGAATTTTCTTTATCGCCATGTGCAGTAAAATCTGTTTTCAATTTCTTTATATGATTAAATCTATCATTATTGTAGAGCGTATTCCATTAATCCTCGTCGCTGGTTTGTATACATGGGTTGGGAAGATTTAAAATGGAGATAATAATGGTTGTCTGTCGGTTTCGTATATAGTGTTGGTTTTACTTGATTATATATATATATATATATATATATGTATATATGCGCTCGCGCGCGTGTGTGTGTATAAGTCAAGTTGTCAAATAATACTATAGAATGTGTATTTTTTTCGTTGTAAAATTTAATTGAATTGTGTTTTATATTCGAGGTAGTAAGGAAATAGTTAATTTTGTTACTTATCGAATATAATTAAAAATATGTCATCTACGTAACTTGAGTAAAAAAAAAAAAATAGTCTATTCAAATTTCATTGCATTGTTACGAACAGTGTTTGGCCGCTAAACCGCATTTCAAAGCAACACTGCTCACCAACTTTCCAAACCAAGTGCTGGCTGTAGCAATATCTGAAATTCGTAATTAAAAACACGGTGGTTAAAAGTGAGAAGAACGACAAGCAATAACAATAACTCGGAGACTAGATATATAAAGCAAAGTAAGAGGAAAGAAAGAAATTTCACAGTTTTTATTCAGTAAGTGGGTGACTTCTGTCGTATATTGAACCGCTGGATAAACAACGAAGATATAGATAAATATAATTTATATTTTTATTCTCGACAGCGACGTTTGTGTGCAGTAAGAGTAAGTCAGAGAGAGTTCGCACATATCTTTCTTCAGTGGCGGGGACCCCTTTTTGTGATGTAGTGCGACGGCCGGGGAACACACACGGGGGAGCTGACAGGTTTGCTTGAGTGGCAAGCGGATCTCCTCCTTCGCTTGAGAGACCAGCGGATCTCTCCTCTTCGCTTGAGCGACCAGCGGATCTCTTCATTCAGTCCCAAATTACAGACCTTATATTGTCTTTTCATGTTCCATGCGGAAATATGAACATCCTCTTCGCTTCACGTATTCTTTGTTTATGGCTGGTTATCGGAACATACATACTTCCTTTTTTTTCGGTGATTTGTTGATCTTATCTGCGAACAGAAATATCTGTCACTCTATCCATAGGCAATAAATTATATTCTTCGCCATCCACCTTCATTTTCTCTTTCCTGTGAAACCACTTTGTTGATGTTATCTTGCGATCGCATTGAATCTGCTAAGTTCATCCACGTCTCCAGCTAAGTCGGTATACTATACTTCCACCAGACACACAAAATGTTGCATATTGAACCCAGCCAAGCTGTCAAAATAGGAAATGCACCTGTGTAAATAACAGGTGCATCCGGTCGAGGAATATCAGAATATAACCTTGACCGTGGACGGGTTAAATGAGTGAGATTTGTAACGCCCACAAGAAGGTGGACGACGAACTATTATATAACTCGGTGCACAGGAAGTTCAATCCGTTGGAGATCAGATGAATTGAAGATAAGATTCGTTAGAGAGAACCAGCACTCAGAAAGGCTGGTCCCCCAGGCCTCCGGTTGAGCAGCACAGGATAACAGGAAAGAAACACTATTATGCCCATAAGAGTGGGGGTCGATATTTTGCAGTTCTGTCCGGTCTCCAACTCCCTCTCACAGTAAAATCTTTAGTAACCCTTTCGAAGCCTTTCAAATAAACTGGGAGGTATATTTTTCTAAAGAACTGTGTCGCTCGTCTTTATTGTGTCGTCGTTATGTTCATGCATGCATCTGCATATGAGTATGCAACACAAAGCCTACTGTGTAGTATGAATTTGAAAATAAAGCAAATGCATAAACAGTGTAGCCTTAGGTAAAGAGTCCCAAAGAAAGCGTGGTACGAAAAAAATCAGAAGCATAACACTACAAACTCAGCAAAAATTGACAAAAAATGGATACTTACTTTGGTTTTAAACTATATCTCTCCTCCCCCCTCTCTCTCTCTTTCTCTCGCCATATCTTCTGTGTCTTGCCCTAACGACCAGCTTCTTCTTACTATTCCCCAAACACGCTTTTATTCGTTTTTTTTTTCGGCTAAAAGTTCACATTTTTTGAAGACCGTTTTAACTTAAAGAGGTAACAGATTCCCCTCCTCTGAGCTAAATTCGGTTGCCCCGTTAGTTATTTGTAACTGCCTCTCACCACAGACGACTTGACACAAAGTCAATGACCCGAAGGTTGATTATAGTGGGGTTTGAGGGAGTGGGGAGGTCGTGCTTGAGCTAAGACTTGAACCCTGCTGGTCATTATCGCCCACCCGAGGCTTAGAGCCTTTTGGCTTCGAATCTGTCTTTGACTTTGAACACAGCGCCGGACCTAAGCTTGGCTGCCCTGTTAACTTTTGGTTGCTGCCTATGTGTTTATATAGCGTTAGCCGCTGCTACACTGCTGGTCGAGGGAAGTATTTCTTTACACAGGAAGTCTCCTATTAGGATATAAGTGATAATGAGATACTTCATTATACGTTGAAGATTAACTTTCAAATATAATATATTTTATCCTGTGATGATAATTTTGTCTCCGAAAGGCTAGCATAATTAACTCCTTTCGAAAAATAGTTCGCGTGTTCGTAACAGAAGTTCGCTCATGACGTATGTACGACGTTTTGCTGTCTGATGTCACGGGTGACTCAACTTATTTTCTAAACCGAATAGTTTGTGTATCGTTGACGGAAGGGCTACGGTAGCTCTATGAAAGTAAAATTTGAAATGATTGTAGCCACTTGTTACTCATGTCGGAAATGTCAAGTATTAGTGAATGTCGACCACCTGATTTCGTCAATGAACGGAATTATCCATCACAAACTGTTGGGTATCGCCTACCTTTTCAGCATAATGAGCTGTTCCATCTGCCATATATGGCAGTAGCGGAGATCAGTCAGGGAATAAGTCTACGATTCAGACCAGAAGAGCCGTTCCTATTGATGAAGTATATCATTACTCTATCACTAATCCTATGTTCTTATTACTAACAGTCTCTCTCTTGTAAATACTCTGTCCTGTGAATATAACTATTTCCCTCACATATCGTGGTTTGTCTTATTATTATTACTACTTGTGTTCACTAATAAGAACACAACACAAACCGAAAACTATTTCCGAGACCATTAATTCTGTGAGTCGTTTAGAAGGTATTTTCTGACAGCAAGTGACATTTGGTCGTATAATGACCAGTTTCATTATACAGAGAAATCAAAGAGATGTACTCCTGCCAAAACCGGATGTATTCTACGTCGGCAGAGTCGCGATTAGCTTCGCTATAAAAACCAGCAGTCATAGACGAAATCGCCGGTTTGGTAGCGGGCATGGCCCAGAACGAAAAGATTTACTTTGTTCCTTTCACTCGTATGACCTCCCGAGGTTCAAACAACCAGTCGCTACCACCTTGGTTTTCCCAGTGACACTCAGGTATTTTCAACTGCCCTTTACAGAGCAAGAAAGTCTTTCTGATAAATCTGTCTCAGAGGACCAGCCATTTCCGGACCCGCCAACTCAATGAAGTTGCCCTTTACAGAGCAAGAAAGTCTTTCTGACAAATCTATCTCAGAGGACCAGCCATTTCCGGACCCGCCAACTCAATGAAGTTGCCCTTTACAGAGCAAGAAAGTCTTTCTGACAAATCTATCTCAGAGGACCAGCCATTTCCGGACCCGCCAACTCAATGAAGCGACATCCGGGGGAACAAACTCACCAGCTCAGTGTAGCGACGTCTCGCAACTCAGGCTGCATTCCCTCGCATACAAATGAATAACCTCACGCTCTGACGACACCAGTCCGCGAGGAGTGAACACCACTTGGACTGACGACGAATTTACAGCTCTTTGAATTTATTGATGTTTTCAAGTGTATCTCGAAATAATAAATTTGACAACTTCGTTATAAGCAGAAATCTAGTTTTCTAATCTTTCCCTTTCCTGTGTCACTTCAGTCATTTCTAAAAATTTGACGGCCCCAGCAACAAAATGAAATATAACAGAAAGAAAAAAATACAATTTAGAAATTGCCATGTTACGCCAGAGAGTCTAACAATATCTGAATGCATATGTTTTGTTACCAAAAACAAATCGACATTTAAGAGAAAGAAACATTTAATTTGAAAGTTAAACTGTATTGTTATGCAAAGACAGATTTTGAACCCTCTGGAAAAAAAAAAAGAATTGTTATTGTTCATGTCTTTAACAAATCCGTATTTGCAGAATATTCATTTCGGTGAGGAATTGGGACATCTTGTACAAAGGCGAACATCACGACAAAGAGCTCATGAATTATAAGAAACTTCATACATTGTCGTAGACATCGTCAAATGCTTTCCATGAATTACGATTGTCTCCCTTTAAAGTATATTATTTTTGGTAATAAAATTATTTGTATTCAGATAATGTTGAACTTTCGATGAAAGATTAAAATCTAATTTTCAAAACTGGCTTTTTCATATATATATATATATATATATATATATATATATATATATAGTATGCCCATTGTATGATACCACTTTCTAAAAGAATAATTAACCATTCCATGAACGGATATGACTTTTTAAGGCAAAAAGAGATTCAAAGTCTTTAGCATAAATTTGGTACACATGACATTTCATCTTATGGGAAACTGCTGTATCATTACTTTCATGAATCTTGATATGTCTTTTAAGTCTTCCCTTTATTTGCATTATATATAAAGTTAGCGACCATAGTCGAGGGTGACCCGAAGGCTCCCTTTTCGATAGCTACTACACCAAGGTGTAGGGGAGGGCGCTACTCCATTCCCTGGATTGCTCCACTTTACCCTTGAACCGTACCTTATAATGCTGAGTGTTAAGCAAGGTGGTATCAAGTTCCATTTTTAAAGTCTTTGGTATGACTCGACCTGGGATTGAACCCAGGTCTCCCGGGCCATTGGCGAACACTCTAACCGCTATATATATATATATATATATATATAATACAGACGCACAAAAGAAAACACAAAAAAGGAATGGATAATATTTCCAACAAACACCTACAGCCTCAAAAAATACTTAAACCATCTTAACATAATCATAGTAACAAACACCTCAAAACAATCAGTATATAAATAATATCAACACAAACGTACTCTACGCCACAAAAGTATTTACTAAAATGTCTTTTAAAATATTGAAAAATTATGAGAAATCGGGCTCAATTCAAAAAATATGCCAGACTTTATTACTGCCTAGCGCAAAAATTCTAGCAGTAACTGTCAGGTTAAGCGAAGGGAAGAGAAATGTATAAAAAAAATAAAGAAAATAAAAAAAGGGGGAGAAGGGAAACTTACTTTTGGTAACTGAAAGAAAAGTGTCTATATTTCTTCAAAACAAAAACAACCAATTCCTACAAAGTAATTCATTTCAAGAGAAATAAACTTAACAAAATCTGGCTTGACATATTTTTCTCAATGCTTGTCAAAAACATTGAATTTAAGGTAACAAAAATAACACACATTCAAGTAATGACAATATTATAACCAGGAAAGAAGGGTATAAAGAAATACAGCGACTGATTTGCTCGAAGCCATACCGTCAACCACCTACTGTCAGTTTAACTCTGTTAATGATAAAATACCATTCTTTGGTATTTCATGTCAAAGTTCATTTTAAAGCCAACTTTAACGGCTTATGCTTCTTCTCGGTATGTCCTTCTTGTGTAGAATCAACCTGGACAACCGTATTCTTCTAGTTTCCTGTGTAGATTTGTTGAAAACGAAGTTTACTATTTCATTAAATGAACTTCGAGAAGACCACTGCTTCCCTCTCTTAGATGAATATCTATCTGTTTCAACTCGGATTTTCTTCTGTTGAGCCTAAGGAGGCTTTTACCACATTTTCTGACCCGGCCAACAGCTTCTTTTGTCGGCAAAAGTCCAATACTACCGCCTCCAGATATTAGACTCAACTTACTTTTGAAGGAGGCAGTATACCAAAACCAAAAATAGCCTACAGTAGGCCTATTGTTTCAACAAGTAACCATTAAAACCTTGTAAGAAGAAGTGGCTTAGCCTAAGACTAATGGGCTTATTTTGCTTAAATCATCTTGCTTAAGAAAAAACTGCCAGAAGTCGAAGGCGAATTAACAATAACTCGCAAGACAAAAGGAGCGAGCCAAGCAAGTACTTCCGCTCGTGCTGAAAAAAAAAAAAGAAGAAAGAGAGATAGAACCCTTGCAGGTTTCACTTAGATAACAGTAGGGGTGGGGGTTAACGGCACAACTTCCAGACAGCCAAGCAGATTCAAGTAGACTTTAATTGCCGAATTTATAAATTTCAACAAAATATTAATTGCCGAAACTTGCAAAAATTCCACGTAAACAAGGTAAACAACACTTTTAATGTTATTTGACACCACAGGAGCACATAAGACCACAACTTCGATTTAATTAACATATCTTTAATTTAAGGAGAAAAGTAAAAACCAAAAAAAAGCAAACAATTTCTCGGCTAAGGTACATAGAGAATGAACCAATTCATAAGACTAGCATTATCAGTTTATGGCCAGTTTTTTTTTACTTTATATCTCCTGCCTTCATTAAATTAATACTTAAGAAATATTTGGTTTCATTTTTCAATCCTAATCTTTGGCAGAAGAGCCAGAGAGTAACACTTTGAAAGCGCACTGATACAACATTAAAATCATTAAAAGAAATTGTCAACTCATATTTAAATAATCACATCATTTTGTCAGGAACTTCACCGATAAATTAATATACTGATGGAAAATAAAATTGCCCCATCCTAAAAAACAATGAAGAATCAATGCTAATTTTGACCTGAATGTCTAAATATCTTATTTTGAAACCGCTGTAAGTAATAATCTTTATATGCCATTACTTACTAAAAATCCCTTTAGTCGGGGACGACCCGAAGGCTCCCTTTTCGATAGCTACTGCACCAATGTGTATGGGAGGGCGCTACTTCTTTTCCCTGGATTGGGGCGCCTCGGGTAGCGTAATGGTTAGCAAGCTAGACTAGCAAACCTACACGGGTGAGTTCGTGTCTCATTGTGTGCCCCATTCATATGGCCTTGTGCCACATTTAAGCAAAAAGCTTAGTAAATTACTACTTCTTTTCCCTGGATTGCTCTACTTTACCCTTGATCCGTACCTTATAATGCTGAGTGTTAAGCAAGGAGGCATCGAGTACCATTTTTTGAGTCTTTGGTATGACTCGACCTGGGATCGAACCCAGGTCTCCCGGGCCATTGGCGAACACTCTAACCGCCAGGCCAATGTCCGGTATAAAATGCATATTTAGAGAGCTTCAAATTTTCCTTTAGTGTATTTAAGTCTGCTCTTTCGGAAGAAAGCTGGACAAATGAAAGACTGAAACAGTCGAAGCAACAACTCACAACACTACTCTAAATAAACATTCACATTCAATGTCAAAAATGAGAATTGTCCAAAAACACAAAGTGCACTGATTTAATGGTGTGTGATATCACATATTGCGTCATAGTATCATAAAAAGAAACAGGTGATCAGATGCATCTAGTGAGGGTCAGACTAGCTAAACTCCAAGAACTCATTCTTTGCCAAGTCTTATGTGGTGGACGTACAACAGATCACCATTATTTAACCTCGGCTCCAGAAAGAAAAGAATTCTGTTGCTTTGATCTTCAACGAAGAAAAAGTAAAAAAAAAAAAAAAAAAAAATGAAGACGTCTGTGTGTTACTAATTCATTCTGGAATCATTCCAGTCACAAATAACATTCTAAAGATTTCTCAAAACTTGTTTGCCTTTTTGTAGGAAAATCCAGTGGAGAATTAAAAAGATTCGAGACTGTCTCTGTTGCGGAAAAACTAAATGTACGAGAATCATGCGTACCCAACAGAAAATGCTTGATAATCACCAGGAATCAGCATGTCATGTGGCATTATGCTGTGACCATTCTGACCTGTGTTACCCATGTTTTTTTTTGGGGGGGGGGTCATTTGATTATATGGAAATCAGATCTAACCGATAAAATGAAACGAAGTTTCTTCCAGGCAACGGTCGCATCGATACTGCTATATGGATGCACTACATGGACTCTAACAAAACGGCTGGAGAAGAAGCTAGATAGCAATTACACAAGAATGCTGCGAGCAATCTTGAAAAAGTCCTGGCGGTAACACCCCACAAGACACCAACTGTACGGCCACCTGCCTCCTATCGCGAAAACTATTCACATGGCCGTGCAAAAGCAGGATGACCAGCACGAACATACAGTCAGCAACTATGTGAGGATACGGGATGTTGTCCAGAAGACCTGCCTGAGGCGATGAACGATAGGGAAAAGTGGTGAGAGAGGGTCAGGGATATCCGTGCTACCTGCATGACATGATGATGATGATGATTTCTGTACTTATTTATGATAGAACTTCAAACCTGGATAGAGAGCAAACACCAAAGTCAATGTCAAACTTAGGAATCCCTTTAAATGTCGAAGTAGGCTTACAGCAATGAAGCAATAAGCCCAGAAAAGTGTTTTTTCTGGTGTTTGTGCTTCAAAGTGGTTGAATATCACTGAAGGATGGTGAGCGGTCAGGATGACCCTCAGCGATATTATCCCATGAAAATATCAAGGAAATTAAGAGAATCAGGTATCAGAATTACTTAGATTACCATCACTGTACTATAAGAGAACATTTAGTACAAATTATCTGAAATGTAGTGCAATGGAAGTAGAATGATCTAACATGGAATCACGCCAGTTTTTATGCTCTACCAGTAAAATCATCATTCTATCCACGGAATTCCTGATCACAAAATTTGGCTAACTGTAACTGCTTTTCTCCCAACGTATTGTTTTGACGTCATTGAGAAGATTCGATGTGAATTGCATTTGGTGCTTAACATACTTCAGTTGCATAACATTCAGGGAAAGTTCAAAGAATGGCAAATTAAGACTTTTGCATCGTATGATTATGTACACGCTGATAACTCAACAGGCCAGCTTATCTCCGGCAGATTTGTCCTCATATCTGACATTTGAACAATCTATTGTTACAATGTACCACATTCTAGTCAAACCACAATGATTTGCCTGCCTTGTCAAATACAGTCATTTTTTTCCGATTCAGCTGATAAGATATCTGCAGCTTGATTCTACCAACATTTGAAGGTTTGTGAAATTAACAAAACCAGCTTTTGATGAGAACACTTGATTACAGGTGTTACAGGTCTCTCTCTTAGAAGAGATAGTGACACAAAGGTGGTAACAATAGACTGTATACATTTGTTCAACATGCCAACAAAACACTATTTAGAATGACTATTTCAAAGACAGAGGCAAAATTTAGATAAAATGTGAAAAAAAAAATTTTATTGCACCACTTATTGCAAAAATTATATTTATTTATAATGCATAATAAATAAAAATAATGAATAACATAAAAAAACAAACAAAAGCAATGCATAATATAAAGAAGAAAACAAAATCAATGTATAACATAAAGAACAAAACAAAAATAATAACTAATATTTGATAAAAAACAAAAAAAAAATTCATAATATGAAAAAAAACAAAGCAAAAACAATGCATAATATCTACAACAAAAGCAAAATAATTAATAATGTTAAAAACAAAAAATATGCATTATATAAAGAACAAAACAAAAACAATACATAATACAAAGAAAAAAAATGAATGATATAAAAAACAAAACAAAAAAACGATGCATAATATAAATCACAGAACAAAAAGGGGGTGTCCTCATGGTGTAATGGTTAAAGCGATGGACTGCGGAATCGTAGTACACAAGTTCGTACTCCAGTAGCGCTATTACGTTCACTTTCCGCCAAATACCCTTGGGAAAGGGATGAACCCCCTTATCCTCCCAGCTATGGGATAAATAGTACCACTAATGTTCTTTTAGGAGAATGGCTTTGGCATTAAATAACCTAAAAAGAGTTGATATGCCATTAAAACAAAGAAACCAAGAAACCAAACAGAACAAAAAATAATTCATAATATAAAGAACAAAACAAAGATAATGAATAATATAAACGATAAACAAAAGCAATTCATATTATGAACGACAACAAAAAAAAAGCAATGCATATAATAAATAAAAAAAAAAATAATATGAAAAATGAAATAAAACATCCTTAACAAAACAAAAAGAATAAATAATATAAAGAACAACACAAAAAATACATAATATGAACAACAAAAAAGCAAAATATAAAGAACAAGACAAAAATAATGAATAATGTTAAGAACAGAACAAAAAAAATTAAGAATATAAAGAAAAAAAACAACAACAAAAATGCCTAATATAAAGAACAAAAAAAATGCACAATAAAAAGAAAAACAAAAATAATGTATAATAAAACAACAAAACAAAAATTATATATTATATAACAAACAAAGCCACAACAATGCATAATAGAGAGAACAAAGCCAAAAAAATCATAATATAAAGAAAAAAACAAAAGCAATGTGTAATATATAGAAAAAAAAACAAAAACACGCACAATGATCAAATAAAAAATAATAATATCATATATTTCTTTCGGAAAAACTGACTTAGAATATCTTTATATATTTGATTTTTGTTGCTATATATTCAATTCTATTCTAGAATATTAAATACTAAAAAAGGATATAAATAATGAAATCAGTGTTCTCTTACAGCATCAACAGCTGGAATTGTCTCAATCTCAAACGAAATATAATTGATTTTTTTGATATTTTCAAATTTCAATAAGAATTAAAACATAAAGCTGAATATAAAAAAGCTATTTGATTAGTTCTGAATTTTTTAAATTAAAAAATTACAAGTTTCTGAGCAATTAGTTTTTAAATGATTTACTAAAAGACCATTTGATTTTTGGAGGCAATTATAAAAATGGGTCCTTCTATTTATCTATCTACTTTCTGATATATTTTCATTATAAGAGATAAAAACTATATGATGTTACTAAGGCCAATGTTTTACAAGATGTGTGTGTGTGTGTGTGTGTGTGAGAGAGAGAGAGAATCTAAGAGAGAGAGAAAAGCTATCACAGAATTATTGCAAGGTACAATGTAGAGACCCTATCTATCT
>OY757926.1:76850601-76878101 GCA_963585895.1 Sepioteuthis lessoniana
ATATTTGACTAAACTGAATAGGTTGAAATAGAAATATTTTGACAACTAAACTGTGCACTTACATTTAAATTGTGTACTTATGCTAAACTGAATTGTTTGAAATATCACTATTTTTGATATTGAAATTGTACTTACATCAAACTGGATTGTTTAATTTTAATATAGAACTGTTTTGACATTTAACTATGTATAAACAAAATCTATACTTATATTAAACTGAAGGGCTAAATTAGAACTGTTTGAATAAACTGAATATCTTGAAATAGAGATGTTTTTGACAATTTAAATGTGTACTCAAGCTAAATTGAATTGTTTGAAATAGAACTGATTATTTGTATAAAAATGGATTTGGCATTAAATGATCAACAAAGGTTGATATGCCATAAAAACCAACCAACCAACTAAAATGAATACATAAGCCCATTTATTAATTATACCAGTCAATATACCCAAATATGCTCAGTGATTTATAATATATAACCGTTACGTTTTGGTGTTATTAAAGATTGTATACCAACATGCAAACTATATTTGTGACTCATTTAGAAAATTATTAAAAATTTTGTATAAAAAGAACCTGTATTGCCATTAACTTGAAAAGCATCCTTTTACCATCATATTTACATCTGTCTGAAATGAATATGTTATATTATATACATATACACACTCATATAATATAATATAATATAATATATATATACATATATATATATATATATATATATATATATATATATATATGTGTGTGTGTGTGTGTGTGTGTGTGTGTGTGTGTGTGTGTGTACATGCACAACCCCCAACATATATATATATATATATATATATATATATATATATATATATATATATATATATATATATATATATATTCTAATTTCCTTTCAAGCAAGTAAGTATTTAGGTATTCTTATGTGAACCATATGAACCATACAAATATAAAAGGAGAACAGAAGAAAGAAAAAAGAAAAGAAAAATTAGAATAAAAATGAAGCATTATCATAAAGCTAAATATATTTTTACATACTCAGCTAATGACAACACAAAAAAATTTCAAAGAAATTTTATTGAATGAATTCAAAATTTATGAAATTCTTTTTTCCTTCAATCTGCTTTAAGCTTTAAGTAAAAGTTATTCTGAGGAGAAAATGAATTAATCTATACACACACACACACACACACACACACACACATATATATATATATATATATATATATATATATATTAGGTGTATACACAAGTTTACAGACAAAGATTTTTGTAATTGTTTTTAAAAGGTATATTATATTTGTAGTTTTCAAAACAGAGTTCTAGGAACTTTTGTGTACACAAGTAATGCTAATTAAATGTTAAATATCTCTAAATTTTAGCCTATTAGCAGGTAATTGAAAATATTGATGCAAACAAACATTTATATCTATAAGCATATGCATTGTCTTATATAGTTGTATGTAGATATACATCTGTCATTTTGTAAATAAACTGGTTATAGATAGATAGATAGATAGATATAAACAGAATAAATAGATAGATATAAACAGGATAGATAGATAGATAGATAGATACTTAATATAAATATGATATATGTAATGTATATTTCATCTTCATCTTGATCAGCTCATTGGCCTGGTGGGTAGAGTGTTCGCCAATGGACTTGGAGACCTGGGTTCAATCCCAGGTTGTCTCATACCAAAGACTTTAAAAATGGTACTTGATACCTCCTTGCTTAACATTCCACAATATAAGATACGTATCAAGGGTAAAGTGGAGCAATCTATATATATATATATATATATATATATATATATATATATATATATATATGTGTGTGTGTGTGTGTGTGTGTGTGTTTATACATATATGTATATGTACATATGAATGTCCATATATCTACTTTATGAGGAAAGCAACACACAAAATGAGAATTTTGATGATGATGACGGTGATGACTAAAATGATGATGATGACAATGATATATGAAATATTAATTCAGTAGAAAGAATATCCAAATAAAATAATAAAATAGAAATTGTTCCCAACCAATTCCAAACTCTTCTGAACCATCATATATTCATAAACTTTATGGCAATGGTACCATTTCAGCACAAGAAGATGACATATAAAAATGAATAATTTGCTCTGATAGAATTCCTGCAGCAATAATCATTTCTTACCCGGATTTTTAAATTATTTTCTTCTTCATTTCTTTCTATTTTAATGCTTAAAGCCAAAAACTAAAAATCCAGCTCAAGACATTTGAAATTATTTCAGTTTTTGACTGTTTTAATTGGGAGGGGATCAAAATTTTTTTCTGACTGTTTTTCTGGCTCATTTAAAAGACATTTTAGTCATTACATTTATGAATATTGGTAGTGGCTCGGAAAACAATTCTCTGGAAACTTTTTAGTTCAGCAATTGCACATTGTATTTCGAAAACATTTTAAAACATCTGCAAGCTAAATCTGTGTACATTCCGTGGCTTAATGAAAATAACCACCAAGGATTAAAAGATAAATACGATATTTGAATGTGTAGAGGATTTCTTAAGGTTTTATACTTTTCATAAACCTTGAAACTTTAGAGTTATTGATTTAGAAGGGAATTCTTTTGTGGTACGTTGATTTTAATCCTATTAACTCGACAATTTTACTTTCAGATATCATATTTCATTCTGGAAGAAAGTCAAGAGAAATTTCATAATTTCCCAATATTTACTGATGTGTGAATCTGTTTGTCTGTCCTCTACCGACAACTAAATAGTTGAATAAGGCTATCAAATTTATTATGCGTACTTACTAAATTTTTGTCTTGTCGGTCAGGCCTAGAAAATGCCAAATGCATCTCCTGAAGAGAGTTTAGTTTGGCAGGAATAAAAATGCCCAAATTGGAAGACGTGTGCATGTTGTTGATTAGCTGTTTGAGTGGTTTTACTAATGTCATCTCTTGTTTGATTATTTAATGGCTTAGTCAGTCTTTTTTTTTTCAAATAATTATATAGTTTCAAATAAGAAATGATTTGAACAATTTATAAAAAAATATTTTGCTTCTAGTATCTGTTTTTGATTCTAATTTATACATAATAACATAGATTCAAGAATCTATTCTTTTTTTAAAAAGTCTCCACACACTTTAATGGATTAAAGTATTTCTTCTTATCAAAACTCACTTGTTTGCATACATGTATATGTTTTCAAATATTCCTATGTAATACTGATAATATTCAGATCTCTTTGACCTATAGATGGGACCCTATCAGGTACTTCCACTCTGAGTCAGAGTGGATCTGGGAGTAATGGCAACAAAGGGGTACTTCACACTTTCATATTTTCTGTGGACATTCAAATATCCTTGTCCTCAGAGAGTAATACACACAAATGATGGATACAAGTATACCAATCAGGAGCAGACTGACACGTGAGGCAATTAAGTAAAATCTAAGAGGCCAAAGAACCAAGGGGACTAAGTTGCAAATGGCCTATTTTGGAAATGGGTTCAAATGAATCAATGTGTTATAGTATCAATTTAAAGTTGAATAGTGATGAGCCTACTCAGTACTTAGATGAACAACAACTTAGTAACTGTACTGAAATAACTGTAAGCTGTAAGTAACTTAATATCTATGTGCCTGACTAAATAGAGTTTAGTAAATAACAAAAATAGGTTTTTGGTGAGATTCAAATTCACTTAAAACTTACCTTTTAATATAACCAATTGGTGTTATTTCCTTATCGTCATAGATTGATTGCCTGATTTGTGATAAAAAAAATGCAAGTAAAAAATTAAGACGAAAGAAAATTCTAATAAAAATTAATAATGTTTGACAAGGTTTCATCGAATCTTTTTTTTTTCCATTTTTTAAAGCTTACATTAGCTTTATAATAGGAATAAAACAATGGCAAAACTTCTACTTATATTTACTAATTATACGGAATAATTTTCTGAAGAAAAGAAAAAAAATAGTTTGGTTTTGTTTAAAATTATCTCTGATAGATATTGAAAATACATTAGAGAAAAACTTTCTCCAAATGAACAAGGTATAAAAATAAGTTACCACCTGGTGTTTTTACTTCTTGCACAAAACATGATCAGCTAATTGAATGAAACGGAAATAAAATGACTGGAAAAGCAGAAAATAATTCATTCAAATACAAAAACAAGATAAAAGATACACAGAACTTACCACAAAATTTACTAAATGTTTAATCTTACTTTAGAACAAATAGAATATTTGTCTAATGAACAACAAAAACAAAAAATGGTTGCTGAATGCCATTTTCACTTACGGCTTTGTTTTCTTCCTTGTTAATTTATATTGCAGCAATTTAAACAAACAGAAAAAAATTATGCCAATAATTATAAAGAGTTTGTTTGTCTGTTCTCAATAGACAACTAAATGGTTAAATGGGGCCACCAAATTTGATATGCATATTGACTGAATTCCTGCTTTGTCAGTAAGGTGAAGAATATACCAAATGCACCTCCTGCTGAGAGGTAAGCCCCTACCACAAAAGGGGGTGTGTTGATTATTACATGAAACTGCATCCAGTGATGAAGCTTTAGTTCTGGAGATTTGGGCTGTGTGGTGTCACTCCTTTACCATATTTACCAACCTCTCTGCTCGGACAGGATATGACACAAGGTTAGTTTTTAAGCGGACTTTAAAAGGTTTGAAATCAGAGTTTCCCTTCTCATAGACTAGTTGCCTCACCAAGGCTGAAGAACCTAGTCTGCCCTACTATTTACCCATAGCTGGAGAGAGAATTACTGGATTCATACCTTTCCCAAGGGTATTAGTGCTTTGTGAAATGCAATCAGTCTCGTCCAGGATTTGAACTCGTGTCGCCGTGTCTATTTCCTACAACAATAACCATTACACCACGGGCACCTCCTTTGCAACCATTATTCCCAGATCTTCTCTGACATCAAGTGGTATCACTTGTAAAGGTCACTTCTATGATCTACTTGAAAATTATTACTATTAGGAAGGAATACTTGAAACTTTAGCAAGGAATATTTTTATGTTACCTCCTCGCTATATTTGAAGGAAAACGAGGATGCTGTAAGGTTTTTAATTAGAAGTTTAATGATGCTTGAATTAAGAGCTAACCTTTGTGCTGGTCATTGAAGTGAAAAAGAAAACAGGAATAAAAGGGTCGAGCAGGCATTTTGGTGAGTTGCCAGTAGTTTGAAGTCCTATAGCAGTGGAAGATATATTCAACATAAATGCGTGGTCCATGGTGTAGACATTTGGCGTGTTGCCAGTAGTTTGAATTTGTTGAGAGTGTAACATTTTCATCTAATTCATGTTTATCTGGGAACCTTTGGTCTAGCAGAGTAGACTCAAAGTTCTATGAATTAGATGGCTCTCCTTATGGTG
Organism: Sepioteuthis lessoniana; assembly: GCA_963585895.1. NCBI lineage: Eukaryota > Metazoa > Mollusca > Cephalopoda > Myopsida > Loliginidae > Sepioteuthis > Sepioteuthis lessoniana. The sequence goes on from OY757926.1 coordinate 76,855,977, forward strand.
TAATGAAACTGCTGTGATTGAAGGAAGTGGACAGAAAAATGTCCGTCTTGCTCAAAGGCTTCTGAGGAAGAGATAGTTTGGTGCTCTTTCACCGTCTTTGAATTGCTCGGGAAAGGTTTGGGCAAAATGGGATAAGTCATCCTCATTGGATGGAAATATCAGATGAGACCAATGACCAAGTTAATTTATGCGCTAAACAAAAATTCGAAGTTCTTTCTGCTACAAAAACATATAAATGTAGGGAAATTATTTGAATAAAGAATAGTTTTTTGAAGCTATAATTATTTACCAAAGATTATTATTAGTTACGTGAAATACTTGAAACTATTTGTTTGCAGATTATTTGTATTAGATAGGAATACTTGAAACCATATAATTATGTCTCAATTATTTATATTAAGAATAGTTACTTGAAGTTGTAATTGTTTACAAATGATAATCATTAGTTCGTTGAAACCATATGATTTGTTTGAAAAAAAAAAACACTGACACCAGCATAAAATAATCCAACAAGGATTGATATCCTACAAACCAACCAACTAACTTATTGAAATCATTGAAAGGTTTTCTTATACTATTTTGGTTTTTCATGAAGATTTCGAAGTTCTCTCTTATTAGCAGTGGGAAACCATTTTGTAGCAAGACATGAATGATTATACAGAATTTAAATTTTCAAATCTCAAAGAAAAAATTAATGAACTATTTGTCTAAAATAATTATTCCTCTCTAATCAAATATAATTAGGTTTACAGAAAGTTCTTGAAGTTGGATTATTTAACATTATTGTTAGATTAGAACCAAAAAACTTGTCAAAAAGAAAAATGTTAAAACTTATAAATCTAAGGAGTGTCACCCTAAGATTCTCTAAAAAATGCTGAAATTTTTTCCTAATATCATCATCATCATGTCGAGCTGCTAGCACGGATATCCCTGACCCTCTCTCGTCACTTCTCTCTATCGTTCATCGCCCTAGGCAGGTCTTCAGGGCTACATCCCATATCCTCACATACCTGCTGAATATATGTTCGAGCTGGTTGTCCTGCTTTTGCTCAGCCATATGTGGGGGCCTATACGAGTACATCACTTATGAGCTTGTCCCTGCTTCTAGAGCAGTGTCCTGCATGTCTGGTTCGTCTAACTTGGATAGTTTTCGTGATGAGAGGCAGGTGGCAGTATAGTTGGTGCCTTGTAGGGTGTTGCTGCCAGGACTTGTTCAATATTGCTCGCAACATTCTTGTGTAATTGCCGTCTAGCTTCTTCTCCAGCTGTTTTGTTAGCATCCATACAGCAGTATCAATGTGACCGCTGCCTGGAAGAAACTGCATTTTCCTAATATAAAAAAGTATAACTGCTAAATCTTTTCTATTAAAATAGCTGTTTGTTATCAAGTGGTATAAATTCTAATTGACAACAGAGAAAGAAAAATAATCAACCATTTCCAGTTTTGATCTTTTACTCAGTACTAAACTTTATTTGGCACATTTTATGAAATACAAATGAAGAAGTTTTTTTTTTATGTTTTTATGCTGTATTTTTTTTATCTGCATGTTTTTCTCACTGTATTTTTTTATTTCTTTTGATAACTGATCATAAAAATTTTCAGATACATGAAAAATGGTTTCAGAAGTTCTTTCCAGTTGTTCTGTAAATGAAACATTCAAAGAGGAGCTGAAATGTTCTTCAATGGGATTCTCGTTTTTATAAAATTTTTATTGAATTCATTTAATGGGGAAAAATTAGAGGAACTTAAAAAACAGTGTGTCAAGTGTGAATAAGTGGAATAGTCTGTTTCATGAGGCTAGATCATCCCCTGCTTGGTCTGACTGAGAATTTTTCAGGATCCTTTATATAAAGTTTGGTTTGGTTTGGTTTCTTTGTTTAATGGTATATCAACCTTTGTAGATTATTTAATGCCCAGGCCATCCTTCTAGAAGAACAGTAGTGGTACTATTTAACCCATAGCTGGGAAGATAATGGGGTTCATACCTTTCCCAAAGGGTATTTGTCCAAAAGGGAATGTAATGGTACTATATAGCAGAGGAGTGTGGAATGCCCTATTTTCATTGGCTGTTTACTAAAAGACAGATGTCTATAAGAACGGCTGAAGTCCGGTTTTTATTTATTTTTTCTTTGCTTTGGTAGAGGCACGAGCGTAGCACGTCGCGATCACGGAGGCGGCTTGGCTCTTTCAGAGTCAAGCCGGGGTTACTGTCGGAGCTGATATGATGCAGAAATAACCCGAAATCGGCAATGAAGACAGCGCATCACTGAAGACCTCCCTGATGTATCTAAGATGTATGATTGAAATAATAACATGTCTGAAGTTTGAACTCACTTACTACAATCCCACAGTCCATCACTTTAACCATTACAGCACAAGGACCCTCCCCTTTATATTAAGGGATTAGTTGAAAGATAAAATTTTTGTATAGTGTCATTTGCTCTTTTTTCTTCTCTACAGTCATGGTACCATAGTGACAAGACCATGCTCAAGATGACTAATAATATGACAGTTTTCCTTTCTTTCTTCATCTAAAAAGATTTTCACTCAATAGTAGCTCTGCAATTCACTATCGCAACAGCTGCAGCAGCAGTAGTAGTAGTAGTAGTAATAATAGAAACAACATCACCTCATGTGGAAAGATTAAGAAAGAAAGAAAGAAAGGATAAAAAAAGAGAACTATTTTGAAGTGGCATGTGCAAGGAAGGAAATGTATCTGGATTGTTAAGAAGTTGGGTTTTTAATGTATGATTTGAATGTATTGTGTATAAAAAAAAAGACTCCATATTATTATTAATTAGAATATTTGGACTTTTGACTTTATCTTTATTGTTATAATCACAACATTTTGGCTAATATGTCCATCGCTCTGCTTCAGGTGTTTCATGTTGAACTCAGGAGTCCACACAGAAACTTGAACAGAACCCTTTATTTGAACCACAGGAGTAGACAGTTTCAATTCTGTTAACCATGACTGGGTACATAAGTTAAATTATTGTAGGTATTCCTTGTTATTCTTACCTGTTGTTGGAATTGAACTTGCAACCTCCAGAAGATTTCACTCAGAACCACTTTCCAACTTGTAGTTTAGACATTTTGTTGGAAGGCGCTTCTGCGGTCAATAGTCCGAATATTCTAAGCAGTAATAATCACCAAACTTCATCTCAGAAATTTAGACCAATGAGACTCAGTATATCTGGTTTTTAAACTTTGGTGTAAACTAACAGTAATAATGTATTAAAACTATATATATATAGTCATTAAATTATTCCTTAGATTATTGTTAAATCTGAAGAATTACGTTAAAATGTTGGTGGAATTATAGTAGAAAGTAAATTAGAACCTACGTCTAGTTTTCTTTGTTATGGTCCCAACTGGTAACGAAAGAAAACCGGAATTGGAATAAAGGGGAAGTAATTCTTAACTCCTCTTCACACCCTCCCCTCCTGTGCCCACGGCCATCCCGATTCTGGCTGTATTCATTATATCCATTTGGATCTGAAGAAGTCCTGTTAAATTTGGAGTTATTGATTCAGATTGTTATATTGCAGGATTCAGATCTCTCCTGATTTACGATTTCATTCAAAAAACATACACATGGCTGGAGAAGGATAGCATTCTACCAGATGTTAGCCTGACGGCTGCTGCCAAGACAATGAATAAAATGTGTCTATGTGCAAGAGGCTCCACGCAGAGCTTCCAGGCGAGAATGCAAGAAATTAATTCACATTAACAAAATACCCTTTTTCAACAAATCATAAACCTTCCCCCTAAAAAATTCCCAGAACCGACTTGATCCAAAGGGTAACTACTCAAGCAGCAAAAATCTTCAAAGGCGTCAGACCGGCCTACCGAGGGTTGACGGGAAGAACACGCTATGGCCATAAGAACCCATCTGAACTCTGACGGATTTTTGACACACCACCTGCTGTGAACAACTGCTGACTTAGCTACAACGCCACCCCATCCACAACTGCTACTACCACCAAGATCATCTGATACCCTTACCGCCCTTATACCACCATACCCACCAAGTGAGTTTCTTAACTTATGACATACGTGACCATACATGAACTCTGGTTTCACACACACACACCATGTTCATTCTTTCACTTGATATTGTACGCTACAAATTTTTACAGTTGATTCTTCACTTTATTGCCTTGTTTTTCCCTTTTGTTAATATAATTGTTTAAAAACTTTCAACCTGTGTTTGTCTTTTCCTTGCTACCATACGCTAAATATAACAGTAGATTAATAATGATGAATTCTTTTTAAGAATTGATGCCATTGTTTAAGGAACTCATTATCCTGGAATGTAATGTTCAGTAAAATGTTTATTCAAAAAGCAAATTAATCAAAATCAAACATCTATATCATAATAATCCAATTTTTACACTTTTGTATAAGGCAGAAAACATAACACACCATAGCAAAACCTTTGTTAGTATAACAGCATTAAAACGTTTTTTGTGGATAAGGCAATATCCAATCTAATTTGCATCTTATTAATAACAGTGCGAAATCTTTGTGCATGTTGATCCCTATCAAGTGAAATAACTAATAGATGTTAATTATTGAATGCTTCCCCTTATTTATTGATTTGCAATTAATAATTACATGAATTCTATAAATAGCATGTGACTTGACATTGAGCTTAATAGGATTTAAAAGGCAGCTTAAGCAAGTAGTAATTATAAAAATGGTACTAACTCACAAACATTCATGAATACCCTCGAATTATTGTGTAGTTTATATGGAGAGTTACTAAAGGAATTAAAACTGAAGGAAGACATTATTCCCTTTTTCTGGGATAGCAGTTGATTGTTAAAATAAGTTTATCTGTCAAAAACTTTCTTGTATTCAATATTATAAACACATGTGCTTGATGATTTTAATCATTATCCTATATATATATGTATATCATCATCATCATCATGTCGTGCTGGTAGCACGGATATCCCTGACCCTCTCTCGCCACTCCTCCCTATCGTTCATCGCCTCAGGCAGGTCTTCAGGACAACATCCCGTATCCTCGCAGAGCTACTGAATGTATGTTTGTGCTGGTCGTCCTGCTTTTGTTCGGCCATGTGTGGGCGTCCATAAGAGTACATCTCTTATGAGTTCGTCCCTGCTTCTCCAGCAGTGTCCTGCATGTCTGGTTTGTCTAACTTGAATAGTTTTCGTGATAGGAGGCAGGTGGCCGTACAGTTGGTGTCTTGTGGGGTGTTGCCGCCAGGACTTGTTCAAGATTGCTCACAGCATTCTTGTGTAATTGCCGTCTAGCTTCTTCTCCAGCCGTTTTCTTAGAGTCCATGTAGTGCACCCATATAGCAGTATCGATGTGACCACTGCCTGGAAGATGCACACAAAACTGAGTATATGTGCTATAATCAAATGGGAGACATCTCCACTCTCGACGGAACCCCTCTTAAACTAGTAAACAAATTCACTTACCTCGGAAGCAGCGTCGCATTAACCGAAAAGGACATCGACACAAGGTTAACGAAAGCATATATATATATATATATAATCAGGGGTAATGTAATTTTTTTTTCAATGAATATTAATAAATAATCACATGATTTTATTGCATTTAAAATAAATGCGTATTCAGTTGAATTCAACAGACTTCTAACAAGTGGATGATTGCTAAGCTGAAGATCAAGCATTTGAAACTCAGTTGATGGTTTTTAATCTATCTCATTTTATCAAGATATTGCTCAAGATTTTTGTGCATAGAGCACTATACCTTACTGTTTTAGACCATTTTCTATGCTCAATATATATATATAAAAAGTCTTGCTGATAGCATGGACTCTCTTGACTCTCTCTAAACATCTGAACCTATAATGCATTTTTCTTGGCAGGTCCTCAAGCCAGCATTCACTGTCTGGACTGAGTTGATGAATATGCCTTTGCTGGTCAACCAAAACTGTTTCATTCATGTGAGGGCACTCACAGGGGAACTTCACTGATGAGTTCCCCCCTCCAGCAGTGTCCAGTATGTCTTGTTTTTCTTACTTAAATAGTTTATAAGATGCAAGCCAAGTGGTCGTACAACTACTGTTTTGTGTGATGCTGCTTCCAGCATTTCTATAAAACAGCATGCAGCATCTTTGTGTTGTTCCTATTGAGCTTTTTCTCCAAGCGCTTCATTGAAGTCCAGCTGGTGCTGCCATATCATAGTACTGACATGGCTGCAATTTGGAAGAATTCCTGTTTTATTTCATCAGAGAGATTAGATTTCTATATGGTCAATCATCTGTTGATAGCAGTCTATGTCTATCCTATGACATTGAAATCACTTTCAGTTGATGAGATATTGATACTAAAGTATATGAAATGGTCCACTAAATTCAGAGGTTTGTCATTTGTTTTATCTGTGTTCACATGGTGGTCAGTGTCTCTTACTGCTTGTTCCAGGTTTTGCAGATATCTCTTGCTGCTTGCGCAGGTGTATTTGCAAGAAGTGCTAGATCATCTGTATTGTCTGCATCAATTATAGTTTCTGCAGAATATCATGTGCTTATTGCCTTTTTTAGTGTGTGATGAAGTCTTTCATTAGAAACAAACAAACACACACACACACACACACACACACACACACACACACACACACACACACACACACACACACACACACTCATATATATATATATATATATATATATATATATCATATTTACCCAACCACTCCGCTCGGGCAGGATATAACACAAGGTCAATTTTTAAGCGGAGTTTAACAGGTTTGAATTCAGAGTTTTCCTTCTCATAGACTAGTTGCCTCACCAAGGCTGAAGAACTTAGTCTGCCCTACTATTTACCCATAGCTGGAGGGAGAATTATTGGATTCATACCTTTCCTAAGGGTATTAGTGCTATGTGAAATGCAATCAGTCTCGTCCAGGATTTGAACTCATGTTGCCGTGTCCATTTCCTACGACGATAACCATTACACCATTATATATATATATTTATTTATCAGCTAGAAAGGTAATATAATGTTCAAAATCAGCAGGAACTCTCCAGTCAATGTAAACATTAAATAATGAGGAATTGTGCTAATTTGGAAAATCAACTCCTCAACAGTTCCTTTCTTTTACAATTTTCTATACAGGATACTATTGGCTACTTCACAATATCTTATATATATATATATATATATATATATATATATATATATATATATATATATATATATAAACACTTCCTAATTTTTTAGTTTGCTTAGATTATGATAAAACTCAACTAAGTTGATTATTTTTATGACCAAGCAACCACACTTAAAGATGTGAAATTATTTTGAGCACACAGCAAAGACATCTTTGATCAATCTCAAAACTCATTTAATGTCCAATTTGTCTTAATTGGTTTTAAGTTCTCTTTGATCTCAAATCATCGTTATGTGAAATTTGGTTTCTCTTTGAGATGAAAGCTACAATGCTCTTAGCTAAATTAAAACTCATTTGGTCAATGAATTTTTTTAAAAAGCAACACAAGTTTTCAAGATGACTAATAAATAACACAGGAGTTTTTTAAAGGTGCATTATAGATTGGTAAAAATCATTTTTAATGACATAGCAGATTCCACTGTAGGGAACAAATAAATAAATTAATTAAAAGAAATTAAAATTGAATTAAAAAAAAAAAAGTAAAAATTAAATTCAGAGAAACTCCCAGAGGTCCCTGACAGGAAAAAGGGATGACACATGCGTAAAGAAGAAAAGCAACTTCTTGACAAAGAGGAACAGGCTTTCTTTCTCTTTCAGGCGGTGGCCAGTGATTTGACAACACCATTTTGCTGTCTGGTGCTTGGGCATCACGCATACGTCTTTGGACGTGGCATTGGTTAGGCCCTTTCACCCAGTAGTATATCTCTCTCGGTCAACAGTATGCTGAAATATAAAAGACCCACAAATGAACTACAAACTAACTCTTACTGGACTTTGACAAACTTCCAAAAGAAAACTAACCCTTATGGAAGCCCGAAATACCAAATGAGGACAAACACAAGCATGAAACGATTAACGTATTTTTGACACCTTAAATGGGGGATTCAAACATTTCAATATATTCAGGAAAAACTCCCTCATCCAAGGAAGGGTTGTTGAACCCAGTAAATAAAGGAAAGTATAAAAGAAACGTCTTCGTCTCTTATCTATTGCTGTCTTTTTCTTTTGTATAATTCTTTTGGGACTTTCTAGGGCAAGGCATTACACCTACTAGCCAACGTGGGGGTAAAATAAAATAACCAAAATATGGAGTCAGATATTGAACGGCAACACAGCCTTGCCCTTTGCCCCGTGACCTTCAGCCTCTTACCCCACACACAACTTATGATTGACAACAATTGTCCTGGATTATTTTCAAGTAGAGAATTATCTAATGTATAGCTGCTGGTATTTATATTTAATTAACAATTTGATAAATAAATTCAAAATTCTCCACAAATCTTTGCAAATATGCTACATTGACCTGGAGAGACCAATATAACTCATTAAGCTAATAAGTGATTATTCTTTATTGTTTTGCTTTTTAAGTGACAGTAATTTCATCTTGTATTATTAAATATCATATGTGTACAAACATGTATTCATTGTAGTATATTTCTTTTTTGTCTGTAGTAAATAAATCAACTTACAAACTAATTCTCTAGAAATTACACTTTTGAAAAAGAGAAATTCTTTCTTTCTTTTGCCAAAGATGTATCACTAACATTTGCTCTTGGGAAAAAAGTAATATATATATGTATATATAAATGTCAGCCACACTGAAGAGTTCTGATAGAACGAAACAGTCTGTCTGTGGATGACAATATATATATATATATATATATATATATATATATATATATATATATATATAATAGTGGGCTGAAAAGTTCTCAGGCTGATATACTTACTCTTGATGACCTTTTGGACCAATTGGATCCAAGCACAGCAACACCGATGAAATGAGAGAAGTATGGGAACTGCAAGGAGGACTCTGTTGAAAAATAAACCTCATTTGAGCAATGACCCCATCAGTCTATATATATATATATATATATACATGCAAGTATTTGCCGAAACTTATATTGGTGTCTGTGCATTTGTATAGCAAAACTAAAAGTTGCCAGCCAAGAAGAATGGATACACTTTTGGAAAGAACATTTTAAGAATTTGCTTGCAATGTCACCAAAAGTTATGAAAATTACTGAAAATCAATAAGATACTAAACCAGGACAGTTTGTGCAAGAACTTGACATAGTCTTAACAAAAATTTAAAACAGGAAAGCTTCCAGTCTTGAAGAAATACCTCCAGAAGTATGGAAGACAAAGAAATTTGACAACAAACTGCTCCAATACTGCAGTGCTATATATAATCAGAACACAATAGACAGATGGATAAAGGGATGCATCCTCCCTTTCCCCTAAAAAGTTGAGCTCAGAATTTCCAAGAACTACCGTGGTATAACCCTTACTTCCATAGTGGCTAAGATTTACACTACTCTGCAACTCAACTACATTGAACCTGAAAACCAAAATGGTAAAACCAAAATGGCTTTCATTGAAATCGATGCACAACATCACAAATTCTGACAATCCGTCAAATTTTAGAAGGTGTTCATGCAATTAAAACTTCAAGTTCACACTCCTATTTGTACATTTCTCCAAAGCATTTGACTCCATACACAGAGGGAAGATAGAGCAAATACTTCTAGCCTACAGTCGACACAGGAAGAACATTGCAGCCATAATGATGCTCAATAAAAACATGAAAGTAAAAGTATATTCACTGGATAGAGACACAGACTTCTTTGACATTGTTGCTGGTGTTCTGCAAGGGGACACATTAGCACAATACCTGTTCATAATCTGCCTAGACTATGTACTTCGGATATTGATAGATTTAATGAAAGAAAATAGCTTTACACTGGAAAAGGCAAGAAGCAGATGATACCTTGCATGAACAGATGCAGACCATGCTGATGGCTTAGCACTTCTGGCAAATACACCAGCCCAGGCTGAATCCCTGCTGTATAGTCTGGAGCAGGTAACTGGCAGCATAGGCTTCCATGTGAATGCAGACTAAACAGAGTACATGTGCTTTAATCAAAGTGGCAATATCGCTACACTAAGTGGTGACTCTCTGAAACTAGTGGATAAGTTTAACTACCTCAAAAGCAGCATCTCATCAATGAAAAATGGCATGAGTATGCAACTAGTCAAAGCATGGACAGCTATTGGTTATATCAAAGTCAGACCTATCCAAAAAAAAAAAAAACGCAATTTTTTCCAAGAAGCAGCCCTTATTACTCTATGGATGTACCACTTAGATGCTGACAAAGCATCTAGAGAAAAAGCTTGACAGCAATTGCACAAGGGTGCTACAAGCTACATTAAAAAAATCCTGGAAGTAATATCCCATAAAAAAGCAGCTGTACACCACCTACCACCCATCTCAAAGACCATTCAAATTAGATGAACAAGACATGCAGGACACTGCTAGAGGAGCAAGGATGAACTCATAAGCGATGTTCCCCTATGGACCCCTGCACACAGATGCACAAATGTTGGCTGACCAGCTTGAACTTATCTACAACAGCTATCTACGGACACAGAATGTAGCCTGGAAGACCTGCCAGAAGCGATGGATGATAGAGACAGATGACAAGAGAGATTAAAGGAAATCTGAGCCAGCAGCACATCATGATGATAATAATATATATGAGTGCATGTGTATGTGTACTTATTTACCCAGTATACGGTGGACATCTAATATGTTATCTTTTTAAATTCTCTTCTTTGTCCATCATAGTCGATGAAAATCATCTGATCAACCTATGATTGAAGATGGGATCCATGAGTATGCAGATGTCTAATGAGACCAATCTGAGTGTGGAAGAGTCTAAGTGAGGACAAGGAATAGTGACAGCAGAGTGTAATGTGGCAGTGCCTTTTCTATACTTCCTGCATTGCTCAGTTGCTATGTTGCTTCTTGTTTCACAGGCTTTCACTCCGTGTCTGACAACTTCATGCCACTTATCTCTGTTCTGTACCAGATATTCTAGACTTTTAGGGGTGATATCGAAAGATTTCATGGAGATCTTCAGTGTGTCTTTGAAGCATTTTTCTAACCTCCATGGGAGTGCTTGTCCAGAGACAGTTTGCTGTAGAGCAGTTTCTTCAGAAGAAGGGAATCTTTCTTGCTGACAACATGACCAGCCCAACAAAACTGTGATTGCATCAAGATGGTATAGATGCTGGAAAGAGAAAACTGAGTTAAAACTTTGTTGTCAGGGATGTGTTTTTGGCATGTGATGCCGAGAATCTTCCTCAGACAGGTCTTGTGGAAGCAGTTTAGCTTTTTCTGTGTTTTTTTTAGTATTGATAAGTAGTCCATGTTTCACAGCCATAAAGGAGGGTGGCTAAAATGACAGCTTGGTATACATTGACTTTGGTCACCTCAGAGTGGCCTCTCAAATTCCTCACATACTTATTGAGTCAGCCGAAGGCTCCACTCACTTTTCCAAGTGTGGCATTCACCTTGTTATCCATGTCGATAGACTTAGAAAGGGTGCTGCCAAGGTAAGTGAACTTTTTTACCACCCAAGTCTTTTTTAAATAGTATAGTGTTAAATGTCCTTCTATATTACATCCTTGTTTTGTATCAATTTATTGATTAGATTATTATTCTCATTAAAGATGATGCCAATGTTAATCTATAATTTTTACGAGAGATAATGGATCAGGTTGGGGAAAATAAGCAGTTTGTTAAAAATAAGCTTTGAAGAATAAAAATGAATATCTGCCACAGATTTCTTTTTTTTTCTATGCATTATTCAATGTTCTATATCTGTGGCATCTAGTCAGGAGAAAATTTATCCAAACACCAGACACTTGTCTTTATCGAGTTATTTATTTATGACCTGAAGAGATTTGGTCTCTAAAGATAAGACTAACTTCATGTTCTTTGTTGATATTTAGAATAGTGTAGATGTTAGAGATTTTGTCTGTTATTTTTGTTTGATTAGAAAAAGAAGTTGCCGTCAAGCTTAATAGGTTTAAAAACTATTTGCACTAGATAGGAATATCTAATGCCTTATAACATTGTGCCCATGGTATAATGGTTATCATCATAGGAAATGGATATGGCGACACTAGTTCAAATCCTGGACAAGACTGAATGCATTTCACATATCACTAATACCCTTGGGAAAGGTATAAATCCAATTATTCTCCTTCCAGCTATGGGTAGATAGTTGGGCAAACTGGGTTTTTCAGCTTTGGTGAGGCAACTAGTCTAGGAGAAGGAAAACTCTGAATTCAAACCTGTTAAGCTCTGCTTAAAAATTGACCTTGTGTTATATCCTGCCTGAGCGGAGGGGTTGGGCAAATATGTATAACATTGCGGAAATTAATTCTATTAAGAACTGGAGCAGTCTCCCTCACATAATGCTCGGCTGCAACCTCAACTAAGTGAGTTCAAACTTCAGTTGAGCGATTATGTTCTATTTTGGACTAATACGCTTGGGAAAAGCATGAACCCTTTTATTCCCCCAGGTTAAATAGTATCACTTCTATTTTTCTACAAGGATGAATTTGGCAATAAATGATCCATAAAGGTTGATATGCCATTAAAAACAAAGAAAGTGAACCATCTATTGATGATATCCTCATCCAGAACCTAAAATGTCACGATAACATCAAAAAAACACGCAGACAAAAGCTACATTTTCAATTTTGTGATGAAAGGAAGAAACCAAAGTGGATGTTCACAATTCGATGCTATGATGGTACCTAAAATGCCATGGCTGCTGCTGCTACACAAAGACATACTTCCTACTTGCTCACTGCTATTGGCGCCTCTGAAATGGCAATTTTATATCTGGAAGATATATTTCTTTATGTCAAGTGTCCTTGAAATGATATGCTTTCCTATGCAATAGAAAAATATACTACCTCTGTTCCATAATAGTGGTTATATTTATTGTATGAGATCAAGATAACGGTTTAATATTATTAAATTAGGATATGAACAAAACCACAAGATCCAACCATCATGATTGAATAGGGTTCATAATTACTTCCATTAGAATAGGGAGTTGGGATTTCAGACTCAGTGTGTGTGAATAGGCCTGGTTTTGGTCTGGTTGCTTTGTTTTACAGTATGTCAAATATTGTTGGGTTATTTAGTGCCAATGTCAGTCTTTTTTTTTTTCAAGTAATATTATAGTTTCAAGAAACAAGTGATACCAATTATTTGTACACAATTATTATTCCTTTGTATAAAATTAACCTTTAATATATTCACAGAACAATTCAACACATTTAAATTAATATATATTAACAACAAATATTTACATATATATTTACATATAACAATCCTATAGCAAAATAGGATACATTGATGCCTAGCATCCAGTTAAAACGATGCACTACACATGTACGTTCACATATACATGCACTATATACCACTTACCCATACACACACAATAATACGGGGGTGTCCTCGTGGCATAATGTTTAAAGCGATGGACTGCGAAATTGTAGTAAGCGAGTTCGTACTCCAGTCGCACTATTATGTTCACTTTCGGGCAAATACCCTTGGGAAAGGTATGAACCCCCTTATCCTCCCAGCTATGGATTAAATAGTACAACTATTGTTCTTCTAGGAGAATGGCTTTGGCATTAAATAACCTACAAAGGTTGATATGCAATTAAACAAAGAAACCAAACCAAACACAATAATACGCAACTATAACCCACACGAACATGCGCACACACACACACACACTCTCACAAGCACACATAAAGATTCCTACACAATCCCAATTGTTTTTGACTGTATTTTTCGATTTTCGATTAATTTCATTTTGTTATCTGCCAGATGATTGTTGTTTTGTAAAAACTTGATGAAACCCAGGGGTCACAGACAAGCTCCCATGGAATTAGATATATAAATCTAATATATATATTTTTATCATTACATAATATCTCTATCGTAGATATTGAGCACTCTTCATATTATATTGAACTTGGTTCACCACAAACCCACAAGGTGATTTAGTAACAACCCACACTGTTATGATACATATTTATATATATATTTTACATATTTTACATATATTACCATTTAAAAAAGATAGAAGTCATGTTTCTGTTACAATAAAATTTTTGAAAAAATGAACATGCTTTATATGATAACAATCATATTTCTCATTTCTCTGTGATAAGGCATCCTCCTGATTGATATACTTTAGGGGATTCTGAAAAGTACTATGCTTGATTAAGAGCCATGAAATGTAAATGTATTTGATATGTTCACAGAACAATTCAACACACTTAGCATGTCAAGGTCTTTTTATTAACCTTCCCTCTAAAAAAATCAATAAAATTTCCAAAGAAAAATCAATTCCTTCTTGATTAAACCAAGAACTTTCAGTATTCCCTTGCATAGACACACACACACAAATTTTCTTTGCAGTACTTATGTGTCTATTTTTTCATTTATATGAGATATAATTCTTAATTCAAATATTTTTGGTTTTCTCTTTGCTCTGTTTTAAGCAATTTTTATGCACTTATCCTATTTGCATTTCCTTTAATTTATATATATATATATATATATATATATATATATATATATATATATATATATAATATTCTTTGGTCCAGTTAAACCGGAGTTGGGAGTAATTCCATCAGGACAAGAAATTATTCATGAATGAATATTTAAATTTTCCTGGTAAAGAGCTCAATGTAATACAGAGCAATAAATTCTATGAGAAAAACAACGAAACCGGTCACATAGGGTTATAAATTTATTTCCATCCTGTTACGCATTTTTGAAATTTCCAAAAACATGAAAAAGATTAACAGGACTTCTTCAGATCTTTTTGATAAAAAAAAAGATCTGAAGAAGTCCTGTTAATTTTTTTCATGTTTTTGAAAATTTCAAAAATGCGTAACAGGATGGAAATAAATTTATAATCCTATGTGACCGGTTTCGTTGTTTTTCTTATAGAATAGTATATATATATATATATATATATATATATATATATATATATATATATAGCATTTGTCTATCATATTCGATGACTAAGCTGAACTTTACCAAATGACCTACACAGGTGATTTGTTTAATCAGTGTGTAAAAAGCTTGCCATTTAATTTACACCTAATATTTGCTCTTTAAATGAAACTGTTCACTTGATTAAAAAAATCAATAATTTTAAAAGGATACAGGTTTTACCATCTTAGAGCTGGAAGATATTATTTGAAAGTAGCATATTTGCTTAAATCATTAATATTCAAAATTGTTGTTGGCATATGCAAGATTTGAGTCTCATTTTCATGATAAGATTGTTTAAAATACTAAAAAAGTTGGGAAACTAAGAAAAATACAGTTGAAAAAATGGAGAAATTATCTGAGAAATTGTTGTTGGTATCTTAGTTTAGCAAAACAGCCCAAAGCAATCAAAATCAGATCATACGACTTCTCAAATTTTGAATCTTCCATCTCTAAAAAAATAGATAAAATCAACTGAAGCTAAATAGAAATTATAGATGCTTTCTTTATCACGTTATTAGCATATATCAATCAGTTATTTGGATAATTTTTCTTTATTTTTTCTTCCTTTCTGGTTTCATAGTTGCCAACTCAAATTGTGCAAAGTAACTTTTTTTTTGTTTTTTCTCCAGACAGTATTAATTGCAATGCTTTTACTTATTTTGTGAAAGAGTCAAAACTATTGAGTACAATAGGATGGTTTTCTCAAAGGAAAACTTAGCATTAACTCAATATCACTTAAAATATAAACTCAATATGACTTGAAATGTACATTAGATATAAACTAAATATTACTTAGAATATGTACTAGAAATTACAGGAAATATGTAAGTGATATACTTGAAATCAGTTCAGCTCATTGGCCTAGTGGGTAGAGTATTCGCCAATGGTCCGGGAGACCTGGCTTCAATCCCAGGTCGCATCATACCAAAGACTTTAAAAATGGTACTTGATACCTCCTTGCTTAACACTCAGAAATATGAACTCATAAGTGATGTACTCTTGTGGACCCCCACACATGGCCTTGCAAAAGCAGGATGACCAGCACGAACATACATTCAGCAACTATGTGAGGATACAGGATGTTGTCCAGAAGACCTGCCTGAGACGATAAACGATAGGGAAAAGTGGCGAGAGAGGGTCAGGGATATCCGTGCTACCAGCACGACATGATGATGATGATGATCAAGGGTAAAGTGGAGAAATCCAGGAAAAGGAGTAGCATCCTCCCCTACACCTCAGTGTTGTAGCTATTGAAAAAGGAGTCTTCTGGTCACCCTCAACTGTTGTCACCAACTTTACTCTACTGGGCCATGAGTAGAGTGTTCGCCAATGGTCTGGGAGATTGGGGTTCAATCCTGGGTCAAGTCATACCAAAGACTCAAAAAATGGTATTTGATTCTGCCTTGCTTAACACTCACCACTACAAGGTAAGGATCAAGTGTAAAGTGGAACAATCCAGGGAAAGGAGTTACACCCTCCCCTACACCTTGGTTTAGTAGCTTTTGAAAAGGGAGCCTTTGGATGACCCTTGACTAAGGTCACAAACTTTACTTTACAAAGGTAGATATGGAAAATTAAATCTTCTCTATTTAAGAGGTGAAATTTACATGTGTATAAATCCCAACTGTGAACTATTTGTTTATTTTCACAAAAGTTCTTTGATTTCTTTTTTTTTTTTTTTTTTTGCTTCTATAGCAGATATTATATTTGAGAAAAGATTTCACACTTCTTTCTCTTATTGTTAGTTTGTAAGTTGTTGTTTTTTTCTCTTTTCTTTTTACTTTAGCTTTTTTTTAAATTTTGTTTTCTTTTTTAAGTGGAAGGTTTTTCTGACTTGAAAAAAATTCTTTTGATTTCTACTTTCTTTTATGTTCTTATTTTGTTTAGCTCAGCCATTTTTCCAAATCCCCTTTGCTGACTTTATCAGTTCTTTAAGTTTCTTAAGATGTAATTCTAACTTTATAAGACAAATACAAAATACAGCAAGTTACAAAAGCAATGAAACAAAATGAAAGGAGACTATTTTGGTTTTTAATCCGTTTTTTAATAACTTTTTAAAGAAAGATTTTTAAAAATCTTTTAAATTGATTCTTATCACTTTTCCCTTATTCCAGTCTTCTATAATTATTAATGCTATTTTATTTGAAAGAATTACTTTTCTTCTTTTGTTTCAAATCCTTTCTCTTCTTTTAATAGTAAAAGATTCGAGTGATAATAAAACCCGAGTCTCTATACCAACCAATTCTTTTTGAAGAATGTTAGACTAATAGGATTTCTTGAACAAAATTTTTTTTGACAAATCAGCAACAAATTTTTCAAAGGATCTGATATTTAAATCATCCACCTGGTATTCTCTGAAAGCTGAAAAGTAAACATCTTCATTTTTAGTTGGGAAGAATACTTAATTATGCTGGCTACAGATTCCAAAACAGATGGAATGAAAAGAACAAGCTGAGAAATAATCAGTCTGTGTGTATGATAAAAAGTACGAGGATCATTAGATAAGTTTCCAGACGTTTTTCATAAGGGCACTTTTATTGATAGAACACTCTTGAAACTCTAGTCCCCTTTGAAGTAATCTTCTCCGGCTGCTATGCACTTGTTGTACCGTTCCAACAACTTCTGTAAGGGCCCCATGGATGTCCTCTTGTGTGAACGTGTCAATGAACTTCATCACAGCCTCTTTCATCTCCTCAATTGTCTCATAACAACAGCCTTTGAGCTAAGGGAATAACCAAAATTCACAGGAAGCAACATCTGGACTATAGGGAGGCTGAGGAACTGTCTTGATATCCATCTTGGTCAAATAGTCTGTGACAAGGATGGAGTTGTGGACTGGTGCATTGTCCTGGTGGAAATGCCACTGACCCGATTTGAAGAGTGCTTGCCTCTCCCGACGGAATCTCTTGCTGAACTCCATTAAAACCTCAACTTAGTAACCCTAACCCTAAGCCTTTGGTAAATCAACTCGGGTGTTCTGACTTCCTTATTCCTCCCACGCCTCTCATCATCCCTCATAGACTCCCTGCCTTCCTTGAATCTCTTATACCACTCAAAAACTGATGCTCGATTCATGCAAAATAGTCCAAAAGCAGTCTGAAGCATTCCATACGTTTCTGTGGCATTTTTCCGAGTTTCAAACATAATTTTATTGCATACCATTCTTCTAAAGTGTCCTCACATCCAGATTGTATTTTTGAAATTCACCAGCCGTGACAATCAGGCTTTAGTAGGGTGTATTCCAATTACTGCTGTAACAGTTCATTGGAACCTGAAATCATAAAAATCAGTCAGTCATCTCATAAGATGTATAGCAATAACATACTGGATGTTCAAGAGTCTATAACAATTCTAAATGCCTGTACAAAAAAAGTCTGGAAACTTATTGAAGGTACCACGTACTGTAATAAAACATATGTTGGAATGATTATCAAACTAGTTAGCAAACCATTGATAATCAGTTTGAGTCATTCTAAGTGCCTCATATTTCTGACCATGTGCCACAACTAAGCAAAGCTTAATAAATAAGTCATTCAACCTTGCTTGCTAAATAATTATGATAATTTCATTAATTTCTGAGTTTAATATCAATTAGTTACGCCCTCTGAATTTTGTGGCAATTCATGTGGGGCAATAGTTTTCCAGCTTGGCCAGCAGACTATAGTCAGTAATGTTGATTCTCACTGTTGACAATGGGTTACAGGAACTGTAGGTACTATAAGCAAGCCAATGTTCCAAACTAAGCAAAGTTTAGTAAATGAAAGTATGAGCACTGCATGTGAAAATGTTTTGTAAGCTCTGCTAAATGACCATTGTTAGTAAGTTTGATTCTTACTAGGGGCTCATACTTCTGGTCTCTTATAAAATCTTGGTAATAAACCATGTTGTTGCTTAGGTGGTGTTAATGGTTAATATGCTAAGCTAGCAGACCATTCTTAGTGAGTTAGATTTGCAATGGGTGTTCTGACCTTGTGCCAAGCTTAGCAAAACTCTGTAAAAGTTTATATTAGAATATCATATGTATTTTTATACTTACTTTTGTCTGCAATACAACAAATCAGTTAATATATATATATATATATATATATATATATATATATATATATATATATATATATATATATTTATATTCAAGACATTTATAGTTTACTTCATAAGGCCAAAGTAAAGATATAAAATGCATCAAATTTGGTTTAATTTAATAGATATATTAATACTGTTCATAAGTGGCATTAAAACAATGCTATTCCTATGAGAAACCAAATTTATACAATTCACATGATTGCAACTTGCAAAAACACAGTTTAATGGAAACCTTATGTTGTATAAAGCTGAATCCCAATAATGTTACAATTAAATGTAGATATGGCCATCATAATCATACTGTCTATTCATCAATCATGGCCCACACTTAAAACTAGTATTGATGGCTGTGTTTTCAGTAGTTCTAGTCAGTTCAGAGATGATTGATAAGACCAATATGTAACCCAAACAGTCTGTCACAATTTAGACATTTATTATCACAAAGAAGCTGAATGCGAGGTCAAGCGAAGTTGATAATACTTTTAGAATGCCACTCTGGTAGATACTGACAGTGTGTCACTCAAAGTTTTCAACTCCATTTTTTCATATTTGATCTTTGTACATCACTGTTCAAGGCTTTTACTACTCAATTTTTCATACCAGCAATCAATCATTAAGTAATTATATTATATATAATCTCTTTATATATGCAATGTGACTTTGTATGCACACACACACACACACACACACACACACACACACACACACACACGCACATATATATATGTATGTACGTATATATATGTGTGTGTGTGTGTGTGTGTGTGTGTGTGGGTGTCACATAATATGATGTTAAAATGGGTTTTATTAGCTGGTTGGATGTCAGTTATTTGTTTTACATGTGCTCATTGATAGATAGATAGATAGATAGATAGATAGATAAGAGAAGTATTTGCCCATGGTGTAATGGTTATCGTCGTAGGAAATGGATACGGTGACATGTGTTCAAATCCTGGACGAAACTGATTGCATTTCACATTGCACTAATACCCTTGGGAAAGGTATGAATCCAATTATTCTCCCTCCAGCAATGGGTAAAATAGTAGGGCAGACTAAGTCCTTCAGCCTTGGTGAGGCAACTAGTCTAGGAGAAGGAAAACTCTGAATTCAAACCTGTTAAACCCCGCTTAAAAAATTGACCTTGTGTCATATCCTGCCCGAGCAGAGGGGTTGGGTAAATATGGATAAGAGAAGTATTTGAAGATATAATGAGTAATGACTTAACCTGCTGTCATTTTTTACCTGTTTGGTTTTATGGCATATTAACCTTTGTAGGTTATTTAATGCCAAATCCATTTTTATGTAAATAATCAGTTCTATTGAAAACCGTTAAGTTTAGCATAAGTACACAGTTTAATTGTCAAAAACATTTCCATTTCAAAGTATTTAAGCAGTTATATGTAATAATTCAGTTAAGTGTAAATACAGTTTTAATGTCGAAAAACAGTTCAATTTGAAATAATTCAGTTAAGCACAAGCACGCAGTTTAAATGTAAGTATGGTTTAATTGTCAAAAACGTTTCTATTTCAAGCTATTCAGTTTACTCAATTCATTTTAGCATAATTATGCTGTTAGTTCTATTTAACCCATAGATAGGGTCCAATCAGGTGCTACCACTCTGGGCCAGAGTGGAACTGGGAGCGATTCCCCAAAGCTCCAGCACTGCTGGAACCTCACCATCAGATTGTTTAGTGTCATATCCAGGACACTTATTGGGGGGGGGTCTTACCCCTCTGCAGAGGTGCAGTCAGTGTATTCTACAGCCCCAGCCAACTGGGCAATGTTTACCTGTGGTCTATATTTTGTCAACTTGAATTTGTATATGCATGTTGAAATAAGCATGATTTTATATATTTGCTTCACATATATATATCATCATCATCATCATGTTGTGCCACCAGCATGGATATCCCTGACCCTCTCTCATTACCCCTCCCTATCGTCAATTGCTTCTGGCCGGTCTTTGCGGTTACATCCCGTTTCGCCACAAAGCTGTTGTATGTAGGTTCAGGATGGTTGTCCTGCTTTTGCTTGTTCATGTGAAGGGGTCCACAGGAGTACATCACTTATGAGCTCATCCCTACTTCTCCAGCATTGTCCTGCATGTCTGGTTCGTCTAACATGGATAGTTTTCATGATGGGTGGTAGGGGGCCATACAGCTGCTGCTTTGTAGGGTGCTGCCTCCAGGTCTTGTTCAATATCACTTGCAGCATTCTTGTGTAGTTGCCATGAAGCTTTATCTTCATGCATTTAGTAAGTGTCCATGTAGTGCATCCATATAGCTGTATCAACACAACCAAAATGCATAATATATGCTTAAACTGTACATGTTTTACAAAGGTCAAGTTACTGCTATATGGATGCACTACATGGACTCTAACAAAACGGCTCGAGAAGAAGCTAGACGGCAATTACACAAGAATGCTGCGAGCAATCTTGAACAAGTCCTGGCGGCAACACCCCACAAGACACCAACTGTACGGCCACCTGCCTCCTATCACGAAAACTATTCAAGTTAGGCGAACCAGACATGCAGGACACTGCTGGAGAAGCTGGGACGAGCTCATAAGTGATGTACTCTTATGGACACCCACACATGGCCGTGCAAAAGCAGGACGACCAGCACGAACATACATTCAGCAGCTATGTGAGGATACGGGATGTTGTCCTGAATACCTGCCTGGGGCGATGAAAGATAGGGAGGAGTGGCGAGAGAGGGTCAGGGATATCCGTGCTACCAGCGCGACATGATGATGATGATGATGATTTGATAGATTCTTCAGTCATCTTTTTTTCACTGATGAGAAAATTTGGGGGAAAGTGGTGTGCAAAGAGCACTGTTGAGAATACATATTAGAATTTGCTGATTTACTATGACCCCTCAAAATGACTCACATGGTGAGTAACCAATGATTTCCGCAAAGTATCACCCCAAAGTGTTGTAAAATCTTTGTGTTAAAACATAAAGCTTTGATAT
>OY757926.1:76880601-76913101 GCA_963585895.1 Sepioteuthis lessoniana
GAAGATATGTGCTTAAATCAATATAGAAATAAGAGAAATTAAATAAAATTAAGTATTTTTTGTTTACTGTTTTTAACAATACTTGACAAAAAGAAAAACGGCAACCAAAATATACTATATATATATATATATATATATATATATATATATATATATATGTATATATATGTGTGTGTGTGTGTGTGTATATATATATATATATATATGTACATGTATATGTATATATATATATATATATATATATATATATATATATATATATATATATATAGTGTTTAATACGAGGGAACTCAATCATGTATCTATAATATTTGTTAAAGTGAAAGTCAGTTTTTATTATATCTATGTACTTCATCTTCTTTAATATTAGAAAACAACATTGAAAAATATACAGTTAAAAAGAAAAAGATAAAATCAATCAATACATATTGACCGAAAAAAATAATCTTCTCTGTTGGGTTTCTATTTCAAGTAGGGCCTTTTGTTCTTTGTTTTGTTTTTGTTCTTTTTTTTCTTTTTAATAACATTCAAATTGATTTTTGTAAAATAGTGAAATTTAGTCGGTGGAATAGCAAACAGACTATTTTTGAAGTTTTCAAATTTTTTCTCTTTATTTCCATGGATTATTCTAACTTTAGTTTTGCTTTTCTCTTTTTAAATCAGCAGAAAATCTCTTAAGAAAAAATCCTGATTAAAATTTGCCACTTCATCATATTTTGACTTTGCCATATTGTAAGAAATATTCAATGACAGATTGAAAGCAGTTGCAGTTGGGATTCTTTTGAATAATTGTTCAACATAAATGATTGAAATATTCAATTTTTTCAGTTTTATCTTATTTTGTATATGTAAATAAGTATTGAATGTATTATTTGGCTATATATATATATATATATATATATATATATATATATATATATAGGTCATTAATCAATCATTAAACATGTCATATTGATCTTTTATCCTTGATGGGGGTTTCTAATTAAACTCTGAAATTTCCATATGTTTATCAAGTGTATTCTATAGTTGTAATATTCATCTTCATTAATGATATCACATATCACATATCATTTAGGATATGACATTATCATTTATGATGTAACATTATCCTTCAGTCATCATTAGATATTCAGGTCTTTTCTACAGGGTAAAAATGAATAGATACTCCTCCTTTGCACTATTTATGACCATAGAAACATCAAAGTTTCATTGGTCTGGTGGGTAGAGTATTTGCCAATGGTCCGGGAGACCTGGGTTCAATCCCAGGTTGTGTCATACCAAAGACTTTAAAAATGGTACTTGATACCTCCTTGCTTAACACTCAGCAACAACAGATACGTATCAAGGGAAAGTGTAGCAATCCAGGGAAAGGAGTAGCACCCTCCCCTACACTTCAGTGTAGTAGCTATTGAAAAGGGAGCCTTATGGTCGCCCTCGACTATGGTCGCCAACTTTACTTTTTTTAAATTACTTTTCAGATGTTGAACCAAATTCAAAATTCAAAAACATAATTTACATTGAGTATAATTATTTTCCTCTCATTTCATTCTTCCAGGAAAGAAGATGCTTTTTATTCATTTTCTCATTTTTTTTTCTTTGTTAATTTAAATTGAAATCTTCATAATTTTGATTTATTATATTGGAAAAACGTTTTTGTCAAAAATATAAACTGATGCCAATCTTACAGACAATTTCAAGTATGTACTTGCATAGTCCAAAATTTTTGGTTCATGATTTTCTCTGTAGTAATTATCCCTCAAAATTCTTCATTCAGCATTGACAGGTACTTCAGCTAATATTAAATATTTAATGACACAGCGAGAGAAAACATTTTCATGATAATCAGTTCTATGAGGTGGTGCCGAAAAACTCTTGACCTAACCAAGAAGAGAATGGTGTAGAGTTTTGAAACTTTCATCTAATTCTACATATCCATTTTGCAGTTCAATACTCTTGGTCACTCATTGTTCATATTTTTTAACCCTTCAGAAAAAATTATAAAGAATGGAATAAACTTATAAAAAAAAATATTCCCATCTTGGTTAGATTGAGAACTTGTGTAAATGCTTATTTTGATTTTAAAAAAGAAAAGAAAAAAGAAAGCATATTTGTATACTTATGAACTACATTTCTTCTCCATTGCAATGTCTACAAAATATTTGCAAACCAAATCCAAATGTCTTCAGTTGCTAGTCTATCGTCTCGTCCACTGGCTTGGTAATTATCCCAAAATCTTACAGTTAATTACTTTACTTCAATTTCAAGAGATTATGTGAGTTTTCCTTGGAATCAATTTGGTACATAGCCCTTAGGTCAAATTGGCAAAGAGTTCAGAATAACTACACATGAGATGAAAGTCTAGAAGCATGGCATTATTAATTCCAGACCAAATTTCAATATTGATCCTTCATGGTGTTTCTAAGAATAACTGTACATAAGAGTTCAGAGTTATCATCATTTCAAAATATTGCTTTCTCCTTAACTAACCGCCATTCATTACTTTCTGCTCTCAAAAGCAAAATGGGAATAGTTTCTAACACAAAAAAATAATAGAAAAATAGAAGTAATTTTATAAAATTATGTTAATCATTATTAATATAAACGTTGAAATCTTGCTTCTGAACTAAAATGTATGAACAATGATTGGGAGAAATTCTACTTAGTTTTAGATTTTATAAATCTTGAAATTGTGTTGTTCTATAAATATCTTATATTCCCTGCATAGGGGTAAGCAGAAGTTATGAATAGATGTCTACTGAAGGAACAGTTTCAAAAGTGTTATTTTAAAAAAGGCTATTTAAGTCATTAATGCAGATATTTTTATTGAGAAACACTTGAAGTTTATCATTGAGACTTGCAGTTGATTCATCATTCCAAAAATGTATCTTCATCTTCACTATCTTTCAACATTACTGTACAGAAATTCTGCGTGATGTTCTTTTGGTCACTTAAACCTTTCAATCACATAAGTTAATAAGTAATCCTGTTGAACCATTTCTACAAAATTTTCTGTCAAAAAAGCATTTTATGTGCTTGAATTAAATAAAACAAAGTCTGTTACCTATATGGCACAGCCTTATAGAACACATCTCAGAAAATTACTGCTGACTAGACAATCCATCTTTGACTGGGTCAAGAAATTTGAAACAGCAGGATATTTGAGTGAAAGTATAAGTCCTGAGAGGCCATTGGCATCTGTCAAACAATTGGATTTGATTTATGCTTATTACCGATGCAGCTCACATGAAGATCAGGTCAATAGTTACAGATTCCATTCCAGACTGTATTTAAAATTTTGTGGAAATGGCTGAAAATGATTCCTTACAAACTCAAGATTTTAAGTCTGAATAACTCTGTGGAATCACGGTGAATGGTATCTATCTATCTATCTATCTATCTATCATTTCAAATCACTACATATGTTTGTTTGTAACCAAATTATTGGGAAAACAGAACATTTTAGCATAAACTTTTTCTAAAAGGTAATCGAAGATTTGCTTCGTAATGAAAGTGAAACTGATTTCAGCTGGATTTGTCATATGAGAACCTTTTGGGTTTCCCGAAATTAAAAGAAATTTCAAATCTTACACCTGCAACTAAAATTATATTTCTTGTCTTTCCCTCTTTTAAAATCAGACATAAAAACAAAACTTTAAAGAATTTATTTCATTAAAGAGATTTTGAAATGTGACATCTCTTGCAGAAAATCTGCCCTAAAAACTAATTCTTTAATTTGGAAAACTTTACATTTTATTTCAGAAAAAACTGTGAGTAGATAGATAGACATAAATATATACACATGTATATATATATATATATATATATATATATATATATATATATATATATATGTATGGGTAGAGGATTCATATATATATATATATATATATACATATATATGAATCCTCTACCCCCGCTTAATTTAATTTTTTCATTTTCTAAAAAAATAAGCATAGAAAATTATTTACATTTCTTATAAAGATATATCATAAGAGAATTTAAAAAATAATAAGTGTTTTGAAAATCATGAGAAATCCACCCTTTTTCATAAAAGAAAAATACACTGAAACTAAAATCTTTTTAAATGGTTCTTTTTTTAGTTAGAATTGCTTTTGTGGTCAGGGAAAAAAATTTACTGAATGAATAATTTTTTGCAGATTGTTTTTCTATCCTTTTATTTCTTATTTTACTGTTATTTGCTATATTATTCCCTCTAACCAGGCAATATTAGTGTTGCATATTGACCCTTGACCGAGCCGTCATTCAGAGATGTCTCTGAACAGGACCCACCTGTGTAAATAAGTGGAAGCAGTCACGTGGTTGATCAGAAGTCGTGGACGTTATGAAATGATATATGCAGATGCTTGCTTGAGAGTTGGGGTCAGTTGGAGTCAGTGTGAATCAGATCCAGCTTGCAGTTACTGAGAGCGCCTGCTGAGGCGGCAGCCCACAGCGGCCTACAGTTAAGTAACCCCAGTCGAGAAGCAGAAGAAGAGCTAAGTTGGGTCTTGAAGATAACACAGCGTGGTATGGTCAAGAGAAGACGATATGGGTCAATAATGCGGTTTGTTTTCGTCTCCGTTTGTCCGTCCGTCCGTCTCTCTCATATGACAAAAGCTTCAACCCCTTACGAAAGAATAAAAAGACGTATATATTTTTATAAAGAAGTGTTATAGTTCTTCTCTCATTATGAGTATATAACATTGGTTAGCCCATCAAATATCTATGTAATATTAAAATTCTTATAACTGTATGTAATTGCAACCCAAAAAAACAGCATGTAAAATAAAAGTTTATATTACAGTCATCATTATCAAGTCATGCCGCCAGCACGGATATCCCTGTCCTTCTCTCGCCACTTCTACCTATCGTTCATCGCCTCTGATAGGTCTTCAGGGCTACATCCCGTATCCTCACATAGCGGCTGTATGTATGTTCGAGCTGGTCGTCCTGCTTTTGCTCGGCTATATGTGGGGGTCCATAGGAGTACATCACTTATGAGGTCGTCCCTGCTTCTCCAGCAGTGTCCTGTATGTCTGGTTCGTCTAACTTGGATAGTTTTCGTGATGGGCAGCAGGTGGCCGTATAGTTGGTGCCTTGTAGGGTGTTGCCGCCAGG
The DNA here is from genome assembly GCA_963585895.1 of Sepioteuthis lessoniana. Classification (NCBI taxonomy): domain Eukaryota; kingdom Metazoa; phylum Mollusca; class Cephalopoda; order Myopsida; family Loliginidae; genus Sepioteuthis; species Sepioteuthis lessoniana. Next base: position 76,885,720 of record OY757926.1, read on the forward strand.
ACTTGTTCAATATTGCTCGCAACATTCTTGTGTAATTGCCGTCTAGCTTTTTCTTCAGCCGTTTTGTTAGTGTCCAAGTAGTGCATCCATACAGCAGTATCGACACGACCGCTGCCTGGAAGAAACTGCTTTTCATTTTATCGGTCAGGTCTGATTTTCATATGATCGATAGCTTATCGATAGCTGTCCATGCCTTCGTTAGCCGCGTGTCGATGTCTTTTTCGGTTGATGAGACACTGCTTCCTAGGTAGGTGAATTTGTCTACCAGTTTCAGAGAGGTTCCCTCTGTGAACTAACTTAGAGAATAAACAAATTTACAGTATAATTTGCAGATGAATGATTATTTTCAGAAGTCTACGTTGGTTCTAAATGTTATATTTTTATCATCCAAATCTTTCAATATAAGAGATAACTTCAAAATACTTATGAGAATCATTTACTCCTTCCTTAAGTGAAATAAAAATCATGGATTGATATTTTAATGGAAACCTTAAAGGTTCAAGATTCATTTAATATTATCTACAATTATGTGTTCAAGAAATTAAGATATGAGTAGAGAAGAAGATAGAAGCAATCTAGGAATCGGGGTAAATATGAGAAAATAAAGAAATTGCTGGACAAAAGGGGAAAAAGAAAAAAAAATGAATATGAGGCATTATGAGAAGTAAAATTACCGTATACTTCTCTCTCTCTCTCTCTCTCTCTATATATATATATATATATATATGAGAAAAGAACAGAAACAAAACGATTACAACCAGACTGGTCTCTTTCCTTTGTTTAATGTCATATCAACCTTCGTTGGTTATCTAATGCTGAAGCCATCTTTTAAGAACATTAGTAGTACTATTTAACCCATAGCCCGGAGGATAAGCGGGTTCTGTACCTTTCCCATGGGTATTTGTCCGAAAGTTAATGTAATGGCGCGACTGGGGTTCGAACTCGCTTAGTACACTTCAATATTGGACAAGTGGGACAATATTTCAAATGAACCAAACGTAGCTATGCAATCCACCATATGTTATACAAGAGAAACAAAATGAAATGGATACAAAAATGGATAAAGAGAAGGGTCAGTGAAAGTGGAAGTTGGGAGACAAAGAGGATAGTTCAGATATGCTTGAAATGTTATAATGTCTAACATGAACCTAATTCATGATTATTATTATCATTATTGTTAATAATGATAATAATAATAATAATAATAATAATAATATGCACAACCCAGCACCTGTCCAAGAAAATGACACGCATAAACTCCTATGGGACTTTGAAATACACACAGATCAGACCTAATAAAAATTAACAAAAAAAGAGAATTTGCAAAATTGTCGACTTTGCTGTCCCAGATGATCACAGAATAAAACTGAGAGAATGTGAAAAGAAGGATAAGTACCTCGACCTTACTAGAGTTTTGAAAAAGCTATGGAACATGAAAGTAACGATTGTACCAATTGTGATTGGTGCTTTTGGCACAATAACTAAAGGATTATTAAAAGGTCTGGAGGATTTGGATGTTGGCGAACGGGTAGAGACTATCCAAATGACAGCATTACTGAGAACGGCCAGAATACTAAGAAGAGTCCTGGAGACTTGAGGAGACTTGCTGTCACTCAAACTCCAGTAAAAAAAAAACATCAGCTAATACAGATGTGAAAAACTCTAAAAGAGTAAATAATAATAATAATAATAATAATAATAATAATAATAATAAGAAGAAGAAGAAGAAGAAGAAGAAGAAGTTGTTTTTGAATAAAAGAACGAATTGTAGCAACAAGGAAAATCAATTTTGCTCAAGTGGAATGCTCACACAAGATAGAGTAAATTTCTTTCTTTCATGGTTAAAGATGCAAAAAATATAAATATATAAGTTTAAAAAAATAGATATTTTATGATCCTCTATTTCTACCATTAGTCTATGACCGAGCTAATACAGATGAATATGAATGATAGGGAGAAGTGGCGAGAGAGGGTCAGGGATATCCATGCTAGTGGCACGACATGATGATGATGATATATTTGTCTATCTGTGATTAATCTATTATTTTATATGTAGATCCAATACAAGCATTTTTTGGAAGAAAAACTTTCATGAATGCTGATGGACGGTTAGCACATTTCGTCAAAAGTTTATAATGAATTATTTTCATTATTTCTTAAACGTTTTTTCAAAAAAATCTCGTGAAACACACCCAACTAGTGGTTTTTTATCTGAAGAGCAGTTCAATCAAATTATTATAGTAGCAAGATGACACAAGCCATAAATCCGAGCTTGATTTATAGACAAACAATGTCAATTAAGACTATTTCCTTTGTTTCACATTCCTCAGAAGAAAAAAAAAACCTTTAAAAAAATGAACAAGTTAGAACACTGTGAAAAAAAGCACCCCAAGTGTAGAATACACTCTAATTTAAATAACTAATTTAAATGATTAAATAATAGGAATTAAATTTTGGTCCTCTCCTTATTTGAGTCGTTTGGCATGACTCTTGGTTCTGGTATTAGTGTTGTATGGTCATATGCAATAACTATACACATATACATGCAGAATACATATTGACGCAATAATAAAGACGTGCGAAGACTTCTTGAAAAAATATACCTCTCACTTTATTTGAAAGATTGTGTGTGAGAGGGAGTTGGAGACCGAACAGAACTGCAAAATATTGACCCTCATTCTATTGGCCGTGTTTCTTTCCCGTTCTCCAGGGCTGCTCAACCGGGGGCCCGAGGGCCCAGCTTTCTGCTGAGTGCTGTTCTCTCTACCGCATCTTGTCTCTAACTCATCTGATCTCCAACTACTTACTTCCTGTCTTCACCGAGTTATATAATAGTTCAATCGCCCACTCAATATCTTTGGAATGGCATGTTTGATCGTCATCAAGTGGAAATAACAGTCATGCAGTTCACAGGTCACTCTCTTCCGGTGCATCAGTCTATGAGTGTACCATGGGATTTTACCTTGTCCCATATTGTCAGCCAAGCCCGCCTACGCGATTTCTTCTCATAACTGCCATCGGAATGTGTTACTTCCTTCCGGTGCATCACTTTGGAATGGCATGTTTAGCCGGGTCGAAGGTCAATATACAACATTAGGACTTTATTATCAGCAAATCAAAGATGATTAAAATATTCTCCAATCATATTCATTCATTGTTTAAAGATCTACCAAATAATGGATGCTACAAATACAAATATAGAAGTAAATATAAATATATTTGAACTAATTTATCATCTTAATTTTGATTTTTTTTTCTCTTAAACTATAAAAGATTTATTTAGTGCAGCCCTCTTAGCAAACAAAAAATTGCAATATGAAACTGAAACATGAAAAGGTTTCACTTTCTTACACTTGAATACCTCTGTGCAACCTTTTCTTGCTTTCTAAAGTAGAAATTCATCTCAAGATCAAGATTTGAGGACCAGGAGAACATTAAAGAAATACAAGGATGCAGCTTCAAACTGCACAAAAAGAGAAGTTTCAGAAATACTTTGATTGCCCAGTAGGCTGGGGCTGTAAAATACACTGACTGCTTCTCTGCAGAGGAGTAAGACCCCTCCCAACGAGTGTCCTGGATATGACACTAACAAATCTGATGGTGAGGTTCCAGCAATGCTGGAGCTTTGGGGAATACGGAGTACCCCTTTATTGCCATCGCTCCCAGGTCCACTCTGGCCCGGAGTGGTAGCATCTGATAGGGGCCTATCTATGGGTTAAATAGAACTAACAGCATTCTTATGATAAACTGAATTGTTTGAGTAAACTGAATAGCTAGAAATAAATTAACAATTAAACCGTACTTACATTTAAACTGCATGCTTATGCTTAACTGAATTATTTGAAATAGAACTGTTTTTCGACATTAAAATTGTATTTACACTTAACTGAATTGTTACATATAACTTCTTGAATAGTTTGAAATAAATGTTTTTGACAATTAAACTGTGTAATTATGCTAAACTGAATTGTTTTAAATAGAACAGATTATTTATATAAAAATGGATTTGGCGTTAAATAACCAACAAAGGTTGATATGCCATAAAACCCACCAAACCAAACCAAACCAAACCAAAGAAATACTTTGATCAATGGAAAACATTCATCATTCATTTATATCTTGGTAAATGCAGCTTCAGTCTTGATATTTTTTTAACACAATCATTTGTTCATCTATTGGATTTATCTGAAAATTGCAGGCTCTGATTTTCTTGTATGGCAAAGGCAAACAAGTGTCCAAACTCTGTAATGAAAATAATGATAAAATGGAGATGTTAGTATAAAAGAAATAGTCATGTAATTATGATGCCTTATCTTAAAGTTATAGAAAAGCTTTGAAGTTTTCTAATATGCCAAAAGTATTTCATGTAGTGTGATATTTTTTAACTGGCTGAGCATTTATTATTTGTTGCAGAATCTGAATCGAAAGCTATCGATCTATTACAAAAAATGTTCTGTAATAAACAAAAAATTCTTGGTATTTAATAAAATTGTATTTGCAGTAAATTTCTCATAAAGGTAACCAAAATTGCTTAATGGTTTACAATTGCCGGAGACTAACCGACAGACCAGCGAGTAATTAAAACCAGATTGAAAATTCTTTAAAAAAAAAAACAAAATGGTTTTCTCTAAGATATCTTTGCAAAAAAGAAACAGACAAAAAAAGAGCTGAGAAGAAAAATGGTTGAAGGGTAAAGATTGAAAAAAAAAAAAAAATGAATGCGATAAATGAATAATAGACAGAAAGCATGGAATATTGAAGAGAGAATGATGGAAAAGAAATAAAGACAGCAAATAAAGAATGGAAGGGAAAATGCTGCAAAAATTGGGAATATGATTGAAAAGAAAAGACAGAAAATAAACAAGAGAAATGGATGATGGAAAGAAAGAAGAATTAGATAATGAAGAGAAAAAGTACAAAGAATAAAAAAAACAAACGTAAGGAAAATAAAAAAAGGAGAAAACAGAAGCTGTATAAAGTAGAAGAAAGACAAATATTAAGGAATGAAGTTCAGTTGTAAAAAGAACGAAAGTGAATAAATAAAAAAAAAGGTTGTTAAGAAGAAAGGAAGGAAAAAGTATGGGAAATGAGAATAGAGAAAAGGAAAAAAGGAATCAAAATAACTTTATGTTCACACGATTGATTTTGAAAAGAATCTTCAAGCAAATCCTTCACTTGTTTCTTAAATAATAAACATGGCCGTCTGCAATGATGAAAGACTGAATTGTCTTGTCACTTCAGAAGAAAACTTTCTGAAGAAATCAGAAGTAAGATGCATAGAACTTTACAGAATCAAACTTGGCTGCCTGATGTGATTGGTCATACGCATTCAACATGGGAGCACTTGTTCACTTCTTATAACCTGAAAGCTGCTGAACATGTTCTGCTTTACATGACTATAGAAGAGTAATAATATTAGTTTGAAGATATATTTTTGTTAGGCTATTCTGTCTTCCAAATTTGTTTTCTGAAATGTTAAAGATAAGACTATGAAATTTTAGGTAGTTTTATGATTTATATATCAGTGCTTATTATTACATGAATGAATGAATATAATGGTCTCTCTCTCTCTCTCTCTCTCTCTCTCTCTCTCTCTCTCTCTCTCTCTATGTATATATATAAAAGTAAGTAAAGTTGGCGACCGTAGTCGAGGGTGACCAGAAGGCTCCCTTTTCAATAGCTACTACACCGAGGTGTAGGGGAGGGCGCTACTCCTTCCCTCGATTGCTCCACTTTACCGTCGATACCTACCTTATATTGCTGAGTATTAAGCAAGGAAGTATCAAGTACCATTTTTAAAGTCTTTGGTATGACGCGACCTGGGATTGAACCCAGGTCTCCCGGACCATTGGCGAACACTCTACCCACTAGGCCAATGAGCCGGTTATACATCATATTATATTTCATATAAATGCCGCTAAGACAATAGTTGTGACAATAGATGTGTCCACCAGATGATAAGTTGAAATATAATTGAGTTTATAACAGAAATTTTGCCGTTCTATCTGATTATTGTGGCAAAATTTCCTTTTGCTATACAAAACTTTAGGTTTGGTTTGGTTTGGTTTCTTTGTTTAATGGCATATCAACATTTGTAGGTTATTTAATGCCAAAGCTATTCTCCTAGAAGAACAGTAGTGGTACTATTTAACCCATAGCTGGGAGGATAAGGGGGTTCATACCTTTCCCAAGGGTATTTGCCCGAAAGTGAACATAATAGCGCGACTGGAGTACGAACTCGCGTAAAAAAACTTTAAGTAACTGAGATTGTGCAGTAAGTTTTTAGTTTTTATTCTTATTTGCTCGTAGGAATGAGTGAACTCTGATTTTATTCGCAACACTTGCTTCTTCTTCTTCTTCTTCTTCTTCTTCTTCTTCTTCTTCTTCTTCTTCTTCTTCTTCTTCTTTGTGCGCGTGTGTGTGTGTGCACATTACAGGGTTGTGCAAAACTCATCATTCTAAAAACTGAAATATTTTTAATTACATTTATTTTGACACTTGCAAATTATTTTGAATGAATTGAGGAGTATGATATCTCTCAAGTGCCGTCCATTTTAAGCTTCTCAATCATTGTTTTAATATGGTAAGTGAATTCTGTTCCACTATATATATATATATATATATATATATATATATATATATATATATTCAGCTTCTTTATACATGCATACATACGTACATACATGCACATATATATCTATATATATATATATATATATGAGAAGAAATGAGTTAAATCCGACAGAATGTACGTTGAAAAGGTAAAACGAAAAAAAAATGCTTGATGGTTTGTTTATTTTCCCAAAAAACAATAAAACAAATAGTGAAGAACTACTCCAAAAAGACAGATTCCCTATCCAACTCAGGTGTTTACAAAATCCACAGCCTAAATTGCAATAACTTTTACACAGGAGAAACAAGCAGCAATTTAAACAAAATAATCTATGTACATAAAAAAAGATGTTACAACTGGTAACACAACAAACTCTTTCGTTTCGCAAAACATTTTAACTAACCACACTTTTGATTTTCAAAATTCTGCCGTATTTGCTTCCATTCATGACAAAAAGAAAAGAAGTATAATTGAAGCAGGTTCCATAGCACACCACAATACAATTCCACAAGTTTTTTTTCAAAATATCACCATCTATAGGAAAAATAATACTAAAAGGATTCAAAATTCACATTAAAAATTAGCTTCCTTTTCTCTTAACATTCAAAGCAATAAAACGTCACAAATCCGTTTCTCAAACCACAAAACGCCGTTTAATTTTCAAAAAAGTACCATCCAATAACGTGTCGCAATTTGAACATATCAACCATTGGCTAACGCTGATGTGAAAAGCTCTAATGAGTGAATAATAATAATAATAATAATAATAATAATAATAATAATAATAATAATAATAATAGTTATTATTATAATTATTCATTAGAGTTTTTCACATCAGCGTAAGCTGATAGTCTTTCACTGGAGATTGAGTGACAGCAAGTTTCCTCAAGTCTCCAGGACTCTTCTCAGTATTCTTGCCGTTTTCAATAATGCTATTGTTTGGATGGTCTCCACTCGGCCGCCAACTTCCAAATCTTCCAGGCCCTTTAATTATCCTTTAGTTACCGTGCCAAAAGCACCAATCACAAATGGTATAATTGTCACCTCCATGTTCCATAGTTTTTTTCAATTCTCTAGCAAGGTTAAGGTACTTATCTCTCTTTTCACATTCTATTATCATTATTATCATTATTATTATTATTATTATTATTACTATTATCTCTCACTGAACAACAATTGTTGTGTAACCAATGATGATCAAAGACAACAGTGTGTATGTATGCAAGTTTTTATATGAAGTTCATAAAAACGCATAGCAAAACAAAAGCAGACGATTCTAAATTTTTCCCCACATTTTAATTGGAATAGTATGAAATTATTTACTTTGGCTGATTGGCGTTAATGAATCCTTAATACTGAAATGTTACAGCTTTTGAGCTTCTTCACAGAGCTTATATTACTAGATTATTTTGTTGTTTTTATAGTTCTTTACTGAGCTTTCTGACTTTCGGTTTTCCAAGTGCACAACGATAAAAAGGAATTTTAAAACACCATCCTTTCACATATGCACACACATATCATAAAAAATTACTTTTGAATTATATCTAAAAAAATTTAAAGAAACATGCGCAAACACACATAAACACACAGACATATGAACACACGTGTGTGTATGAGCTTTTATATGCATGTCTCACTTTTAAATAAGCCCACCGCTGACAATTTTTTCATAGAATGTTAATTTTCTTCAAAAGAAAACATACCAGGATTATATTATTTTTAGTTGAACATTTTATGCTCAATGAACTATCATATATTACCAAACTCTTCAATATTGAAATTCTCTTGCCAAAAATAAGATTACAATACTTCTGTAGCCAAAAATAACATTGCATAAGTATATATAAGGTTTAACATTTAACAAAGGACTTCTATTAGCGACCGCTAGATAGCAACATCATAGCGATAGAGCTTAGCATGAAAGATAATGTTACGATAACCTCATTCTCTTTCTCCACAGAATGTTTTAGAAGCAAAGACATGTTCTCACAACTTTCAGGGATTTTCGACGCCAGCGGATATCAAAGAGCATTGAATACGACACACTTCACAGCGTACAATGCCATACGATTACTTTTATACATGCAGGCATATCTAATAATTCCACACAACCAACAGCTAAAAAAAACTCTTCTCAAATATGTAAATCTCTCACAAACGTTCATACCTCTTGGAAACTCCAAACACGACGTACAATAAAGGACGTTTGTACACACTCACCTTCTTTCATCTTTTCGTACTTTATTCCTTTATGTATCCGGGTTTTTTTATTTTGCTTCGCAACAGAAATAAGATTTCTTGAGTTGTACATAATGTTTATACATTTCTTACCGCTACAAAAATGGTAACCACTACTATCCACATCAACTCCACCATAATGTAGCAGCAATAATTCCTCTTTATTACTCATCATGGATGTATACATCTGCTAGTGTCTTTATATTTAAGAATTGAGAGTATCTTATTGGAGGTGCCCGTGATGTAATGGTTATCGTCGTAGGGTAATGGACACGGCAACACGAGTTCAAATCCTGGACGAGACTGATTGCATTTCACATAGCACTAATACCCTTGGGAAAAGTATGAATCCAATTATTCTTCCTCCAGCTAAATAGTAGGGCAGACTAGGTTCTTCAGCCTTGGGGAGGCAACTAGTCGAAGAGAAGGAAAACTCTGAATTCAAACCTCCGCTTAAAAATTGACCTTGTGTCATATCCTGCCCGAGCGGAGGGGTTGGTAAATATGGTATCTTATTGGATATAAAGCTAATAATTACTTTATATAACAATGAAACTGATCCTGACTTAAATGACTTGTTTTAATGAAAAATGATTTCTTGTCAGAATCAATTGAACGTCGTTTGTTTTATTTTCTGTTTGTTCTTCGTTTTCCTTTCGATTTTACTCTTTTCCACTATTAAAAAGTTATTCATTATTACACTTTTTTCAATTTTCATCAACTTAATTTTATTTTCCCTACCCACCCAAATGAAAAGTTGGTTTTGCTTGGCTTAAACAAAATCTATGTCTTCATAGCAATGATCAATTCTACGGGAATGTTGCCCAGGCTTTTATCTTAACGCTGCCGAGCCAAAGAGACTCACTAAAAAAAGAATACACAAATCAATAATAAAACAAGAATGCTGTGGAAGCATATTAGTATTTTGGCAAATATACATTAATCTTTTTTGGAGACGTCCCCCCAAAGGATTAGAAGCCTGCCTTAAAAGCATTTATAAAACCGTCAATAATCAAGTAGCAAACATTTTTCATTCAATGAGTTTAAGAATAAAACAAAATTAATCATGTGAATCTACATGCCATTAACAGAGGTGAAGGGCAGGCGTATCAATATAGGTTTACTTAAATACTTGAAAATATACACACACGCGCGTGCGCACACACACACACACGGTAAGAGGTTGCTCAAAATGTGTGACAAAATCTTTTAAAAGGGCGCAATATCTTTTAAGTGGAGTTTATTTAAATGACAGAACGTTCACAATGTTAAATACTAACCATAAATTTCACATAAACTGGGCTGCATGATCATCTGGTAGACAGTATTTATTTGCCATTGTAAACTTTTGACGCTTTCCTTTGCTTTGATTTTTTTGTTTAATGGCATACCAACCTTTTTAGGTTATTCAATGCCAAAGCCATTCTCCTAGAATAACATTTAACCCTGTTTATCCCATAGCTTTCCCAAGGGTATTTGCCCGAAAGTGTACGTAATAGCGCGACTGGAGTACGAACTCGCGTACTACGATTCCGCAGTCCATCGCTTTAACCATTACACAACGAGGACACCCCCTTGTAAACTTTTAAGATTATATATACGCACACACACACACACACACACACACACACACACACACACACACACATATGTATATATACATGTGTGTGTTTGTGTACGTATGTATGTATGTATGTATAAACAAATATATAATCACTAAGTAAAAGTTATTGAAAAAGTTTTATTTATTTGTTATTAATCCTGACCTATTTTAGCCTGAAGCCATCAGTCGAGAGCGTTTATTTCAAGACTGTCTACATTTAAATCCCGAGATTAGGATTAGCTTTCGAATTTTTGAAAACCAAATATTTTTAATAACATTTCGTTCACTAGTGAGTGTATGAAAATATTTTCAAATTTGAAAATAATTTGTCGTGTTTTTGTTTTGTTTTGTTTTTGAAAAAATGACCTGTTTAGTAAAAAAGAATCAGTCTTCAAAAGTTTATATGAATGTCAGTGTTTTGAGATTGAAAGATATAAACCTATTGATATGGTTTTCTGCATTAATATAATGCTAGATAAGTTTTCTTTTTTAATATTCTCTTTTATTGTGAAATTAACATCTCACTTGTTTAAAGATCTTATTAAGAGATTTTTTATTCTATATTGAGGCCTTAAGTATTTCAAATCTTTTTTTATTATACTTTCGGTCTTATGTAATACCCGAGTGTTTTCAACAAGAAATTGGTGTTTTTTTGTTTCAAGTGATATGTGTGTATTCTGATGATTTCCAGAGGGGGGTGTCCTCGTGGTGTAATGGTTAAAGCGATGGACTACGAAATCGTAGTAAGCGAGTTCGTACTCCAGGCGCGCTATTACGTTCACTTTCGGGCAAATACCCTTGGGAAAGGTATGAACCTCCTTATCCTCCCAGCTATGGGTTAAATAGTACCACTACTATTCTTCTCGGAGAATAGCTTTGGCATTAAATAACCTACAAATGTTGATATGCCATTAAACAAAAAAAAACCCAAGATGATTTCCAATCGCATTCTGATTGGAGAGAAAGTAGGTGAAGTATCTAGATAAGACATGGAGTTCTAAATGCTCTTAAAAATATAATTTCACGTCATGTGCCACTTCATTGACCAATACCGTTTTTATTTGAATTGTGCATATCAACTAATGGTTTAACGGCCAATACCAATTTCGTTTAGATAGTACAAAGATAGATAATGGCAGTTTACGTCATTATTTAAATGGTGTGGAGCAATGAAAATTAGCTTTGTTTAAATCCAACAAAAACAAATAGTAACCATCTTGAGAATGTTTGGAGTCACATTCAAAACATTTAGTGTTTCTTTTACTTTCATTTAATCCATTATATTCATGCTTTGTTCATAAACAAGAAAATCCTTTTTAAAATCTATACATGCTTGCTCGTCTGTATTTTAATCAAACATACACATTCACATGCGCTCACACATCTATCTATCTATCTATCTATCTATCTATCTATCTATCTATTCCCTCTTCTCTCTCTCTCTCTCTCTCTCTCTCTCTCTCTCTCTTATTATATATATATATATATATATATATTGGGATGAGTCAGGAATCATTTTTATTTTAGTAAAACATAATTGATTTATGAATAGTTTAACAATGAATTAATTTCACCATAATTTGAAAAAACCTCTTTCCATTTATCTGATAGCTTGTTAGTTCCTCTCATGTAAAATTCAGCTGGTTTTGAGCTTATGGGGGGGTATGTAATTTGGTTATTTCAGTGGATATGCATCCGTATTTTACGGGTATTGCTCCCAATATTATTTCCTTCACAAATACAACACAAAACTTTACAATCGCGTAAAAGAAATGGAATAGAACATTAAACATTAAACAAAAAACAATTTAATATGCATAAAACAAAATATGAAAACAAATAAAATACATAATGTGTAAATGGCCTTTTGGAAAATAAAGTTTGGCAAGAAGAAAATAAATTTGTTTAAAGGTGTGTGTATGTTCATGTTAACAGAGTCCGTAAATAAGTCGTTCTAACTTACATTAAGTTCATATAGGGTTTTATGATTGTGGCGACAGCGTGTCGCGTTGATGAAAGAAAGTTTGTCGGGTTTTTTCTTTTGAACGTGATTCGCGACCATCTGTAGCTAGGTCATGAATTCTGGTTTTGGAAGAAAAAGGAATTTGCCGGACAGAGTATCGGCAACTGCTTTACTGACTTAATGGCTAGGCTTGGTCTTAGTGAATGTCTCCCTAACTGTGTGTTATTTATACCGTAATAGTGGATCAAAGAATCGTCCTAAAATTTTAGCGCGTCGACATTTATTGACCAATCAGATTTGTATTTTACTATTTTATTATCGAGCCTAAATATTTTCTGTTAGTTGACTTCCGATCCTATTTTTCAAGAATGTTCTATTCTATGTTTTTAGCTGATCGGTTGAAAAATATAAAAATGTAACCTAAATGCTAGAACGGTTTTGATCCTAAATTTCTAGAATGTTCTTCAGTATGTTTTTATTGCTTATTTTAAGACGAGAAAAAATGTGTATCCCATAAGCTCAAGTTTTCCACAAACGTTTTCACCAGATCTTCCTGAAAAAAAAATGGCATCAAGAGCTTCTGATAGAGAACGAAAAAGACGAAAAAGATGAAAATAACTCTGTGCAAGGTCAGGGTAATATGGTGAATGAGGTAGAACAGATCGGCCTAAATCCAATATTTTTCCCGCGTGATTCTTGCTATTGTGGCCTAGTGTTATCAAGAGAAGAAACACCGTTTCTCTTATCGACGAGTAAGTAGCTTTTCTTAGATGTTCAAGCACACAGTGCAGTTATTGAGAGTAAAATTCAGCATTGATTGTCTGCGGGTTCATCATCATCATGTCGTGCCGCTGACACGGATATCCCTGACTCTCTCTCGCCACTTCTCCCAATCGTTCATCGCCTCTGACAGGTCTTCAGGGCTACATTCCGTATCCCCACATAGCTGCTGTATATATGTTCGTGCTGGTCGTCCTACTTTGGTCGGCCATATGTGGGGGTTCATAGGAGTACATCACTTATGAGCTCGTCCCTGCTTCTCCAGCAGTGTCCTGTATGTCTGATTTGTCTAGCTTGGATAGTTTTCGTGATGGGGGGGGGGTAGGTGGCCGTATAGTTGGTACCTTGTGGGGTGTTGCCGCCAGGACTTGTTCAATATTGCTCGCAGCCTTCTTGTGTAATTGCAGTCTAGCTTCTTCTCCAGCCGTTTTGTTAGCGTCCAAGTGGTGCATCCATACAGCAGTATCGACACGACCACTGCCTGGAAGAAACTGCGTTTTATTTTATCGGTTAGGTCTGATTTCCATATGATCGATAGCTTATCGATAGCTGTCCATGCCTTCGTTAGCCGCGTGTCGATGTCTTTTTCGGTTGAGGAGACAGTGCTTCCTCGGTAGGTGAATTTGTCTACCAGTTTCAGAGAGGTTCCATCTAGTGTGGAAATTTCACCTGTTTGATTAAAGCACATATATTCAGTTTTGTGTGCATTGACATGGAGGCCAATGCCTGCGGCGGCTCGTTCCAAACTATACAGTAGTGTTTCGGCTTGGTTGGGCGTATTTGCCAGTATCGCTATATCATCGGCGTAGTCAGCGTTGGTAATTGATTTTGCAGGGTACTTTCTGCTTCTTTTCTTTGTCAGCTCGAAGCCGTTTTCTCTGATTTTATAGATCGATGTTCTAAGTACATAGTCTTGGCAGATGATAAAGAGGTATGGGGCTAGTGTGTCCCCTTGTAGTACTCCTGCTATAATGTCGAAGTATTCTGTGTCTCCATCCGGTGAACGTACTTTCACTTTGGTGTTTCTATAGAGAATCGTTATTGCTGCTACGGTTTCTTTTGGTATGCCGTATGCTAGTAAAACTCAAAATTGATAGTATCGCAGTGATCCCACAATATACACAGCATATCTTTTCTTTCATGAAGATCTACATTTGTAGTTGGATGCGGAGATTGATCCTTGTCAATCCACTGCCTTTTGCGTTGAACATTGTCATAAAAGACCCATTTTTCGTCAACTGTAATGATATTCTTAAGAAACGAGTCATTTGAAGGAAAACTAATTGCTGTGGATATGTAGGCTTCCTAATTCTTCTCACTGGGAGTATAAGGAAACTAAATGCCCAGCTTTCTCACTTTTCCGGTCTTTTTCAAGTGGCGCCAGATTGTGGATTGGGATGTGTTCAGGTTAAGTGCTTATTCTTGAGGACTTTTGTGTGAATTAGATTCCACCAATAGTCCTAAAACATCTTGATCGAGATCTGTAATATATTGTATTGCTTAGTAGGCTTAAGTAGGTTTAAGGACAACATTAGGCGTGCGTGCTTTAGTTAAGCTATCATTATTCTAAATCGGCAGAGTGTGTGTGTGTGTGTATTCCTACGCCAAGGGGTTGTAATCTTGCACGTAGAGAAATAGTCCGTGTCATTACTACATCCCCCTTACCAATGGAAAAGAAGGGTGTTGCTATATTACTTGTTTATTTTTTTTTATATCTTTTTGGCCTGTGTATTTCACGGTCAGTTCTTGTTGTGTTGCATGTTGGCTGTTTTATACTTCTCTGGTGTTTGTATTTGTGAGTCCTTTTGGCAATGAAGTGATGTGGTCAGTAAGATGAACCTTGTTCATGGCTAGATGTTTCTAATGCTCTTATTTGGACTCTGTTTCATCTTTTTGATGATCCATCTGGAAGTTGAACGATGTATGATCTGGGTTCTGTACATCTCCTGGTGATTGTTGCTGATTTCCATTTCCCAGTTTGGTTATTCAATATACGTACATCTTGCCCAGGGACAAGTGGTAGTAAATCATGAGCTGTTCTATCATGATACATTTTCTGCATATCCTGTTTGTGTTTCTGTTCTTCCCAGATATGGTCAGTGTTGGAAAATCTTGGAGTTGAAACTTTAGCAATTAAGTTTAATCTTAAAATGCGATTATTTAAGAGTTCAGCTGGACTTGGAAGGTTGTGGTTAATTGGTGTTGTTCGCAAACGCAGCATTGCTAAGTTAGGATCTCTTCCTGCTTGCTTAGCCTTAATTAGAGCTCTTTTAATTGTTTGGATTTGTCTTTCGATAAAACCATTTGATTTTTGGAACTTTGGTGATGATGTGACGTGATTAAATTGCCATTGTTGGGTAAATTCTTTGAATGCTTCACTGAAGTACTGTGATACATTGTCACTAACAACTCTGCTGGGAATACCATGTTCAGTGAATATTTGCTTCATTGTTGATATGACCATATTGCTTATTGTCAGGCCATTCATTTTCCGTATAATTGGAAATTTACTGTAATAATCAGCAATTATCAGATATTCATGATTATGGCAGTTAAACAAATCTGTACCGACAACTTCCCATGCTCTGTTGGGGATGTTATGTGGCTGTAAAGTTTTCTTTTGGTTGTGCCGGAAGGTTTTCCTGGCATATTGAACAATTCTTGATCATGTTCTCGATATCTGCATTAATTCGCTCCCAGTATACAGCATCTCTGGCTTGAAGACGTGTTTTTTCAACACCTTGATGGCTGTAATGTAGCAGGTCCAAGATAATTTTTTGTTGGGTTTCAGGAATAATAATTCTTGATCCCTTCATGATGATACCATCGTTGACAGATAGTTCATCTCTGTATGGCCAGTATGACCGTATTACCGGTGGTAAATCATTAATTGAGTCTGGTCATCCTGCTGTTATGATTCCTTGGAGTTGATTAAGTACTGGATCAGCCTTGGTTTCTTTTCTTATTATCTTGTTTTTGACCATGTTATCAAGCTCCTGTTTTATATAATCTTCAAGTGCAATTGGGGTTTTTCTAGGTGCGTCAATGTGTGGATGTATGTTTTTGTTGACCGATAGTCTGACTGCACCTGGCATGGAGCCAATTTTGTCGAACTGATCAGGATACATCTGCATCAGGTCTTTGGTTGCATTTATCCGTGTTGCTGTAGGAGTTTGGAACGCATCCTCCTTCTTGACTATGCAGTGAAGGGTAATTAGTTTGAGCTGTTCCAGCGATGGTAGCCCTAGCACTGCTGGCCCTTGTACGTCTACAATGTGGAAGGTGCTGATATGCCAGTCTGATTTGTTGTATTGACAGGGTATTTTGATGTTACCAAAGCATTTTATTGGTGTGCCGTTATTAGCTATCAGTTTTTTGTTGATCAATTGTTTTTTATGTTTGGGAAACCATCTGCGTCCAGTTTTTCTGGGAACATTCAAAGGAATGTAGAAACTGGTAGGGTTGTGCCCCTGTGTCGATCTTCAGACGCAACTTACGGATGCCATTTCGATTTGGCAATTTAATTTGTGAGTACGATTAAATGTGAGTAAATTAATGAGTACGAAAGCTTCATCTCTTTGGGTCATATTGATACAATTGAACGTCAGGCTTTCAATTTATTCCTCAGCTTTTCTGTTGCTGTATACAGCATCAGTTTTCACGTATTGTTTTCTCCTATATTGTGGTTGATAATGAGATTTTGGTTTTTTGTGTTCTCTGCTTTGTGACCTCAGCCTTTGTTTTGGTTTGGTTCCGTTTGACAAACATACTGATGCCCAGTGGTTTGCTTTACGACATGTATTGCATTTTGATCCGAATGCTGGACAAGCTTCACGGTGAAAAGCATGAATTTTACCACATTTGAGACATTTATTTGACATAGTAGAACGTGTTGGAGTTCTTATGGCTTGTATATTCGTATTATCCTCATTATTATTATTATTAACCATAGCCCTCAGTTGTTTAATGTGAATGTTGGAAGCTTCATATGTTTTGCCAATACTCACAGTTTCTTCCAGGGTTAGTGCGTTGTCTTTTCTTTTGGAAGTCTGCAATGGGAGTACTGGTAATAATGAGTTCTATTATCCGTTGCTGTTGCTCATGTTCTGTTAACGAACATCGCTGAGTCATTCGCCTGCATCAGTTGACAAAATCGTCTAACGATTCCTCAGCTTCCTGTTTATAAGTCATTAATTTCAAACGGTTTATTCTGAAATTTTCTGTAGGTTCGAATTGTTCAATAAACTTATTAAAGATAATTTCAGGAGTACGTTTTTCTTCCTCCGTTAATAACCATGTGTTGTGTTTTTTAAAACCTTCATTCCCAACTCTCAGTATTATGTAGTTTACTTGTTCTATTTTTATTTTATTGACAACAAAATACAACTCCAATCGCTGTTTAAACAATTTAAATGTTTCAGCTAGATTTGAGGATTGCTAGTCCTTATAAAAGATATCATTATTAGCCATTATGAATGTTCTACGTTGAATGTGTTTACAAAAAATATGCAAATTCAAGATGGCAGTATCCCGTAAAAAAAACGACGCACGTGGCAATAATTAAAAAGGAGTTTGAATTATTTATCTGATCGGTTTTTTTCTTGAAATTCTGTAAAAAAACAACGTTTTGCTTCTTTTTTTTTTCGAATTGGTTTGTTGAACTTTTTGTCCAGAAGTGTCTTCGGTTTGTTTCTTTATACACGGATTTTCGTTTTTTTTTTTTTTTGAACCTTTAAATATTATTTTCGTTTTTTAAACATTTAAATGTTGCTTTCGTTTTTTAAGCCTTTAGATGTCTTTTTTATCATCCCGGATGCCACCATGTAATATATTGTTGTTGTGGGTGTTAGTATTGCTTAGATGGCTTAAGTAGGTTTAAGGACAACATAAGGCGTGCGTGCTTTAGTTAAGCCATCTCTATTCTAAAACGGCAGTGTGTGTGTATGTATTCCTACGCCAAGGGGTTGTAATCTTGCACGTAGAGCAATAGTCCGTGTTATTACCACAAGATATAATGAGCGTCTTGGTCTTGGTTCATCTCTGAATGACATATAGCCAGAAGAAAACTCTTTAAACCGATTTCGGACTTGGCGGTCAATAATGACACCTTGACCATAAACACTACAAATTGTCTTTGTTGATTCTGTAACATTTTCGTAATTCTTACTCACGCATCTCAGAGGCGTGAGACCAGAGATAAAATTACGATGCACACTTTTTCCTATCTGAAATAAGAATGACACTCTTTAAATAGGTAACTTCTGATTGTGTTTGAAGTGAGTTGTAACGACTAGTTTTCAAAAAACGTAAATTATTCACAACTCAACCCAATAGAAACCCCACTCCTGTTTCTTGATGCTTTTAACACCTAATATTTGGACCCTCGCCAGGGAATTAAAATTTTTAATTTTTATTTTTTACATAGGAACTGTAACTCCACATTTGCTGTTCTGCAACTTCGAGAAAAGCATGTAAAAACTTTATATATATATATATATATATGTAAAAAATTTATATATATATATATATATAACTTGGAGGTGCCCGTGGTCGCAGGAAATAGACACGGTGACACGAGTTCAAATCCTGGACGAGACTGATTGCACTTCACATAGCACTAATACCCTTGGGAAAGGTATGAATCCAATTATTCTCCCTCCAGCTATGGGTAAATAGTAGGGCAGACTAGGTTCTTCAGCCTTGGTGAGGCAGCTAGTTTCAGAGAAGGAAAACTCTGAATTCAAACCTGTTAAACTCCGCTTTAAAAGCTGACCTTATCTCACATCCTGCCTGAGCGGAGGGGTTGGGTAAATATGATATATATAACTAAAAATCTCACGACTTATAACAGATTCATAATCAAAAGTTTCATGTATCACTATGAATACAATCATCAAATTGAACTTAGGAGTAAATGGACGATGAAATATATATAGATACTAAATACCCATGGGAATACTTAGTATTATAAATATGATGAATGTGATATATGACTGCGAAGAACAAGAAAGGAAGTAGAAAGGAAAGGGGAGAAAAAAGAAGTTTCATCTAATGATTGTATACTATTTGATTCATAAAACTTTTAGTAATGAGATAATAGATGTAATAACAAGAGGTATGATTTTAATTTCTTGTTGGTTATACATTGCTCTGCTGGTTAGCATTTGAGCACTTTTTTGCTAAATACTTTTTGGTGATTTGTATATTCTCATCTGTTCACTATATATATATATATATATATATATATATATATATATATATATATATATATATAATTATCCTTATTTCCTCTTTTCTATTTATCATTTATTCATGATCAATTCCATAAACAACTCTAAATGCTGTGTATGTTGTGTTATGAACTATTTCGAATCATGTTTTAGAATGTAACTTCTTGTTGACATATTTTAGCACAAATAACCTGTCAAATCCAAATATTCTAGGAAAATAGAAAGATTATTATTTTGGAATAGCGGATCTATTATTTTTCCTCACTAGATTTCATATGAATTCTTATGGAATATAGAATGGTAAAGTTAATCTTGAGGAACCCTTGAAGGCATGGAAAATTGATTTAATCAACGATTTTTTTCAGTTGCTTTTCTAATTATTTTCTGCTTACTTTGTACAAACTCATCAAGGAACAAATGGAAATGGCATATAAAATTAGGACAAAAGAACAATTTATTTTGATCATAATCTAAATATATCAGTTATATTTTATGGACACCCTACTGAAAACAAAACAACAACAGCAACAACAACAACAAGACACCTGTAAGTAAGTAAAGTTGGTGATTGTAGTTAAGGGCGACCCGAAGGCTCCCTTTACAATAGCTATCACCCCGAGATGTAGGGGTGAGTGCCACTCCTTTCTCTGGATTGTTCCACTTTACCCTTGATCTGTATCTGAGAGTTAAGCAAGAAGGTATCAAGAAGGTATATGAATTTTTTGTATGACTCGACTTGGGATTGAACTTCGGTCTCCCATGACATGAGTGAACAGTCTAATCACTAGGCTGATGGCCAATGTCAAAACAGCTGTACTTCCTGCAAACTTTTCATAAGTTAATCTCCCTGGATGTTAAGCATGGTTTAAGGGGTGGGGAGTGCCTAATTATCACAATCCTGGTTATCTCAGGAATCCTATATGATATCAATAAACGGGATTTTTTCCTATCACATTCTTTATGTAATTCACAACTTTCCAGTCAATGTAAACCAACCCAGGAATGATGGAAGATTTTGAATTAACTGGTATGACGATGACAAGACTCTGAATGTGGAAATGGAATTGACCTGAAAAGCAGACACACATGAGCTCTACAAGGAATCATAAGTTCAATGATATTAGATTTGAATTAATTGACAAGATGACACTGAACATGAAAATGAACTTTAGCCTCCAAATCAAAACATTATTTCACATAGTTCCAACTCACTAGCATAATTCTTGTCATAAATATCTGAATCATTTAATCTGTGCCTTTAAAGTTTCTGTAACTCAATCTCAAATATGGTGAATTTCCTTTTATAATGTGAGGAGTAATTTTTAACCCAATATTCAATGCATTCAGCAGGAGAAATTTTTCTTGATATTCATTGACAGATTTCGAACAAAAATATAACCATGACCTTTTTTCATGGAAAATACAGATCCAGGTTACAGAGCGAAAAAAAATTGTCCCACAAGAATGGCTGGTGCTTAATGTTGATAAGCAAAACTTATGGAAAATGAATTTTCATATTCTATCAGGTGTTTATAAATCCCCCAAAATGACATTCATATTTTCAAAAATTTTAGAAATAAAAGATATATAATCAAATAAATTGGATTCCTGAAAGATTAAAAGAAAGCTTGAAATTCACCAGAAAGACAAAATCCTTAAATCTTTATCTTCATGAACTTAAAATGGCGGATTTTTTAGGCTTTGATATATATATATATATATATATATATATACGTGGTGCTTTCGATAAGTTTCCAGACTTTTTTTGTACAGGCATTTAAAACTATTGTAGACTCTTAAAAATTCAGTATGTTATTGCTATACATCTTATGAGATGACTGACCAATAACTATGATTTCAGGTTCAAATGAACAGCTACAGCAGGAATTGGAATACACCCTACTAAAACCTGATTTTCACAGCTGGTGAATTTCAAAAATGCAATCTGAATGTGAGGACACTTTAGAAGAATGATGTGATATAAAATTATGTTTTAAACTTGGAAAAAATGCCACAGAAACGTATGGAATACTTCAGACTGCTTTTCGACCATCTAGCATAAATCGAGCATCAGTTTTTGAGAGGCATAAGAGATTCAAGGAAGGCAGGGAGTCTGTGAGGGATGATGAGAGGTGGGGAGGAGTAAGGAAGTCAATACACCAGAGTTAATTGGCCAAAGGCTTAGGGTTAGGGTTACTATGTTGAGGTTTTAAGGGAGTTCAGGAAGAGATTCCGTCGGAAGAGGCCAGCACTCTTCAAATCAGGTCAGTGGCATTTCGACCAGGACAATACACCAGTCCACAACCCAATCCTTGTCACAGACTATTTGACCAAGATGGGCATCAAGACAGTTCCACAGCCTCCCTATAGCCCAGACCTTGCTCCCTGTGACTTTTGGTTATTCCCTTAGCTCAGAGGCTGTCATTATGAGACAATTGAGGAGGTGAAAGAGGCTGTGACGAAGCTTATTGACACGTTCACACGAGGACTTCCATGGGGCCTTCCAGAAATTGTTGAAATGGCACAACAAGTGCATTTCAGCCGGAGGAGATTACTTCGAAGGGGATTAGAGTTGCATGAGTGTACTATCAATAAAAGTGTCCATACGAAAAAAGTCTGGAAACTTATTTAATGATCCTTAGGTATTATTTGGTCCAGTTAAACCGGAGTTGGTAGTAATTCCATCAGAACAAGAAAACTATTCAAGAGTGAACATTTAAATTTTCCTGGTAAAGAGCTCAATGTAACTGACATTACAGAGCAATAATTTCCTTAAGAAAAAACAACAAACCAGCCACATTAGGATTATAAATTTATTTCCACCCTGTTATGCGTTTTTGAAAAATCAAAAAACACGAAAAAAATGAACAGGACTTCTTCAGATCTTATGGATAAAATAAATCAGAATAGACACAGGAAAGAAGGGTGGGAGAGGATAGAAGAGGGGTGAAGAGTTATCTCCCCATTTAGCCCACTTCTGTTTTTTTTATTTTATTGTCGGTTAGAATTATAGTAAATTAATTTTTTTTTTTAATTTTTAAGTTTTAATTATTTTTCAGCTTAAAACCACAGATTTAATACTAAATTAGAAAAATAACTTTATTCAATAACTTTACGTAACGATACAGTAAAAATTATATTAAATCAATTTCAGGATTTAACTAAATTTAACTTTTTTTATAAAATACAAATTTATTTAGAACCTTTAGAAAGTTACACTTTTAATGATTAGTACGTATATATGATATGTTTTTTTCACATTTTCTATCTAACATTTTATTTTATTTTTATTCATTTACATTAATTCTCAATTTAATCCAATATTTTTTAAAATTATTTATGTTAATTATCTATAGTTTAAATTTAGCCCTATGTCTACACCTAGCTATTAATTCACATCTCTTATTTAATAAGTTTACCGGGTCTGGATAAAGTAAACTGTGCATCTTTTCTTCTAAACACAAATTACATCTACTATCGAAACATTTTGGAGTATTTGATCTTTTTAATATGGACCATTGAATCTCAGGGGTTAAACCTTTATTTTTCAAACCCTCAAAATGCTTAGATAGAGCAGTTTGATGTTTCACATGTTCATGGGAGAAAGAATATTTGTGATTAGCGTATCTAACTTTCCATTTCGTGGAGGAGATTCCAATATAAGTTTTTCTATCATATATATATATTCTCTTGTGGGTAAATAATTCCTTGATATACTACATTATTTAAGTTACAAAATCCATTCATAGGACTATCATTTCGAGTTTTACAATTACATTCGTTTTGTTTACAATTATTATTATTATTATTATTTATTCGGTTCTGAAATTCCTTAATTATCTCTACATTATGATTATTGATTATTTGAAAACTATTTTTCGTGCAGGAGTAACTAATTTTTAACGCTTTTCTATTAAATATTTTATGTAGTATATTATCATGTTTAAAGTGCTTATCTATCAGTCTCAAAAAATACTTACCTGCATTTATAGTCTACAGAAAGGGGGGTTAAACCATATAATTTTTCTTTTTCTTTTTTTATGATATATATATATATATATATATATATATATATATATATATATATGCATTTAAGGCACTATAATGGAATTTCTATCATCCTTATTGAGTTTGATTCTTACTGTACATTCCATATTTCTGGCCTTGTGTCACAACTAATCAACGTTTGGGAAGTAAATATCTCATTCTGGTTGGCAACCCCATCTTGCAGATCAGTTATTACTGATAAGAGATTTCAAACCTGACTTGATGCCTCATATTTGTCACATAATGTTGAATCTTAGTCTTTGCATCAAAGTTTCGTTTCTGAAACTCTATTTTCATGGTATAATCATTTGCAAGATAGAATAGCAGACATAATATGAGTGAGTTTAATTCTCATTGAATAAATTATACTTCTATAAAAAAGATAAGCTTTCTCAATATATATATATATATATATATGTGTATATCTGCTAATGTATTAGTATCTGTCAGACTATTCTTGTATTGCCCAGTTGGTTGGGGCTGTAGAATACACTGACTGCACCTCTGCAGAGGGGTAAGACCACCCCCTAACGAGTGTCCTGGATATGACACTAAACAATCTGATGGTGAGGTTCCAGCAGTGCTGGAGATTTGAGGAATGTGGAGTACCCCTTCATTGCCATCGATCCCAGGTCCACACTGGATCAGAGTGGTAGCACCTGATAGGGCCCTATCTATGGGTTAAATAGAACTAACAGCATTCTTATGCTAAACTGAATTGTTTGAGTAAACTGAATAGCTTGAAATAGAAATGTTTTTGACAATTAAACCATACTTACATTTAAACTGCGTACTTATGTTTAACTGAATTATTTGAAATAGAACTGTTTTTGGCATTAAAACTGTATTTACACTTAACTGAATCATTACAAATAACTGCTTGAATAGTTTGAAATAGAAATGTTTTTGACAATTGTTGTTTTCAGTTTAGTGAACACAAGTAGTAGTAATAATAAGACAAATCACGATATGTGAGGCAAAATAGTTATATTTACAGGAAAGAGTATTTACAAGAGAGAGACTGTTAGTAATAAGAACATAGGATTAGTGATAGAGTTATGATATACTTCAACAATAGGAACAGCTCTTCTGGTCTGACTTGTAGGCTTATTCTCTGACTGATCTCTGCTACTGCCATATATGGCAGATGGAACAGCTTATTATGCTGACAATCTAGGTGATACACTACAACAATTAAACTGTGTACTTATGCTAAACTGAAATGTTTTAAATAGAACTGATTATTTACATAAAAATGGATTTGGTGTTAAATAACCTACAAAGGTTGATATGCCATAAAACCCAACAAACCGAACCAAACCAAACCAAATCAATCTATTCTTGTAAAGAAATCGAATTGAAATTTGTTTGCACACAGATATATGAGCCCAGTCAAGTTGGGGTTGTAGAATACACTGGCTGCATCTCTGCAGTGGGGTAGGATGCTTCCCACCAATGAGTGTACTGGATATCACATAAAACCATCTAATTGGAAGGCTCCAGCCTTGGAGATTTGGGGAATGTGGAATACACCTTCATTGCCATTGCTCCCTGGTCCATTTTGACCCAAAGTGGTCTCACTTGATAGGATCTTATCTATGGGTCAAATAGAACTGTTTGACATTTAAACAATGACTTATGTTAAATTGAATTGTTAGAAATAGAACTGTTTGATTATTTATCTGTGTGTAAACAACTGACTGATTTTTAATTGAGCCATTTAACTGTGCCACTGAATGAGTAATGTTGAATACAATAATTAGTGTTAAATAGCAATACTTGTAACCACTTTGCTATGTGCAAACAAATGATTAATAGTTAATAGAATTATTCATATTAGATAGCAATACTTGAAACCATTTAACTGTGTGCAAAAAAATGAGGTCAAGCTTGTTTAAAAATTTTGTCAACAAAATGAGTTCACAAATTATATTTAATATATATATATAAACAGGATTTGGCATTAAATAACCTAAAATGGATGATATACCATAAACCAAACCAAACTAACAGCTATATGATTTCATGTGTTCTTATCTAATACTGATAATGTTCAGAAACATTAATGGGACCTAAACAGGTACTACCACTATGGCTCAGTGAGAATCTTAGAATGATGGCAACAAATGAGTGACTCCATGCTCTACAGAGATCCATAACTGATGCCTCAAAACCAGATGGAATTTAGTGTCATACCTGGTACACATAATGAAAAGTTTAATTATTAAGATATATTGTTTAGGCACAGAAAAAAATAAAGGTTACCTATAAATATGTATGAATTAACTTATTAAAGAATGTAAAGGCTAATCTGCAAGTTGGTGAGGCATCTGTATCAGGTTAGTGCTGTGGCCTGGGAACATTTGAATAAATAACAAATGAGTGACAGAACTCAATTACATTGAAAATCAACCTCTACTATAAAAACTATAAAAAAAAGTTTATGTAAAAATTGGAGGGTTAAACATGGAGAATCCAATTTTGATTTTGGCTTTGACAGAGAGTTTTCTTTATTTGTCATCTCACTTATGGGCTGAAAAATTGAATTACACTAAATTAGTTGCTTTCATGGTAAGAGCCATAGCTGAGTACCACCATTCCAGAAGTTTCTTGTCAAAAGTCAATTCACCAAGTCTTTTGAATCTTGTCAATACTTTCTGGATATCCTTTGTTCTTAACAGAGCTTCCTGTAAAGAATGGATGAAATATGGAACAAACTTGTTTGCCAACAGCATATTAAGTACAAGATCTATTATTATCTTATTGGTCATCTTATATTTAGCATATGGGGGCAAGGAAATTAACAAGGAAGGAAACATAAGGTCATAAAATGAAGAATCAACCGCACAAATTTTGTACCGTACAATCTCCAGTGACTTAGTGAATCGAGAGTGTGTGTGAAACCAGAGTTCGTACGATCACTTGTTATAAGTTACAAAAACTTACTTGTTAAGTATGGTGGAATGAGGGTGGTAAGGATACCAGATGATCTCAGTGGTAGTCGTAGTAGTCGTGGACGGGGCGGCGTTGTAGCCAGGTCAGCAGTCATTCACAGCAAGTGGCGCGTTAAATCCATCAAGGTTCAGGTGAGCTCTTTATGGACGTAGCGTGTTCCTGCGTTCCACCCTCGTGGTCAGTCTGATGCCTTTGCAGATCCTCACTTCTTATATAGCTACCCCTTGGATCAAGTCGGTCCTGGGATTTTTTTTAGGGGGAAGATTTATGATTGGCTGAAAAAGAGCATTTTGTTAAATTGAATTAATTTCTTGCATTCTTGCCTGGAAGCCCTGCGTGGAGTCTCTTGCACAAAGACGCATTTTATTCACTTTTTTGGCGGCAGCCGTCAGGCTAACATCCGGTCGAATACTACCCTTCTTCAGCCACGTGTGTGCTTTCTTTTTATTTTAATGAAATCGCAAATTGGAAGAGATCTGAATCCTGCTATATAACAGTCATTAGATGTCCAAGTCACAATTCAATCACCTACACATATATTATTTCCATCTTAATTCATTCCTCATACTTTGATTGTACATTCTATTCCTCTATATTGTTTCACTATAAAATTGTTCAAAGCTTTTGCTGAGTAATGGCTAATCTGGGCACTACATGGACTCTAACAAAACGGCTGGAGAAGAAGCTAGACGGCAATTACACAAGAATACTGCGAGCAATCTTGAACAAGTCCTGGCGGCGACACCCCACAAGACACCAACTGTACGGCCACCTGCCTCCTATCACAAAAACTATTCAAGTTAGACGAACCAGACATGCAGGACACTGCTGGAGAAGCAGGGACGAACTCATAAGTGATGTACTCCTATGGACCCCCTCACATGGCCGTGCAAAAGCAGGATGACCAGCACAAACATACATTCAGCAACTATGTGAGGATACAGGATGTTGTT
>OY757926.1:76918101-76928101 GCA_963585895.1 Sepioteuthis lessoniana
CAAGCTTTTTCTCTGAACACTTAGTCAGCATCCAAGTGGTGCATCCATACAGTAGTATGGACACGACCGCTGCTTGGAAAAAATTGCATTTTATTTTGTCTGATAGGTCTGACTTCCATATGACTGATAGCCTATCAATTATCATCATCATCATGTTGTGTCGCAGGCATGGATATCCCTGACCCTCTCTCGCCACTTCTCCCTATCTTTCATCGCCTCTGGCAGGTCTTCAGGGCTACATCCCGTATCCTCACATAGCTGCTGAATGTATGTTCGAGCTGGTCTTCCTGCTTTTGCCTGGCCATATGTGGGGGTCCATTGGAGTACATCACTTATGAGCTCGTCCCTGCTTCTCCAGCAGTGTCCTGTATGTCTGATTTGTCAAACTTGGATAGTTTTCATGATAGGAGGCAGGTGGCCGTATAGTTGGTGCCTTGTGGGGTGTTGCCGCTAGGACTTGTTCAATATTACTCGCAGCATTCTTGTGTAATTGCCGTCTAGCTTCTTCTCCAGCCGTTTAGTTAGCGACCATGTAGTGCATCCATACAGCAGTATCGATATGTCCGCTGCCTGGAAGAAACTGCGTTTCATTTTATCGGTCAGGTCTGATTTCCATATGATCGATGGCCTATCATAGCTGTCCACGCCTTCGTTAGCCGCGCGTCGATGTCCTTTTCGGTTGATGCGACGCTGCTTCCTAGGTAGGTGAATTTGTCCACTAGTTTAAGAGGGGTTCCGTCTAGTGTGGTGATGTCGCCTGTTCGATTATAGCACATGTATTCAGTTTTGTGTGCATTGACATGGAGGCCAATGCCTGCGGCAGCTCGTTCCAAACTATACAGTAGTGTTTCGGCTTGGTTGGGTGTATTTGCCAGTATCGCTATGTCATCAGCGTAGTCGGCGTCGGTAATTGTTTTTGCAGGGTACCGTCTGCTTCTTTTCTTTGTCAGCTCGAAGCCGTTTTCTTTGATTTTATCTTGGTGGATGAGACACTGCTTCTAAGGAATATGAACTTGTCCACTAATTTCAGAGAGCCACCATTTAGTGTGGAGATATCGCCACTTTGATTAAAGCACATGTACTCCATTTTCTCTGCGTTCACATGGAAAACTATGCCACCTGCTGCCTGCTCCAGAGTATACAGCAGGGATTCTGGCTGGGCGTGTGTATTTGCCGGAATACATCCGAGACCAAATCAATAAGATTTGACACTTGGTTGAAAATAGACAATCTCGGATAGCTGGGCAAACAGTAAATGAAGCGAATAAAGGAAAAGGCACCGCGAGAACGAAACTAAAAGCTGCCAGCCAATAAGAACGGATAAACTTTTGGAAAGAATATTTTTAAAATTTGCTTGGAAAGTTCCCCAAAGTTACGGATGAACCTATCATGAGAATTACGGAAAATCAACAAGATATCAAATTAGGACAGTTTACGCAAAAACTTTACATAGTCCAAACAAAAATCAGATACAGGAAAGCTGCTTGTCTCGATGAAATACCTCCAGAAGTATGAAACATAAAGAAATTTGACAACACTCAGCTCCGATACTGCAACGCTGTATATAACTAGAAAACAATAGACAGATGAACAAAGGGCTGGATCCTCCCTTTCACCAAGAGGGATTAGCTCGGAATTGCCAAGAACTTCCGTGGTATAAGCTTTACTTCCATAGTGGCTAAGATTTACAATGCCCTGTTACTCAACCGTATTGAACCTGAAATTGAGAAAATTCTTAGGAAAAACTAAAATGACTTTTGTATGAATCAATCCACATCACACATTTAAGGTGTTTATGCAAAAAAATCTCGAAGCTACACTCCTATTTGTAGATTCCTCCAAAGCATTTGACTCGATACTCAGAGGGAAGATGGAGCAAATACTAGCCTACGGTCTTCACAGGGAGACTGTAGCAGCCATAATGATGCTCAATAGAAACATGAAAGTACAAGTACGCTCACCGGATTGAGACACAGACTTCTTTGACTTGTCGAAGGGGTGCTGCAGGGGGACATATTAGTACCATACTTGTTCATAATCTGCCTAGACTACATACTTCTGATGTCGATGGATTTAATGAAAGAAAATGGCCTTACAACGGAAAGAAGCAGACGATATCCCGCATGAATTATAATGGATGCAGATTACACTGATGACATAGCGCTTCTGGCAAATAGTAAATTAAAGAAAATTTGAGAAATAGAATTTGTAGGAATGTGAATGACACTAAAGCCAAGTTTAGTATCTAACTATGTAATGTTTTAGAAGGTTTTAGTATGCAATATCAAACGATAAGTTCAAACGGTAAGTTTAAACATTTAGTTCCGCAGCTTTCTTTTTCGAATACTGATTCGAAAAGATAACACAGACAATAACATTTTTAAAAGGGAATTTTATACAAAAGAAACAAGAAAGAAAAGGATAGAAAATATGAAGTGTTGCAAATTTTAGTGCATTTTGATGGAACTTATCTGAGAGTGTGTCCGGGGAAACAAAGTTCATTGAATTTGAGTATTTTTCATTTCTCTTTTTCTTTTGTCGGTTAGGTCTGATTTCCATATAATCGATAGCCTATTGATAGCTGTCCATGCTTTCGTTAGCCTCGTTTTGATGTCCTTTTCGGTTGATTCGACGCTGCTTCCTAGGTACGTGAATTTGTCTACTAGTTTAAGTGGGGTTCCTTCTAGAGTGGAGATTCCCCCGTTTGGTTATAGCACATATATTCCGTTTTGTGTGCATTAACATAGAGGCCTATGCTTGCTGCTGCTTGTTCCAAACTATGAGTTTCGGCTTGGTCAGGTGTATTTGCCAGTATCGCTATGTCATCGGCGTAGTCGGCGTCGGTAATTGTTGTTGCGGGGTATCTTCTGCTTCTTTTCTTCGTCAGTTCGAAGCCATTCTCTTTGATTTTGTCAATCGATGTTCTAAGTACGTAGTCTAGACAAATGATAAAGAGGTACGGGGCCAGCGTGTCCCCTTGTAGTACTCCTGCTACAATGTCAAAGTATTCTGTGTCTCCATCCGGTGATCGTACTTTTACTTTAGTGTTTCTATAGAGAATTGTTATTGCCGCTACGGTTTCTTTTGGTATGCCGTACGCTAGTAGGGTTTGTTCCATCTTTCCTCTGTGAATGGAGTCGAAAGCCTTGGTAAAGTCGACAAATATTAATGTCGCTTGTAGGTTTTTTGCCCGTACACCTTCAAGGATTCTGCGGATGGTTAATATTTGTGAGGGTCGTGGATCTATTTCTTCGGAAGCCATTTTGGTTTTTTCTAAGTATGATGTCGATTTTGGGTTCTATTCGGTTTCGTAGTAGGGCATTGTAGATTTTGGCAGCTATGGATGTAAGTGTTATGCCTCGGTAGTTTTTGGCTAATCCGAGGTCCCCCTTTTTAGGGAAGGGGAGTATGCATCCCTTCATCCATCTATCTATCGGATTTTGATTGTATACTGCGTTGCAGTGGCGGAGCAGTATGTCGTCGAATTGTCTGGTCTTCCATACTTCCGGGGGAATTTCGTCCAGCCCTGCAGCTTTCCTATTTTTAATTTTTCTGAGAACCGAGTCGAGTTCTTCTTGTGTGAACGGTCCTAGTTTAATGTCTAATTGTTTGCTAATTATTCTGGTGATTGGTTCATGCGTTATTTTTGGTGGGTTTCCAAGTAAGTTTTCGAAGTGCTGTTTCCACAGTTTTATTCTTTCTTGTTGGTTTGCTGCTTTAAGTTTTGCTTTGGCTGTGTTCTTTCTTCTGCTCACTTCGTTTATTGTTTGCCAGGCTATTCTAGATTGTCTATCTTCCACCGAGTCTCTAATCTTATCTATCTGTATTTGACCATCTTGTAATGTTGAAAATTCACTCACCAGCTGTATAATTGTTTGGGTGAGAGGACAGGCTTGTTTTAATGCCTAAAGAGGATATTCGTCAGTTTAATATGGTGTATAAATACTATCGAAATTGACTAAAATACTTATAAGAGTCCTGGTGACCAAAGGAAACTTGCTGTCACTTAGACATACGTAAAAAAAACAGCAGTTAAAACTGGTATAAAAAAAAACTCACAAGGAGAAAAGTAATAATGTCACAGCAGTAAGTTATATATGAGGAATTGTTAAAGAACTATTATAACAGGTGCCCGTGGTGTAATGGTTAACATCGTAGGAAATGGACACGGCAACACGAGTTCAAATCCTGGACGAGACTGATTGCATTTCACATAGCACTAATACCCTTGGGAAAGGTATGAATCCAATTATTCTCCCTCTAGCTATGGGTAAATAGTAGGACAGACTAGGTTCTTCAGCCTTGGTAAGGCAACTAGTCTAAGAGAAGGAAAGTCTGAATTGAAACCTGTTAAACTCCGCTTAAAAATTGACATTGTGTCATATCCTGCCCGAACGGAGGGGTTGGTAAAAATGATTATAACAGATTTTATTACTCGGAGAAATTAAAATTAGATTTGATGTCAAAGATCAAAATTTTAATAATTACTTATCAAATTAGTTTTTGAACCAGTGCACATATTGGTCTAGATAGTTGATCATTTACTGTTATCCAGTTCTATTACTTGTATGTTTGATATTAAGTAAATTCAAGTTGTTGTAATTTCATTTCCCTAGCCGTATATGATGTCTGCTCAAAAAGAATACTTAAATTTTTAAATTTAGAAATCAAATAAAGACATGTTTACAATGGAGCAATTTATGTAATAAAGTGATGTCTAGATGTCTAGACAAAGTCTGAATGAATCAGTGCCTTCTTGAAAAAAAACTACAAAATCGACGTTGTAAAAGATATAAACTCAAGTTTTCTGCGATAATATTATTTTTTTAAAAATATATTCTTGTCATACCCAGTAAAAATGTCTTGCTGGTAGGTGAGGTTTTCGAAGAAAAGCTTGCCCAATCGGCTGGGGCTGTAGAATACGCCGACTGCACCTTTGCAGAGGGGTAAGACCACCCCCAACGAGTGTCCTGTATATGACACTAAACAATCTGATGGTGAAGTTCCAACAATGCTGGAGCTTTGAGGAATGCGAAATACTCCTTCCTTGCCATTGCTCCCAGGTCCACTCTGGCCCGGAGTGGTAGCACCTGATAGGGCCCAATCTATGGGTTAAATAGAACTATGAAAATTTCACAAAATATATATGCATTTATTACATATAAAGTTTTCTCAGTTTTCTTTTACAGTAAATAAATAGTCAACTGAAAAACAAAAATATACATTTTGCTCTGGTTAAGGAACGCATCATAAATCCTTGTTAGATCGATATATAAACTAAAGAAAAATTCAATATTTAGTGAATTTTCCTTTGCATTGGATTACCTCATTCCATCTACCACCACACCAGCCAATTAACTTCTTACAAAAGGTGGTCGTGATACTTTCCCATTCTTCTTTCAGAAAACCCCATAAATCATTAATATTTTGAGGATTTCTGTTCTGAGCTTTCTCTCCTGTGATTTTCCATACATTTTCTATAGGATTCACATCTGGGCTTTGTGGCGGCCACTTCATATCAGCTGTTCCTTCCTCTTCAAGAAAACTTAACACAGTTCTAGCTTTGTGGCAGGGCGCGTTGTCTTACATAAATATTGAAATTTCAACTGTCCCTTTGCATAAATGAGGAAGAGCTTGCTAACGAAGAAGTTCTTTATAAACACTGGCATTAATATTACCGTGAAAACAAACTACGGGTTCTACAACAACTGAAGAAATCATCCTCCACCCCATTATGATCCCCCCTCCAAATTTCACAGTTTTGTTAACCCATTGAGGAGATAAGGGTTCCCCATTTTTACGTCCTACAAACTTCTTACCATCAGATCCAAATGAGTTGAATTTAGATTCATCACTAAAGTCAACCATATTTAATTGTTCCTCTTTCCACACGATATGCTCTGTGGCGAAGTCAAGACGAACTTTTAGATTTTTCTTTGAAATCAAAGGTTTACGACATGGAATCCGATCCACTAATTTTTCCTTATTTAACCAACCAGAAACAGTTTTTCTAGAGATTGGCTTTCCTGTTTGCTCTCAAAATGCACGAGAAATAGACGTCGCTGTATCGAAACGGTCTTCTAAAG
Source organism: Sepioteuthis lessoniana (assembly GCA_963585895.1). Lineage (NCBI taxonomy): Eukaryota > Metazoa > Mollusca > Cephalopoda > Myopsida > Loliginidae > Sepioteuthis > Sepioteuthis lessoniana. Next base: position 76,924,188 of record OY757926.1, read on the forward strand.
ACTTTTCAACAATCATCTGATCTTCCCGTTTGGTAGTCATAGAAGGTATGTCAGTTCTAAAATTTGGTTCAAATGTCTTGTCAGTCTTAAATCTACTGATCTCATGATAAACAACGCTTTTTGACCTTTGTATGATATTGGCAATTTCTGTATACGATTTGCGTTTTTTATGATTTGCTAAAAATACAAAAATGACTTCAATCACGCAGACATGTGAAGATAATATTCTAACGAAAAAAAATTCTCAAAGGTATATCAGATGATATCATTATTCTTTCCAAATATTTGTAAATGCATGCAATATTTTTTCTTTTCTCTCAAAAGAAAGTTATGGAGTAAAACAAAAAATACTTTTTGGGAAGTAATGCATTATTTTTATATTAATACAGTCTGAATGTAGTAGTGTTATGAGTGTATCAATCAAAATAAAGAATTGATATAAAAGAAAAACAAGTCAAAGACTTATGCTTCCTACATTTTGTAACTATTTACCTATGATCTTCCAAATGCTTTCTACACATTTAAAGTGTCTATAAATCAATTTCTAACATGGTAAATTTTCCTTTATAGTATGCAGAACAATTTTGAACCCAATATTCAATATATATTAATTCTCAATAGAAACTTTTTCTGATATTTATTCACAGTTTTTGAAAAAATCATGTCCTTAACCTTTTTCATCATAAATACCACTTCAAGCTATTAAGTAACAAAAAATCCCTCAAGAACTGCAGGTTGTTAATTTATACCAAAATCCACTGTAATTATTTACCTTTTGATGACATCTATTAGATACACAAGATTATGGGATCTGTACCAATTTTGGGAGCAAAGTTACATCATAATCTACAATTATTCATGCAGCAAGTCTATTCTTTACACACCACTGATATTATTCACGTGAAGAAATAGATTTTGGCATTGGTGTTATTGCAAGAGTTGCTGGAATGAGGTTGAAGACAAATTAGATTTAAGATATCAGACTCCCTTACCAATTCCAGTTCCAGGTTTTGATTTCAGAATCATCCTTCTCCATGACTGGTAACACTTTATAATTGATTTTAATGATATTTTGATAAACAGGATGTAAATGAATTAATTGAATCAATCAATCTTCAAAATGTGTTAATAATCATTAAGAAGTTAAATTTAATTGAAAATGAATGAAAAGCTATATATATATATATATATATATATATATATATATATAGGCAGCATTTTCTCTTTTAAATGTGTTTGATTAAATAAACTAGACACTTAGCTTCTGCCTATTTCATAGATGATCTGTCCAAGTCTTTGTCTGAGTCATTTGACATCTGGATGAAATAAATTCTTCCTCTTGCTTTGAGTAAAGTTTTTTCTTTTGTAAATACCCTCCCACTTTCTTTTACCAATTCTTTATATAAATGCATATGACTCATTATTATGTTTATCATTTCAATGTTCATTTCCACCCCTTCCCGATGAAGATAGCTCCAGCTGGAGCCAAAAGTACTTGGGGGAAAATATGTTGCCTTTTTTTAATTCCCTCCATCCAGTCAAATGACTCATATAAAAACGTGAACAGATCAACTGTAAAATACATAAAAGTGAAGTGTCCATCTTTTTTGATCAAACATATATATATATATATATATATATATATATATATATATATATATATATATATATATATATATATATTGACTGCGGAATCGTAGTACGCGAGTTCATACTCCAGTCGCGCTATTACGTTCACTTTCGGACAAATACCCTCGGGAAAGGTACGAACCCCCTTATCCTCACTGCTATGGGTTAAATAGCACCAGTACTGTTCTTCTAGGAGAATGGCTTTGGCATTAAATAACATAAAAAGAGCTGATATGCCATTAAACAAAAGAAACCAAACCATATATATATAATAAAAGAAGAAAAAATGAACATAAGAAAAGTATATTAAAAAATTTACTTGCACCTGCATTTACACACTGACTTCATTAATCAATAAGAATATACAACTATCTCAGCCATAAGCAACTGATAGGGTTTCATCAGTAGGTCAGATAGATCTGTTTTCTTGTTGCATCTTGAATCTGGCTTGCCAATACCAATTCTCTTGTTTATGATCATCATGCCATGGATTTAATTATGATTCTGTTTGCCAAAAATGCAATGTTTTTAAATGAAAAAATTTGAATATCCCTGCCACACCAAAGTTTATGGTGTTTTTTACATACTTGCTGTTTTTAAGTAGTAGCCCTTCTCAGGACTAAATAGTTTTCTCATTCCTTACCTTCAATGATCTGGCGAAAACAGTATTTCCAGTTTGATTTGACTGTAACCGAAAAGTCATTAAAACTTAGGTTTTCCATTTCTTTTATGTAATATATATTACTTAAATTTTGACAAAGTAATTAACTAAAAGTTTAAACTTTAAATTTTATAAATATTTCATTGAATTCAGTTCTTTTTATGGATGGTATAGGTTTCAATGAGGCCTTTAAATATTACAGTCTTTCTCACTCTTGATATAGAGAAAAGTATATTAAAAAAACAAGGCACATAAATTACGATAAGTGGATTAACACAATGACTTTACTCACATTGTATTTAATTGCATTTGAAACCATAAAATTAACAATTTTATCCTTCTTCTTTGCTTTTTGCTTCCTCTATAAAATTTATAGTTAAGAAATTAGGTGTTGAATTTACAAAGGTTTTAAATGGTTTTGACTTGATGTCTTTTCCATTCACTTCTTTTCTTTAATAAAGAAGTTCTAAAAAAGCAACAGAAAATATATTCAAAAAGAGAAAATAAACGATAAAAATAGTTCCAGCCTCCCTACAAACATTTTCAGACCAAAAAAAATGAATATGTTTACTTGACAAGAAGTCAAAGAAAGAAACATTTACATAAGAAAAGTAAATTGCATGTTTTCCACTAAATAATTTTAAAAAACTTTAAATTTTTTTTCTTGAAAAACTTTCTTTCTTTGTGGAAAAGAAAACAGAACATAAACAAACTATTTATTTTTCCATTTGTTTTGCTTCATTTATTTTTGATTAAAAATCAAGAATTGTTTCTCACATTTCCTGTTTTATTTTTTTTTTTTTTGACATGGGAAAGAAATTCACAGCTCAAGTGAAAAGACTTATCTGTTTTATCTTACTCTTTTTTAAAATAACTATCATTATCTGCTTGTTTTTTGTTTTGTTTATTTGTTTTTTAATGCATAAACATTTGTAGCTGTTGTCTGATCATCATAGTGTTTCCTAGTCTAGATCTTTTCCAGTTATTTCTGATGTACAAATGAGCTTAATTCCTTAATACTATCAGTCTTGGAATTTTCTGTAAAAATTTGGTTTGCCATGTTGGAAGTTTCCAGGAGAAAATATATATTTAAAGATATATAAGTAAAAAAATAACTGTTGTTTCTTTTTTATAAATATACATTTTATATATACCATGAATTGAGAGTTATTTGTAATGGAATCATATGTTTTATTTTGGCAAAGACATGTTACAATGCTGAAGAATTCCAATGATACATATGCCTACTGTTTGCAGAGAGTCCTTTCCTTTTATTTGTTCATTTCTTCGGCTGGTCTGGCAAGTTATGGATAAGTTTCAATATGAATCCTTTTTTTAAAAACCTACTCCATTAGTACGAATATAGTCATTTCTCAATTAGATTTTTTAAAGGGACACATAGATCTCTTTTAAGAAACACTAAAGCAACAAAGGTTCTGTAGAATATTGAAGTTCAAATTGTAATTATAAAAAAAAGTCTTTGATTGGAAAGAAGAATTTGCAAAAAACATTGAAAGGTATACAAAAGTAAAATTTGCAAGAGAGAGAAAGATAGAGAGAGAGTTCCTAAAAAACAGAAATTTTATGTTTTTATTTCATCTTCTTTTTTCAACCTTTCAACCTT
>OY757926.1:76933101-77020601 GCA_963585895.1 Sepioteuthis lessoniana
CAAAGAATATGAAGAATCAAAGAATATGAGGTACCCAATGAGAATCAAAGAATATGAGGAATCAAAGAATATGAGGTACCCAATGAGAATCAAAGAATATGAGGAATCAAAGAATATGAGGTACCCAATGAGAATCAAAGAATATGAGGAATCAAAGAATATGAGGTACCCAGTGAGAATCAAAGAATATGAGGAATCAAAGAATATGAGGTACCCAGTGAGAATCAAAGAATATGAGGAATCAAAGAATATGAGGTACCCAGTGAGAATCAAAGAATATGAGGAATCAAAGAATATGAGGTACCCAATGAGAATCAAAGAATATGAGGAATCAAAGAATATGAGGTACCCAGTGAGAATCAAAGAATATGAGGAATCAAAGAATATGAGGTACCCAATGAGAATCAAAGAATATGAGGAATCAAAGAATATGAGGTACCCAGTGAGAATCAAAGAATATGAGGAATCAAAGAATATGAGGTACCCAATGAGAATAAAAGAATATGAGGAATCAAAGAATATGAGGTACCCAATGAGAATCAAAGAATATGAGGAATCAAAGAATATGAGGTACCCAATGAGAATCAAAGAATATGAGGAATCAAAGAATATGAGGTACCCAGTGAGAATCAAAGAATATGAGGAATCAAAGAATATGAGGTACCCAATGAGAATCAAAGAATATGAGGAATCAAAGAATATGAGGTACCCAGTGAGAATCAAAGAATATGCGGTACACAATGAGAATGAAACTCACTAACAGTGGTTTGCTAGCCTGGCTCGCTAACAATGGAAAATTCCGATAAAACAGACTCTGCGACGTAACCCCTACGTGACATTGAATTCATTTCTACATGTGTGTATGTACATATTTATGTGTATATGCATGTACATATACATTTGTATGCATGTAAGTACATATTTGTGTGTGTATACACGTCTATGTATGAGTGTCAGTGTGCATATAGAAGTGATGGGTGAATGTGGAAAGTGGAAGAATAAGCGATTTTTTCAGACTAAATACACAGTTTATTTTAACTCCAACTAAATTTTTTTTAAAAAGTAGTTATTGATTTACCCATTTATCTACATAATTGTAGAGATTTAACCGTTACCGCCTTTTACAATCATTTTCTTTTTTCTTTTTCTTTTTCTTTTTTATCTCAACATCATTGTTTGGTTGTTTAATTTGTCTTTCTTTTTCTTTTTCTAAAAGTTCTTTCTTTGCCATACAAGATCTTACTTTCTGTTCAAAGCTTCAATTTTTTTTCTTTTAAATAATTGAGGGATGTTTACCAAAATTACGGATCATGTCTCGAAGAATTTCACCTGAGTCCTCACACGCACCATTTTTTTTTTTTAGCTGTCTTGGTTTTCAGAATGTCCAACTTACTTTTCTCACAATTAATTTATAGGGTCTTTTTCTCTTTCTCCTTTTTTCTATTGTTCATTTTTTTTTTTCCTTTTTACCTGTTTTTAGTGATGTTTTTTTTTCATCTTAATATCCTGGCTTTTGTTCTCAGAAGCAACTAACGTCATATTATCATCTCCTGATCATGCAAACTATTTAGTGTTGGGTGGGGCAATTAACTGAATCAGAGAACACAAAATGGTAAGATGGAATCGAGTAAAGAAAGGTAAATGCTCATCTTAATGCTAATAGTCTGAATCGAAAATCTACATCATACGTATATATGTGTATGACAATAACAGATTGTCTGTATTCATATAATTATGCACATTTATCTTCCTCTCAGTATATATATATATATATATATATGTGTGTGTGTGTGTGTGTGTGTGTGTGTGTGTGTGTGTGTGTGTGTGTGTGTGTGTGTGTGAAAGTAAATAAAGGATTGTAATCCAACAATATGTTTAAAAATTGATAACCAGGTAATCCAAGTGGAAGGAAAGATTTATTAAGAAGTCGACACAATAGCGTTTTGGTTCCACTAAACCATCATCAGGCCTATGATGGGGTGATATTAGCGATGTTAAGTCAACGATGGATCTTTAAAAATCGTTGACTTATCGTTAATATCACCCCTCATGATCCTGATGATGGTTCAGTAGAACCGAAACGCTATAGTGTCGACTTCTTGATAAATCTCTCCTTCCACTTGAATTACATTGTTATCAATTTATATATATATATATATATATATATATATATATATATATATATATATATATATATTGAAAATTCAAGGGTAGGGCATATAGGTCTCAGTCCAACGAGGAATTCTCTAAAGTCTGTCGATTTCGAAGCAACAAAAATTCCCTCAAAGCAAGTAATTTTTCCTTGACACTGGGCGGATTCAATGTTCTTACTTGAACCATAACGAATAATTATTTTAACGCACTAATTTTTAGAGCTTCGTTTTATTTTCATGCCTTAAAATGTTGATGTAGATATATTTTCTGACAGTGCTCATAAAAATTTTTCACAAAAAAAAAAAATAACATGGCTAATTATTTCGGGTCCATGGAAAGCAGCCCTAAAAAAATAAAATCCTTCTAATAACATCGCTCACATTTCTGGCTTAAATAATAAAGACAATCTTTAAAAAAAATTGAGATGTATTTCACTTCCTGTTTTTTAAAGAATGTAATTTTGTTTCAACTTAACTCATAACTTTTGACAATAAATAATAATCTTCGGTTTAACATTTTATGAGAGTAACTTAATATTACATCAGCACCTCCCACCCAAAATGCAGCTCCATCTACGCTGTGAGTGTGTGGTGTGTGTGTGTGTGTGTGTGTGTGTGTGTGTGTGTGTGTGTGTGTGTGTGTGTTTGTGTGTGTGTGTGTAAGAGAGAGAGAGACAGACAGACAGTCAGAGAGAGAGAGAGAGTGGGGGAGAGAGAGAGAGAGAATTGTTAATATCAAAGATTTCAGTGGCGATTGAGACAGGCGCTTCATTTTGGTCAAAGACATTTGTTTTGAAAAATACAACAGATAAAAAATATCTTTTCGGTTTTTGTTGAATGTCAGTTGTCATATATCAGCAGTACAAAACGAACATAAGCACGAGGATCTGATGAACTGTTGCTAGAAAAAATGTAAATGGACGCTGATATTCTTCTTACATTCTAAATTATACATATAATCAATAATGATTTTAAAAAATATAAGCCAGAGTAACGAAAATATCCTGAGGGAAGGCATAAGCCCTAACCCCTTCTACTTCCAGTATTGGGTAAATAGTAAAACATACTGGGCTCTTTACCCTTGTCATGGCAACCTGTCTAGGAGAAGAAAAACTCTGAATTCGAGCCAACTGTACTTTCCTTCAAAATAGACGTTTTGTCATATCCTGCTCGTAGGGGAGATGATGTATGTATGTACGTATGTATGTATGTCAACCAAAGTTCTGTTTTCAGATAATTTGGATCGAGTTACATCAAGCAGCAATTTCTATTTATTCTATCTTTAAGATTCTCAGAATAAAATTCTTCCTCACTTTTATACTTCCTCTATGTTTAAATTGAATAGACTTCCTCCTATAAGCAATGTTCGTTTTTCCTTGGTGCTAAGTGCAGGATTATTTCAATCTTCACAGATTATATCCAGTTATAGGTTATATGACTTATGCATTGTTAACTTTACCATCGAGTAGTCAAGGAAAAGTTCTCATTTAACTTATTCCACATGTCTTGACTGCGTAAAAAAACTTGAGAACGTATAAGACCTATAAACGTTAAGGCTCAATACACACACACACACACACACACACACACACACACACACACACATATATATATATATATATATATAGTGATTGAAGAAAACGAGAATCCAGTATTAAATCTGACCAAGACAGAAGCTAAGCAGTCAGCAGAAAAACATAAAAGGTTCGTAAAAACTATCAAAATCAGATGGTGCTTGTTTTTTTTGTTTTTGTTTTTGTTTTTTTTTTGTTTTGATTTCCCATCTTAAAACTGACAAATATCTTTGGCCGGTGCCAAAGGCAAATTTAGAAATAAGAGATTGCAAAATGTTTATTTGTTGGTGGTGGCGAGGCAGCGTGAGGTAGAAACAAATTATAGATTTTATATTTACGTTTTGAGTGTTTGATAAAATTATGCATATAGTTGTGCATATGTGTATCATGTGACCTGTACAGAAATAATTGAGTCAATCAATATTAATGAAAAAGTAGTCAACCAAGGCCAATAGTCTCCAAATGCTCTTCAAAGTACTTCATCCTCTATATTTATAAATGGTCTGCAAATTCCCTTTTAGGATCATTATCAGATGCTTCGTCCCGATCTACTTAATCTCGTCCACAGATTTCTTCATTTCAACAGCAAGGAGTGAAATCTAAACTGGTAAAGAATGGATGATGTAATGTTTAAAAGAAAAACAAAAAAAAAAATGAAATGCGATAACTGGACACATTGGAGAATATCTGAAATAGCTGTAGAATCTTCAAATGTTTTTTTTATTCTTGTGTTATCAATTTTTGATTGTTTTGTGGAAGTTTTATGCTGAACATTATGAGATGCACAGCTTGCTGATGAATTTCAGCAGACGTTTGTTCTGCTTTAAATTATATCTGAAAAGATTTGTTTAGTATTCGTAGAGGTTCAACAGACAAATTTGTATGCATGGTAAAGTCAACAGTTTTGTTGCCAAGTTATATCAAGACCACACAACCAATTCTTGCAATAAATAAAATGGTTGTACATTTCCTGAACATACGATATATATATATATATATATATATATATATCCATCCATTTTATGCTAAGAATTATGAAGATAATTATTTGGAATTGATCACACACACACACATATATATACATATATATAGTGAATTAAAGTAAAGTTGGCGACCGTAGTCGAGGGCGACCAGAAGGGTCTTTTTTCAAAAGCTACAACACCGAAGTGTAGGGGAGGGCGCTACTCCTTTACCTGTGTTGCTCCACTTTACCCTTGATACGTACCTTATATTGCTGAGCGTTAAGCAAGAAGGTATCAAGTACTATTTTGAAGTCTTTAGTATGACGCGACCTGGGATTGAACCTGAACACTCTACCCACTAGGCCAATGAGCCGGTTTATATATATATATATATATATATATATATATATATATATATATATTGTTACGCCACCATGTGCCCAGCGGGCTTGCACAGTGCCAAGTCCACCAGTTAAAGCAGGGTACAGACGTTGGCTGTGGTCTGCCGAACACTATTCAGTGTCACAGATATTACCAACTCCCAAACGGACCAACATTTTAAAGCTACTAGGCAAGTTCTAGTTCAATCGGATTATAAAAAGTCAACACAGCTAACTTGCAAGCTTTTCCCCTCAAATACAAGGTCTTCGACAAACAATTCTTCCACAAGAAAATAAGGACTCTGAACTGCCGTGTTTGAGTTAACAGGATTAATAACAATATTCTTTTATTGAATAAAAGAAAGAAATAAAGACATAAAATAACAATTCAGGTAGAAGTCAGAAGCGAGAAAGTCTTTCTGTATCTCGGTGGAGCCTCCATTAAAATATCCGTATCATGGACTGAGCCCACATAAAATATCTTTCTCCGGACGAGCCAGCATAGAAATATCTGTTAATGGCGGAAGGTGCGAGTGCAGTTCGATAACGATAGATACGGTCCGCTTTCTTGCAGACTATGGGATTTAATGGCAAAGCTCATGCTCCAAATCTTACGTTTATTAATTCAGTATGAATGCAGCAGGATAAAGTTAAATATACTTAAACTGTATGTTCACTTACTTGGAGTTTTGTGAAGCTTATTCTCTTCTCGTGGACAAGTCTTTTCTTTGGGTATTCGTTTAACGAGACTTACCATGTCTCGGAGTGTTGGTTCCTTCAAAAGATACGTTCTTTCTTTTCTCTCAGAGTTCACTGGGCGGCATTATTTTGGAATTTGGGTTTCTTCATATCCCAAACTATGTTCTTGGTTTTTCAACGAACAAAGGCAACTCCTTATGCGTCTTCATCCCTCGAGGAATAAACAGCAACTGACTTATCTTCCGTAGTTTAAAAATTCACCACGTGTTGATTTTTTTCTTTTGCGGGCTCTTCCTCATTACCAGATATAGTTGAGAGGTCTGCCTCTCCGCTTACACATACATAGCTAATAGAGAGTGAGGCCCTCACATGCCTATCTCACCTTGTAATGATAGAGAGGGGTGAAGGAAAGATGGTCTCTCCCCACTTCCATTATTCTGCTTACTACTGTCGTCAGCTGATTCTTGCCTGCTACCATCGTCGCCTGACGGCCAAATGTATTAGGGTGTCCTACTTCCTCGTCAATATATATATATATATATATATATATATATATATATATATGCACTTATGACAATTTTCTTCTAAAAATGCTATGATATAGTGCTTCATGTGCAATCATCATCATGCATCCATATAGCAGTATCGATACGACCGCTGCCTGGAAGAAACTGCGTTTCATTTTATCGGCCAGGTTTGATTTCCATATGATCGAGAGCCTATCGATAGCTGTCCATGCTTTCGTTAGCCACGTGTCGATGTCTTTTTCGGTTGATGAGACGCTGCTTCCTCGGTAGGTGAATTTGTCTACTAGTTTCAGAGAGGCTCCGTCTAGTGTAGAAATGTCGCCTGTTTGGTTATAACACATATATTCAGTTTTGTATGAATTGACATGGAGGCCAATGCCTGCGGCGGCTCGTTCCAAACTATGCAGTTGTGTTTCGGAGCAATATTACGATATTTCAATTATCAAATAAAACAAGGTAAAATACGTTTGCTCACGACATATTCATCAGGGTCACATATTCTCCAAGGCTTGTAAGACATAAGGAGTAATAAGCTTTAGCTTGCCCTATTTTACTCGTAGCTGAGGTGGTTCAATGCCTTTTTCATGGGTGTCAGTGTGAAGTGACTGCAAGCTTGGTCAGAATTTGAACTCGGCAAACCAATCTTGTTTTTCGAGCGGATAACAGATATTTATGTATGGATGACTGAATAGATATATCTAATATGAAAGTAACTTGATCCTGAAAAGTATACCTGAGGATGTTTTATTGAAAAATATTTTTCCTTCTATGTTTAGTCACAAGGCTTGAACAATAATCTTTTTTTTATGATGAGGACCAAAATTACATTTTCGTCATTATTTTGGTATTTTCTTTTTTTACTAGAAAAATAATGATGGTCCTTTCTTTTAAATAAAACAAATAAAGTAAGTTTACAAAACAGAAATAAGAAGTATTTGCAACAACCCCCACCCCTGCAAAATATCATAAAAATAATAAGATATAAATCTAGAATAGGAAAGGAGATACGAAAACTATCCATTATAAGAACTAGATATCAATTCTACCTTTTTATTTTATATATTTTTAAAGATACATAAAAATAAGCAACTGAGCCTACTCTTTTTTCCATTTTTGTTGTTCAATAAGCACATTCTAGGGAAAAAGAAATTATGTTGTAATCTACAGTAAAATATCTAAACTAAATTGACCAGGTATGTAAAAACAAAACAAAACAAAAAGACCCTGATTTTTTCAATGTTTTGATGTGCGTCTATATAGCACAAATATATTCCTCTATTTTTTTATCTCCACTTTTTTTTCACTTCTATTCAAGCCGAGCTCATTATTCAAGAATCATTTTTTCTTTCTTTTCTCCTGCTTTTCAAATAAAAATGGATACCCTGGCCTTCATCCAATGCATTCAATAAAAAAGAATAAGTCAAGCAGATATGATCAGCATATAGATAGGAAGAGGAAAAGCGGAAATATCTACAAAGATAAAAAGAAAGAATGACAACCATTTACTGATAGGATGAATAACAAAGATTCGTTCAGTAATTGCTGCATTCATTTGTGTTTAGCAAAAGTGCTGTCATCGCTAAAAGAAACTCAAGATTCAATTTGTTAGCCAAAACCCTCGACTCTGCCTGAAGGAAAACGCTCGACAAAAAGTAGTCCTGATTTGGCACACATTTTCAACTTTAAACGTCTTTTCTAATCAAATGCATTTACAATCCAAAATTGAAGTCAGGATTAATAATGACTCATTATAAATTGCATTCGGTCATGTACCAATGAAGCATTAATACATCCTCCCACCCTCATACATACACAGACACATGCATACACACTCACACATCGATAATTCGAGAGAGAGAGAGGACCTTATTTTGTAGCGGCCATTAAACCTACACAATGAACAATACTTAATCTATTTCCACATAAACAAATTCTCTCTCGCTCGCTCGTTCGCTCTCTCAATATAACATCATCCTGTCGTGCCGCTAGCACGGATATCCCTGACCCTCTCTCACCACTTCTCCCTATCGTTCATTGCTTCTGGCAGGTCTTCAGGGCTACATCCCGTATCCTCACATAGCTGCTGTATGTATGTTCGAGCTGGTCGTCCTGATTTTGCTCGGCCATATGAGGGGGTCCATAGGAGTACATCACTTATGAGCTCGTCCCTGCTTCTCCAGCAGTGTCCTGCATGTCTGGTTCGTCTAACTTGGATAGTTTTCGTGATGGGGGTGGGGTGGCAGGTGGCCATATAGTTGGTGCCTTGTGGTGTGTTGCCACAAGGACTTCTTATATATATGTATATATATATCTATATATATATATATATATATATATATGGGGGGGCAGCATTTCCTCGTTAATACATATTTGATTAAACAATATAGATATTTTTGTCTACATATTATTGTATTTATCCTTTTAAAGAACTACGCAATCACCTCGACATCAATATAAAAAAAATCTAACAAAACAACTTTTTTGTAGAACTTCATAAAACATCTTCCCATTCAAAACTACAAAATATTCTCGATGACCATACAAAATTCAAAAAATTAAATAAGAATCCCACCAACCAACTTAAATCAAAAATTGATAAACTAATCACTGCTAATAATGCCGAACGTGATAACACAAAACTATCCAAAATAATCGGTGACTATTGACCCGGTTATTTATACGGAACTGTCAAAATAGATACACTTAATCATCCTCTGCGCCCAACTATATCAAAAGTACCTACACCGATTTATAAACTCACAAAAACTACAAATTCTCACCAAGTACATATAGTTGGCGACCTTAATCGAGGGTAACCCGAAGGCTTCCTTTTCAAAAAGCTACTATACCGAGGCGTAGGCGAGGGCGCGACTCCTTTCCCTGGATTGTTCCACTTTACCCTTGATCCTTACCTTATAATGCTGAGTGTTAAGCAAGGCGGCATCAAGTACCATTTTTTGAGTCTTTGGTATGAACTCGCGTCTCCCGGACTACTGGCGAACACTCGACTCATTAGGCCAATAAGTAAATATAATATAAAATTAAGACATCAATTAACTTAAATCCTACATACACTTAGACCCAATAATTGAATATAAGCTTCTCTAGAAGCTGAAAATTTATTCACTAATGTACCAGTCAATGAAACCATTGACACTATTGGAAATAATATCTATAACACTCCCTTTCTCCCTCCTCTTAAAATCAACGTTAATATACTTCGAAAAATACTCCTAACATGCACTACTGAAATTCCATTTTACGACCACCTGGGCTGCATTTACTTTTAAAAAGATAGTGTCTGTATGGGATCAGTTCTGCGTCCGATTTTCAGTCATTTCTTTACGTCCTACATTGAAAATAAAATATTTAATAGTATTAAAAAACCTTCAATATACCAAAGATATGTTGATGTTATACTCATTCTCGCAATGATCCAAATGAAATAAACATACTACAAGACACTTTCCAAAAAAATTCACTTTTTAATTTTACCCATGAACTAAACAAAGATAATAAAATTTCCTTCTTAGATGTTCCCATTGAAACTTACAATATGATAATAACTTAACTACCTCTACTTACAAAAGGCCCACGAATAACAACTGTACCCTCAATTTTAAAAGTGAATGCCTTTTCCGATATAAAAAAAGAATTATAAATAAACTAATATCCCGTGCAAAATTAATCTCCTCCACTAAACAATATTTCATAAAGAATGAAAAAAAATAAAACAGTCTCTCATCATTAATGGGTTTCCTAACTATATTATTGATAAACAAATTAAACGTACAATTATAGATGTTGGCCAAAAAAATAAACACTGCAACACTCCACCCAATAAACAAGCATTTATCAAACTTTTTTTACCACAACCAAATGTACGACAGTTATACATTAGATGAAAATATTTTAAAAATATTGATTCAAAGAAACATACCCCCCACTGATCCTAATAAAAAATAATGCTTATCATATACTATAATAAATTTAAAACCTCCGACTCAGTTATTGAGAATAATTCCTCCCCTCGATTATAGGTTTGCAAAAAACAAACGTTATATATCAATTTAAATGAACTTTACCAGACTGTATCCCTGAAAACAACAATATATACGTTGGTTTAACCTCAACTACCCAATCGACTTACTATGCATCTCTTTGACACCAGTTTAATAGCCCAACATCCTGCCCTCTAAATGAAAATTCTTACCGAAAATACAACAATATTTGAGCAATAGAATAACTACAAGAACTACAGATTCACGAAGTGCTCCATATCAGAAACAAACATCCTAAACTCAATAGAATTAATTTTGAATCCAGTGCTAATGTACTTACATATCTTTAGCAATTGCTTCAATTTATAGAATTAAATTTTAGAATAAACACTTCGACAATACACCAATAAAAGCAATAAATTCTCAATCATAACAAAGTAGTAAAGTACACGCAAAGGTTACATCGCTTTGGCAATGCACACACCTTCTGATGATGGCCTAAAATCAGGCAGAAAGTACTTAGAAATCAAATAATTATGGAAGTTTTTTAACCAGTTCCCTCCAAATATCATAAAATCAGTACGGCAACTTAAAAGGATATATAATTTGTTCATACACTAAAACTGCGAATACAAATCACTTGACAAAATGATTATATATATATATATATGTATTAGCTTTTATACTAATCACTTTCTCTCCTCACCTCTTTCTCTCTCTATATATATATATATATATATATATGTATTTTAAATTTTCTTTTTTTGGATGACAGTAATACACAAAAGAGGGTGGTGGGTATACCTCCTTGACAACAAGAAAACCACGTGAAATCACCTTCTTAGTAAACAGTCCTTCATTCTTCTTCAGCCTCTTTCCTCCGCTGTGCTGTCTCTTTCTTCGTCCACGCGTTCACTGACTCAGAGTTCCTGCTGCTCTCGTCCCCTCTCGTCCGTCCGAGACTTGGACGATATTGTCTAAGGGACGTAACTCACACCGCCTTGCTGGCACACTTCAGTAATGCAGATTCTGCCTTTCAGATTCACTACAATATATATATATATATATATATATATATATATATATATATATATATATATTAACGTTTTGGGCAAGTGATTGCTCAAAACGTGACGGGTTTTTATAAGTATTTCATGTTCTTATTAAGCGAAGCTGATTCAAAATCGAAACTATTAAAATAGTCACAATGTTAAATACTACTCATTTTTTCCAAGTTTCAAGTATCTATATATGATCTTTAGATGTATATATCACTATTGTGTGGGATTATTTGCTTTTGTACTAATTTAACCCACAATATATACTCTTTATCTCTTCTTTCTTATACCTCTTTACTCTTTGTTTAACTGAATATATTCTTCAAATTAATTTCTGCATTGAATATATATATGTATATATATATATATACACTGCCCTCTCTATCACTCTCTCTCTCTCTCACTTTCGCTCTCTCTCTATATGTATGTATGTATGTATGTATGTATGTATGTGTTTGTGATCATCATCATCAGCAGCAGCAAAGAAAACTCACTGGACCTGAAAGAAAAGAGTTCTTTCCTTTTAATTCTTGTAAAGAAAAAAGAAGTGTTGAACAAAACGTTCCTTGTCTATCACATTTAATAAGACCTGTTTACATATGTTTCGCTTTTTAAAAATTGTTGATGTCTGGACCGTTCATCTTGATGAGTCAGTGCCAATATGAAAAAATAAAAAAATAAAAAATTAGGAAACCAGTTACATAATTATCTTAAAAAGTATTTTTCCTATAATACAGTGTTGTGCAAGTACAATAACCATCATAATCACCAGTCGAAGCTCTTTGCAAATTTTTCATATTTTCTAAATTTGAAATTAACTCAATTAACACCGAAATTCAGTGTACGAGAGGTCAGCAATGAAACATTATTACAGTGATATTTTAGTTTAATTAACTGACAATATTACAATGTTAAGCTGGAAATTTTTAACAATTTTTAACATTTACTTTATTATTATTTAATACCTTGTTGGCGACAAAAATATAACAGGACCAAAAATTTATGTACTTTATTTCTACAATAATTAATCAACATATTAATTTGATTGTAACTGGTTCAGTATTATTGCATTATTTTTAATACTTAAAACTGAATAATTTGTCGTATTTGTTTTAAGATATTCAAGAACTTTAACCTAATATTTTATTGTAATATAATTATTAGAGCCAGTTTAAATCATTTCATCTCATGTTCAGCGTTTGACATTGGAAAGTCTTTTAACTTAGATTAGAATCATCATTCAGTTATCAATGTCTTTCAAATGCGGGTCTATTCTACTGGAAATTTACTAAGCTTTTTGCTTAGATGTGGCACAAGGCCATATGAAAGGGGCACCCAATGAGACTCGAACTCACTCGTGTAGGTTTGCTAGTCGAGCTTGCCAACCATTACACTATCAGAGGCGCCTTGGTCTATTCTAATGCTTGACAGGATTGAACTGATTGTAAATCATTTATGTAAGAAATACGCTTGTTTGGTCATAAAAAGGTGCGGTGTAACTTCATCAGTTATGTCTTTTAGCTGGGTCTTAGGGGGTGGTAACATCATTAGCTAAGACTTTTGGCTGGGTCTTAGGTGTAGGGGGGATAACATCATCAGTTATGTCTTTTAGCTGGATCTTAGGGGGGTAACGTCATCAGTTATGTCTTTTAGCAGGGTCTTAGGCTGGTAATGTCATCAGTTATGTCTTTTAACTGGGTTTTAGGTGGGGGTAACGTCATCAGTTATGACTTTTGCCAGGGTCATGGGGGGTAACGACATCAGTTATGTCTTTTAGCAGGGTCTTAAGGGGGGTATCGTCATCATTTATGTCTTTTAGCTGGGTCTTCAGTGGGTAACGTTATCAGCTATGTCTTTTAGTTGGGTCTTAGCCTGGTAACGGCATCAGTTATGTCTTTTATCTGGGACTTACGCTGGGTCTGTGGGGGTAACGTCATCAGTTATGTCTTTTAGCTGGGTCTTAGGGGGTTAACATCATCAGTTATGTCTTTTATCTGGGTCTTAAGGGGGTAACATCATCATTTATGTCTTTTAGCTGGGTCTTAGGGAGATAACGTCATCAATTATGTCTTTTAGCTGGGTCTTAAGGGAGTAACGTCATCAGTTATGTCTATTAGCTGGATTTTGGGAGGGTAACCTCATCAGTTATGTCTTTTAGCTGGGTCTTAGGGAGATAACGTCATCAGTTAGGCCTTTTAGGAGGGTTTTAAGTGGGTAACATCATCAGCTATGTCTTTTAACTGGGTCTTTGGTGGGGTGTTTCGGGTCTTTCAACATGATACACGCCTCGCCAGCTGGACACCACTCGGGTTGATCTCACCCGGTCCGTCACCCAAATATAATCCTTGTCTATTCAAATGCTTGACAGGATTGAACTGATTGTAAATCATTGATAATATTTATTTATATCTATCTTCATAGATAATTGGTCATGCCGAATATTTTCTTTCGTATTGTTCTAAGCAAACAACAACTTTATTATTGATCAACTTATTGTAGTGAAATATTTGTTAATAGGATCATTTTCCCATTTTTGAAGTTAATTTATTTCTCGCTGAATCTGTGGAAATTCCATGGTTTGATTAGAAATAACCATCAGTGATCAATGTAGCATTTTAATGATTCATGACTTACATACATATCTAAATAATAGACATGACGCTTACTTCCATATGAGGTATGATAAAAACGTATCGAGAATGAATCTTTTATTTTTATTAATTTTAGAATTTAGGATTTTAAAAAATGTGTTCAGCTGAGCAGCTTATATTATAAAGTGACGATGTCTAGATGTCTTGATAAAGTCTATATGAGTCAACTCTAATTTTCAATATTGTGTACAACCTTTTCTTGTTTCCAAAACTAAATTTATTTCAAAGGGAAGATTTAAAGATGGATAGAAGAGGAAAAGAAATATTATGTGTTGGGTATCACCCACCTTTCTCCCCTCAATGAACTAGTCCATCTGCCATATATAGCAGGGCAGACAATAAGGTGAAGAGCCGCTCCTTATAACGGAAGCCAGTACTATAGTTGGACTATATCCTTATTTTGTATTCACTAATCCCATGTTCTTGTCTACTAATAGTCTCTCTATTGTATATACCTCTATTTGCTCTCATATCGTAGTTTGTCCTTTATTTAATATTATAAGCGTTCACTAATCCTATGTTCTTGTCTACTAACAGTCTCTCTATTGTATATACTTTTTCCTGAGAATATAACTCTGTTTCCTCTCATATCGTGGTTTGTCCTTTATTTAATACAACAAGCGTTCACTAACCAGTTGGACTATATCCTTATTTTGTATTCACTAATCCTATGTTCTTGTCTACTAATAGTCTCTCTATTGTATATACTTTTTCCTGAGAATATAACTCTATTTGCTCTCATATCGTGGTTTGTCCTTTATTTAATATTACAAGCGTTCACTAATCCTATGTTCTTGTCTACTAACAGTCTCTCTATTGTATATACTTTTTCCTGAGAATATAACTCTATTTCCTCACATATCGTGGTTTGTTCTTTATTTAATACTACAAGCGTTCACTAACCAGAACGCATCATTATGAAAGGATTTTCTCTCTGATAAAAGTACATTGAACGCCAAAGAGTATTTTGATAAAGATTAATGTTGCAGTCATTCTCCAGTGTGAAGATTTCAGTGTGTTTGGGTGTCAGTCTGAGGACAGATTCATATTCATATGCAAACCAAACACTTAGTCTACATCGTGATGGTTGGGGTGGTCACAAGAGATGGTGATATTATGCTTCCATTCATCTGCTGAAAGACCCTAAGTTTGGCAACAGGACACTACGCCGTGTCACACAAGGGGCAGAACACAATGTTGGCAGTCAGAAAATCACCCCTATTACCCAGCCGCCCAACTCCCCAGATTTCAATCCTATTGATTATTATGTGATGAGTGCGGTTGAGCAAGAGGACAACAAAATTCCGTGCAATACCGAAGATAAGGCAAGGTTAACGGCTGTATTTACCAATTTAAACAAGGAGTCCGACGGAAAGTCTGGCAAGAGATTTCGAACTCGTCGGAAAGCCGTGGTCGAATTTAGTGGCGATTTCTTTGAATAAACTCAATTTTTGAAGATGTAATTTTGCGTAATATGTATCTGATAAAGTAAAATATCAGTATTGCTTTCATTTCTGCATAATTTAGACGACAATTGATCCATTACACACAATCATATATATATATATATATATATATATAAGAAATTGAATAAGAAGAATGCATAAAATGTATTCGATGCTACTATGGCTGAGTAGATTTAAAACCTAAAAATACAAATTATGAGCACTTAGAGGCTGTTATTTAAAATTTCGTGTGGATCACACAATTATCAAACGGAAATATGAGAAAAAGTGGCTAATCAACCGTATTTATGGCGTGAGAAATTTATCACGAGGAAAGATTTTCACATAATGATAATGATGAAAGTATACATATATATATATATATATATATATATTCATGGGGTATCCTTGATTGTATGAATGATTTCATGAGGAAATTAAATTAGAGAATGTGCTCTGTTGTTAGGACCATTTGCAGCAAAATAGCGAAGTAGTGGACAATACCAAAAAATGAAATGACTCTAACCAAAAGCACTTGTAAATCAAATATATATATATATATATATATATACAGATATATTTTTTTCTTTTCTCTGCTCCTTCCTCACCAGAATAAATAGCTTGGAATAGTTTTTTATCTTATTGAATTCTCAAACTTTCGGTTATATGATTTATAATGAAATGCAGTTTCTTCCAAGCAGCGGTCGTGTCGATACTGCAATATGGATGCACTACGTGGACACTAACCAAACGTATGGAGAAAAAGCTTGACGGCAACTACACAAGAATTCTGCGAGCAATATTGAACAAGACCAGGAGACAACACCCCACAAAGTAGCTACTATACGGCTACCTACCACCCATCACGAAAACTATAAAAGTTAGACGAACCAGACATGCAGGACACTGCTGCAGAAGCAGGACGAGCTTATAAGTGATGTTCTCCTATGGACCCCGTCACATGGCTGAGCAAAAGCAGGGCGACCAGCTCGAACTGACATACAGCCGCTCTGTACCGATACAGGATGTAACCCTGAGGACCTGCCAGAAGCGATGAACGATAGGGAGAAGTGGCGAGAGAGGGTCAGGAATGTCCGTGTTGGTGGCACGACAAGATGATGATGATGATGATGTCTCAGTTTATGCTTATCATATTTACCCAACCCCTCCGCTCGGGCAGGATATGACACAAGGTCAATTTTTAAGCGGAGTTTAACAGGTTTCAATTCAGAGATTTCCTTCTCCTAGACTAGTTGTCTTACCAAGGCTGAAGAACCAGTCTGCCCTACTATTTATCCATAGCTGGAGGAAGGGTAATTGGATTCATACCTTTCCCAAGGGTTTTAGTGCTATGTGAAATGCCATCAGTCTCGTCCAGGATTTGAACTCATGTCACCGTTTCCATTTCCTACAACGATAACCATTACACCACGCACACCTCCATTTTATGCTTATAATGCATTAAATTGTTGTCTAGAAAATACATTGTTTACAATTTGCTACAACCATTGGTTCAGGGACTGGCCCTTGGGTTCCGAGCTCATTTCACAAGCTGAAGTTCGACAACCTTTAAAATACGGGTTCACCTTCTATATCTGTGTATTAGCTCGAGAAAAATAAATATAAAGGAATCTATATAAACTAATACACTTGCTTCTATCGTTTGTGGGTGTCACCCATGGAAAGAAGAGAACGATATTCAGACGATATTCAGATATTCAGACGAAAAGAAAGAATAACCTATAGCGATGGGGATATTATTATTATTATTGTTATTATTGTTATTATTATTGTTGGGTTTTTTTGTTTAAGGTTTAAGTTGGTTTTGCGTTGGTTATGTTGGTATTACGTTGGTTTCGTTGGTATTTCGTTGGTAGCGTTGGTATTTTGTTGGTAGTTATCCCCTCGCTAAATGTTGATGGAAAATAGAGGTGGTGGAGAAGAACGAAGACGCCGTTAGGTTTTTGTATCAAGGTTTTAATGGCAGCATGAAGTAAAGGGGTTTACACTGGTATGCTGCAAGGTCTCGTAGTAAGGAAAGAAGGTAGGAAGTTGTTAGAGTGTATCATCTAATTTGTTTTTAACTAGGATCCCTTGGTTTAGAAACCCTATCTCACACTTTACTCTCCTCTGTAAGGTTTTAATTTCTCATCCCTACACTCATTACATAGAAATATTTACACGATTTTAGAAATAAATAAAATCTCTTTCTCTTTCTCTCTATGAGTCTGTTTCTATCTCTGTCTCGCTGAAAATTTTTAAAAATTCAATGAAAATTCTAAAAAAATGAGTTCATTAATTATCAATATTAGTTGTAGAGAAGAGGAAAATCTTGTATTTTGGTTTGGCGCTCAAATTATTTCAACACTTAATTTCACCCAATCAGGATGACTTATCCTATTCAGCCCGGACCTTCATTTCCGGATAGCAAAACGGGTGAGCGGCCAAACCCACTCTCTTCGGCGTGAGACGGTGACCAGAACAGACGTTCGTCTGACCGTCCCTGCTTAGCGATGCTTTTTAACATAGCAACACCCGCAGCAGCAACATGGACACTCAACGAGGGTACCATCTAATTTATGGATTTCTTACAAGGAATCCCAGTTGAATATGAATTGGATGCATTCAGCATGCCTTCCACAGGCACCACTTCATGTCCGCCCAAAAATTGGTTATGTCGATCCGAGCGTAACTCCGCTCTCGACACACTAGCTACCATTTCACCTCTGGCCCACATTAATGGAGATAACCCATACTCTCCTCCAAATACCAGATACAAAACTACACGGTGACTTTAAACACATCCCTCACACGTCCAGCAACACACGCTGCCATCACATCCCGCTAAGCCATTTCGTCTCCAACACTAACAAGCCTAAACTCCACGAGTCTTGCAGCATCAAAAGCAAACCAATAAAAACTTTCTTCGTTGTGTTGTTAAAGAAAAGTTTCGTCATTCGTTTGTGTTGCCTAAAAAAATATAGTGATAGGGAAATTAACAAATTTCCCGAAACCGCTATATAGTAATATTCATAACATTTTCCATAAACAATGATTGAAGATAAAAATTGATGTTAAAGTGAAAGTTGTGCAATCCAACAATAAAGAAAGCTAGGGAATTAAAAATGAATAGCTTAAAGAAAAAAATTGTTTATGATGAAATTATAAATGACCGCCTCCTGTCTCTAAAATACCTTTCACTATCACACTGCATTCTGACTTTCCCAAGCCAGACGTTAATTATAGCAGCGACCGAATTTGGTAACTAAAAACCGAACAGGCAAAACTGAGAATAACAATTACACTGCGACCAGATATATAAAACCTAAGAACAGGAAAGAGACCTCAGCGTTTTTATTGAAAAAGTGGGTGATCTCGATTCGATATAAGTGTGTGATCTCGATTTGACAAAAAGAATTCAAAAATAATGTAAACAAAGGAAACCACTTAGATACACGTGTAAAGAGTTCAAACGAAAGCTTTTTACAACAACCCAAACAAAGTTCAACATAAGTATGATAAATATTTCATCAAATCTTAAACTCTCTCTCCCTCCCCTCCCCCTCTCTCTCTCTTTAGAGCCGTCTCTTCTGTGCCTTGCCTCAATGACCCGTTCTTTTGTACTGTTCATAAAACGCGTCCTTTTTCAGGAGTTTCTCAGTGAACCATCAAGTTTGTTTTAGAAGGTTTGTGTTACTCGAACAAATCTTCCCTTCTTTCATCATAGCAGTTCACATCACTGTTACGCGTTCGTAACTATAGTTTATTTTAAGGTACTTTAAAGATGTAAATATCATATTTGGATGCATTGTTAGTAAAGAAAGCATATGAAGTGCAGGACGATACCAAAATATGAAGTGCTGGACAATACCAAACATAAAATGGTGCCTACAAAAAAGAGTTGAAAAGGAATATATTTGTTTTTTGCCCACTAGAGTAAATGCTAAAAAATAGTATTTGTACGATTGCATTTTCAAACTTTAGGCAAAATATGAAATTCATAAATGAAGCAGATAAATTAATGGTCGGTTTATGTCATTTAAAATACTTCATGTAGGGTGAGTTTTCAGTAAGATTTTTAGTGTTTCGGGAAATGGTAAATTTCTCAAACACTATATATTATTAGGCTACACAAATGAATAACGAAACTTCTTTTTAAACAACACTACAAAGAAAGGTTTATTATCTTAGTTGGCGTAAAGGAGTGATAGTGCGAAAGTATCCCTTTGGTGTCGCTGATCAGCATGTTGGTCCTTGGTTTGTAGGAAGCGTGTGCAAAGCTAGCAGCAGCGAAAGTATCTCTTTGGTGTCGCTGGTCAGCATGTTGGTCCTTGGTTTGTAGGAAGCGTGTGCAAAGATAGCAGCAGCGAAAGTATCCCTTTGGTGTCGCTGGTCAGCATGTTGGTCTTTGGTTTGTAGGAAGCGTGTGCAAAGATAGCTGCAGCGAAAGTATCCCTTTGGTGTCGCTGGTCAGCATGTTGGTCCTTGGTTTGTAGGAAGCGTGTGCAAAGCTAGCAGCAGCGAAAGTATCCATTTGGTGTCGCTGGTCAGCATGTTGGTCCTTGGTTGTAGGAAGCGTGTGCAAAGCTAGCAGCAGCGTTTTCATCAGTGAAGGGTTCCAAGTGGAATCAGTGGCAATCATGTGAGAGATATGTGTTTCTACTGCTGGCTCATGGCTCTCTGACTTTGTCCGTTCTACCAAAAGGGACTAGAAAAATAGTTCTTGAGAGGAAGAAAGAATTAATGCGCTCTGCTAGTTGATTGGTTAGTGAGTGACCGAATCTCTTGGCGGGGGCATTGATTCGCGAAAGGAAATACATCTGTGGCTGCTACAGAATCTTATCGTCTGATAATCAGCATACAAAATATTAGGACAAAAAAGAGACTTAAGGCACAAAAGAGGAATTATCATGAAATTATAAACCATTGAAATATTCTTTTCAGTAATTTCATTTATATTTTTAATGAATTATTTGATTTATTTGGTTATATCCTGTAAATAGAAAAAAGGTGTTTGCATATTATTTGGTTATATCCAATAGAAAAAAGGTGGTTGCATATTATTTGGTTATATCCAATAGAAAAAAGGTGGTTGCATATTATTTGGTTATATCCAATAGAAAAAAGGTGGTTGCATATTATTTGGTTATATCCAATAGAAAAAAGGTGGTTGCATATTATTTGGTTATATCCAATAGAAAAAAGGTGTTTGCATATTATTTGGTTATATCCAATAGAAAAAAGGTGGTTGCATATTATTTGGTTATATCCTGTATATAGAAAAAAAGGTGTTTGCATATTATTTGGTTATATCCAATAGAAAAAGGTGTTTGCATATTATTTGGTTATATCCAATAGAAAAAGGTGTTTGCATATTATTTGGTTATATCCTGTATATAGAAAAAAGCTGTTTGCATATTATTTGTTTATATCCAATAGAAAAAAGGTGGTTGCATATTATTTGGTTTCAAATGCACAGATTAAATTTCCTATTGATCTTTAATCTCTGGTAATCGTTTTTAATCAAACAGAGGAATTTCGTTATTGCAGCTAGTAAAATGTTTCTTATAATAATCAGAAAATAAAAAAAATTTCTTAAATAGTACAATTTTAGCAGACTTAATGTGCCTGCTAGAATTAAGTAAGAATAGGGAGATATAATGAAAAGAGTAGAGATAGTGAAAGAGAAAGTAGAGTAGAATCAAATACTTAACTCAAAAAGGAAAGGGGTAGGCTCGAGATATTCCCTTATGATATAACCTCTTCCCACTCACCATGACTTTTGGGCCGCAGCTCTTGTGGGATCAGTCTGACTTCACAACTGGGAATTTTGTGATTGTGACTGTTTTCATTCCCCATAATTAATTCTTCTTTAGAATTTTCGATTTGTATTTGAAAAATCTTACAGTCTGAGACATATGACAAGTGCTGCCAAGTACTTAGCACACTGGGTAACTGCCAGAGCTTCCAGTGCCTTAGGCTCGTCTTGCTTTTACTCCAAATACTTTTCATAGCCTCTGACAGTTTTGTTCAGAGTGCAAAAATAAATTTTCACTTTTCTGATCTTGCTTTCTTCATTGATGTTTTTGTTTGTTTGCTTGTTTGTTTTTGAGTGATCCAAACTTCTTTATCTGTTAACATGTTTGAATACACATTTCTTTCTAAATCTAAATTGCTTCAATGTCTACAATTTATTTTCTTTACAATTGCATTTGTTGCTCCAGTTAGCTTAAAATCATTTCCTATTTCTTCATATCATCACACGGTGTTTCTTAAGAAAAATCATTTATTACATCCTTATCTATCACACATTTAATAACGATATACAATAAGAGATCACACAGATTAATCTATTCCCTGTTCTTGTTTGTTAACGTCGAACATAGTGATCTCTCCATATTGTTGATAATATCAACATGGTTTGCTTAGAGACAGTCCATACTCGTTTTCAACTTCCTTATCTATTCACATGGTTGACATCACCTCCCTATTTGTTTAAAGACTGATCAAAATCATCTATTAATTCTTGATCTATTGGCTTTGTCTGTTAGTACTGAACAAATTTTTCGAGGATGGTTCAGGTTCAACCATTTGCTAAACACGGCTTCAGACTAAAGTGATCAATCAGATAGCTGAAGTTAGATAAGATCAACTGACGCTTTTGTCTAACGTGCCACGAAAGAGAAAGGAGAGAGAAGCGAAGAAAATACAAATTGCAATTCAATAAAGGTAATTGTTGGTAGGTAATATTAATTAAAAATGGACCACCTTTTATAATAGACAAGGGTTCTTGTTGCGCTTTTTATTACGCTTATCAAGTAACCGTATTTACCAACCCCTCCGCTCGGGCAGGATATGATACAAGGTCAATTTTTAAGCAGAGTTTAACAGGTTTGAATTTAGAGTTTTCCTGATCAAGTAACGTCTATGAAAACTGTAGCTGATCGTGACGGGTAGTTCTTCCTCATGCCGATGCCATTCTCTACAACTAATCATCTTTTTACTAATCATGACCCCATTTCAGTTTCCGGCCACTAAAATAAACAATCACTGCCAAATGGCCAAATGGCGTCCTCGTCATAGTCATGGCGGTGATTTTGTGGTCATTTCACCTTGCCTAAACAAAACAATACATTGTCTAGTTAAGCTTCCTTTGCTAAATCATGAATAATGTATCTTTTGATCCCTGACCCGAAATTCCTAGCCGGGAATATATTCTTTTCAAGGTCTGCTGGTGAGAAGGGTCAGTTTGGAGTGGAAAAGAGAAGAGATGGAACGAAGAGTTTCTGGAAAAGTAGGAATGGGTGAGAAGAAAGTGAAAAAGGGTAATAAAAGAGGAGGAGGAAGAAGATGGGGAACTGAGAAAGGCAGCAGGAATTTAATAGCAGGTCTATCACTGGGAAAAAAAAGTGAACTTGTTTGAATGATGAGGAGAGTATAAGGTTCTGGTCAGAATTTTGTTTATTGTAATTCCTTGTTTTATTTGACTGATTATCTTCTATGCATCTGCTGCTTTTAATTAACACTGCTTCGACTATATAACCTCCAGCCTTCTCCTGGTATATTTACGGTGGAATCATCCGTGTGAAGTTTCATAAAATTGCAAATAATTTTCTTCATTAATATTTCGGTTGCTTTATTCAATTGATTTATTCATTTACTTTGGTTGGTTTATTAGTTTTATGGTATGTCAACATTTAATTGGTCATTTCATACCACAGAAAGTTTAACTGTTGTGGTCTACAATCATATTCAATTGTAACGTTACCGCCCTCGCCCCCACATACGTTGCCTCATTCTTCTAACCATTCACTTCTTGGCCGGCCGGTGATCAACTAGTGGTTCCGAGGGGGGCAACGCACATTTCTTGCCACTACAAGAATACGATCGAGGGGGCCGGAGAAAATAGGACAAACGAACAAACACGAACAATGCTTGGGGTTAAACTCAGAGCAGAAGGGGAGTATGCAACACTACATTTCCGATAGCATATATGGACTAACGCTAGCATGGATTACTAGCGAAAATTCCACAAAGCAACTGGAATGCCGACATCTTGACTCGATCTTCTTCGCTGGACCCTATCTTCTGCTGACTCGCCGCTCTGCTGTCCCGTCGCCAACTGCCTGTCAGCTCTTTTTCTCCAACCAACTCTCTTCTCGAGTCCCGTTACCTCTTCCGGCCACGCCGAGATTTCAAGTCCAAAAACCCTTTGTCTGGTTTCGCGCCAAAACAGACAAAGGAATCGTCTGCTTGGCGGGCCACCTATATAGTGTTACACAATTAAAAAATGTATCTTCACAAACTTTTTCCACGGGTAAATATTTCATTGCTTTAAACAGATCTATTTGACCCATAGGTGGGATTCTCATAGGTTGTACCATTCTGCATCAAAGTGAACCTGATATCTATTCTGTTTAATTCAATGGATTTCAGTTATGTCAATACAGGTTCACGTGAGGATTGGCCACTTGAAAGTCAAATTTGTGAGTTGTTGCCATGTTTTTTTATAATTTTATAAATGAAATATTTTGTTCATGTATATATGTATGTGCGTGAGTATATGTGTGTACATATATATATATGTGTGTGTGTGTGTGTGTGTGTGTGTGTGTGTGTGTGTGTGTGTGTGTGCGTGCGCGCGTGTGTGTGTGCATTTGACGGTTTGAAAAACAGATTGACATGTTTTATTAATGAAACAAGACCACGTCAATCTGACCACGTCAATCTGATTTTCAAAACTGTATTTTTTTACTATATATGTATATATATATATGGAGAGAGAGAGAGAGAGAGAGAGAGAGAGAGAGAGAGAGAGAGAGATCACTGGAATACTTACAGGATTTAGTGCGTCACATGTCCAATGAGCTATTTTGAAGAAAATTAATGTTGCATTCATTGTTCATTTCTGATACTTTCTTAGTATATATATATATATATATATTGTTATGGGGACATATCCTACCATACCCCAAAGATGGACTCGTCCAACCTAAGCATATTCTCCGAGCTTAGCTCGCTCGGGGGAGACAACTTTTCGTTCCTTACGAGACATTTGACAGACGGACTGCAAGCTGAGCACGGCTAGTACTTCCTTTGCATGACTTCCTTTTTCTGCTAATACAATAACGTTTTACCTATCCCCCGTTGTTTGAGTTGTTCTTCCACCGGTCTTATCTGAAGACCACAACATATATATATATATATATATATATATATATGCTTGTGTGTGTGTGTGTGTGTGTATAAAATACCAACATAATAATCAAGTCACATGCCTAAAAAGAAAGAAAAAAAAAAACAATATGAGCAAACTATTCTGAAGTAAACAAAGTAAAAATTCATTGTTGACAATTGTAATTATGGTGATGAGCAAACGAGTAATGATAGATTATGGTAATTAGCCAAAAAAGAGGCAAATGATTACAGGTTAGATTGTAGCCACAGTTCAGAATACCAACTTTACAGTTAATTATTTAGCAAAAGGAATGCTTCCTCTCTAATTAATAGTAAGAGAGTTTTTTTTTCCAATGAAATTTCATTCATTATCATGCAAGTTACATCGCGGACTTTTATTTATTTACTTCTTGGAAGAGATTTTATCAGGAATACAAAGTTTGTGGTGAATTGTGAAGCCTTTGATTTGAGATACTTTTGATTTATGTTCAATTCATTACTGTATCTTTTATTTATTACATTTTTATTTTTAGATGAAGCACTATCAACTATCACTCATATCATTAATTTTGATTATCATTTTCTTTCATTTCAACTTACTAGTTGTAACTTGAAAAACTATTTAAAAAAATGCGATTAAAAAGTTGAGATGAAGCAGAAAAATGATTAAAATCTTATAATTAAAAATGATAATAATAATGGTCAAAAATGCTTCAACTCAAAATCCAAATAAACTAGTAAATAAAAGATACTGTTATATACATATATATACTTTAAGAAAATTTATACTATTATTTTCCTTTATATATATATATATATATATATATATATATACCACACACCTCTGCATAAGCAGGATGTGACACAAGGTCAATTTTTAGCAAAGTTAAGCAGGTTTGAATTAAGAATTTTCTTTCTCCTAGACTGGTTGACACACCATAATTTACTTATAGGTAGATTTACACCTTTCCCGAGGGTATTAGCACAATGTGAAATGCAAACCCTCAAGGAAAGGTGTGAATCTAACTACATAGTAAGTAGTGGTATGTTAACCAGTCCAGGAGAAGGAAAATTCTTAATTCAAACCTGTTTAACTTTGCTGAAAAATGACCTTGTGGCACATCCTGGTTGTGCAGGGGGTTTAGTATATATATATATATATATAGATTTATAGGTGTTTGCTGAATATATTGTAGTTGTTGGCGACCTTAGTCGAGGGTGACCCGGAGGCTCCCTTTTCGATCGCTACAACACCGAGGTGTAGAGGAGGGCGCAACTCCTTTCCCTGGATTGCTACACTTTACCCTTGATCCTTATAATGCTGAGTGTTAAGCAAGGTAGCATCAAGTACGATTTTTTAAGTCTTTGGTATGATTCGATCTAGGATTGAACCCAGGTCTCCTGTGCCATTGGCGAACACTCTAACCATTATGCCAATGTCCGGTTATATATATTGGCGTTTGAGTCAACCGGGTTTCGATCCCAGCAACGGGAATCTAGTATGTCTAGCCACACTGATGAATTCTGATCGAACGAAACATATCTCTCTGTGGATGACTATATATATATATATATATAAACTTTTTGTTATTTTTGTTGCAACTAGTAACAAGAAAATACAAAAGGACTAATAGTATATCTTTTATTTACTTTTATTTCATTTTTTTATGAAACATTGTCAAATATTGTTATCATTTAACTTCTACTTTTATTCATCCTTCTAGTTCGCTTTTAAAAATTTGCGATAAAAATAATCAAAATGGTTGACAATGCTTTATCTGAAGATAAAAAGAGGATCATAAGTGAAAGGGAGCTTTCATAATACAGGGATATCCTCTTTGGCTAAAGATACATTCTCCGAGTGTCTCTAGAAAGTAATGAGACAGTTATTTTTAGTTTAGAAAGTGAATTATCTTTGTATAGGTTAGCAAGCATGATTGACAATAAGTTAATATTAATGCATTACCAATGATTTTCCCTGTCAAATAACGATCTGATAAGAGTCCTCATTTTGAGACATTTTCCTTACTTCTTAAAGTGACTCGTTAACCAGAATACTATTCATTTCTTATAATTTCTTAGCCATTCAGAAACTTCTGGTATTTAAAAATTTGTACCCAAAAATAGGATTTGAATTCAATAGGCTTTTAGTTAACTTGATAAATAATTCTATCACACTATCCTGAAGTTTGCCATTGAATTTGATCTTATATTCCATGTTCGTGATGCACTGAACCTAATATAATCCAAGATTATTCTGCTGAAGTTATATTCTGAGATGCAAACATGAATTGAATTTTTTCACAGGTGAACAAGGTCAACATTGATCAGCTGATTTTCAATGTAAAAATATAAACAGCATTTATAAATAACATTTTATAAAGACAGAACAACAAATATGTCACTGAGATCAAGAATAGGATAAAGAATAGCTTTCAAAGATTAGATGTCAGCTGCAGCCAACCAATAACTTCCAGTAGTCTAAATGGTTAAGAGTATTTGGGATACCTAACAAGGGTTTCGTGAAGAAAATGGAACATGAATTGAAATAATAAACAATAAGGTCTTACTGATGTGACGTGGTATGCCACCGAGAGAGGAAAAGTGAGATCAATTCCCCTACCCCTACCCTTCTGTGTTTGAACTGACAGGCCCCAAAGACTGATCGTTAAAAGGGAGATATGAACGAAAGTAACGAATCCAGGTCAGAATGAAGGTCAAAAGCTACCCGCACTCCATGACCTATAATCGGTTGGACAAAGAAAAGAATCCAGGTCACTCTAGTAGCATGACCGGAGGAAATAGTTGTAGAAGAAAAAAGCCAAATGATTGGCTATAGACCCTTTAGTGCCAAAATGATACCTTTTCGTCAGAGGAAATTTGGAAAAGAATCTTCACTTTGAGGACAGAAGTCGGCGTTGAAAGATATGCTGACTTATAGCCAAAACTCCGGGAGGTCCTCTCGCCCGCAAGAAGAATCTTTAGTTCTGGACAGACATTGGCAAAAGATAAACGCCAATCCAGCCAAGCTCCGAGAAGAATCCCCTTTAAAAAGATGAGAACAGAATCTTTCGACAGAAGTCAGTAGAAAGGGCTAACATTCAGCCAGATTCTGGAGATGCCACCCACCCGTAAAAGAAAGGAACCTGAGAACTAGCCTTGTCAAAGATAAGTACAACTTAAACTGTGGAATTATATGTATTCAAAAAAAGAAAAAAGAGAGAAACAGAAAGGATTCTGTTTCATCAACTGTAAATTAGTGGATGAACTTTGTTACATCCTTCAGCCTGGCGACTTGAGCATTTTCTCAAGTAAAAGAGAAAAAAAAAAACGAAAGAAAGAAAAAAGGAAGGAGGAAGAAGAAAAGGACTGTTGAGAGACATTTGTGTTTGACACTGCCTGCTGGCTTAATATAGCCGGTACTTTAAACAGAAAAGAGAAAAGAAAAAGGAATTTATTTCTTGAATATTATCATTATCTGTTTGGTCGTCGCCTATTAAAACTTTGTTCTATTTTAAATGCACCCTTGTGTTGAAATCTATTGGTTGTGTTATTTATCTCTCGAGTCGCCTTCTTTTCCACATATCTGTTTCAACTTCGTATCGCTTTCATTAATTCTCGCTAAATGTCTTATTCACCTTAAAACATTATGAGGAAATTTTTGAAAATTTGACTACAGTTAATATTTCTTTTAACCTTGAAGTCCATGCTTTCCGTTATCCGAGGGGGTATGAAAACGAAGGACTTGGTTGGGTATGTGAAAGTGAATTGGAAACCCTTTTGCCAGCGTCGGAGATCAGTCTATCCCCAAATTAACCCCCACATTATTTTCCAGTTACCATATACCCAAAAAAGGAGACTTGACTAGGACTTATTTTGCGGAGCGTCAAGTGCCAGACTGCCCCCGACGTCACATCTGCATAAAATGAACTCTCGTCCTGAGATACTTATTTATGCAGCGTCACACTGAGATTTGTCTCAGAGCTTATTCTTTATTATTTTTTTACTATTTCCTCACTGTTGTTGACTGACGAAGCCAGCATATATAGAGGAATGTATGGCCTGATAATTATTGTCATTGTAAATGGACTTGGTAGCTCACGCTCAAATCCTGCATGAGCTTCTGCTTCACTTCTCAGTGATGCACTTAGGAAAGGCATAAATCTATCTGTTCTCCCTGATCACTAGTTATGGATAAAGCAGACTGGGCTCTTAAACTTTGGTATGGCAACTAGTCTAGGAGTAGGAAAATTCAGCAAAAAATTGACCTTGTGACACATCTTTCCTATGGCTGATAGATCAGGTAAAAACATATTTACCAATCCCTCCGCTTGGGTAGGATATGACATAGGATCAATTTTTAAGCGGAGTTTAACAGGTTTGAATTCAAAGTTTTCCTTCTCCTAGACTAGTTGCCTCACCAAGGCTGAAGAACCCAATCTTTCTTACTATTTACCCATAGCTGGAGGGGGAATAATTGGATTCATACCTTTCCCAAGGGTATTAGTGCTATGAGAAATGTAATCAGCCTCGTCCAGGATTTGAACTCGTGTCGCCGTGTTCATTTCCTATGATGATAACCATTACACCACAGACACCTCCCAAAAATCAGGTAAATACATACATATGATTATTGTGCCATTATTAATGCTATCTCTTGAACCTTTTGTCTGAGACAATGACAGAAATTGATAGTAGCAATCAATAATCTTTGTTTTGTAAATACATAAATATTTTTAAGCAATGTTGTTCTTATTAAATACTCTGATCTTAAATTTAACATTATTATTATTTTTAGTCATATTATTTTGTTATTATTGTTAGTGTAACAACGATAACAAATACTATTACTTCTACTGTACAAAAAAAAAGAAGAAAACCAAAAAAAAAAAAAATACAGAAGAAATGCAAGTAAAAGACTGAATGAAATTTTGAAGTCTCCAGAGATTTACTGTCACTTGGACCAATTGAAGAATTCTCATATGAACAATGATTTATAAAACGAATAGAGAAAGTAAAATAGATGAGTATATTGTTAAAAGTATTAAGGCCATTAAAAAAGGACTGCAATCCTACAGAGACTGGGTGACCTTTAGATCTCGGCAAAAAACACAAGAGAAATCTCTTTTTCTTGATTATAATGATAGAATTAATGCAAATTACAATTTTACTATCTAACTGAAAACCTGCCCCCTAGGCAAGATTTTAAGCTAATACCATTGAACTATTTTTGTAAGGATTCATAAGTTCATAACAAAAGTCAAATGGTTACCTTTTATGACTCCCTAGAGGCTATTGCTCACACAACAAATGTAAACATGACAATCTTTTTAAGTCTTGATTTTCTAGTGACTAAAAAATAAGTCATAAGTCTGCCTTGTGTAAAGGAAATTTTCAACAAGACTTTTATTTTATATGTTTAAGAAAAAAAGAACGCTAAGAAAATGTAATGATATGTGAACATTAGCAATCAAAGTAGAGTGTTCAAAGGCTCACAGGCAGAGCAGTATAAAAACTAAAAAAGACAATGACTTACATTCTTGTACCTGTTACTAAAATTTTCAAGTAGCTAAAATTGTCACAATTATCCAACAGAAAATACCTAAAAAATCTAAGAATCTGGTTTAGCATTATTCTTACATTGTAAATTGAACCCCTTGCTAAAAACTTTAAAAGTTTTGAAATTTTTACCAATGCATATACTAAACAATGATTGGCTCTCTCCCATTGGTAAGCCAGAAAAATTTGCTTGCCATCACTCCCACCATTTCTGAGTTATGCAAAATGATTCAGGCAGAAAAGAAAAAAAGGCAATTAGTTAAAGATGAGTTAAACTTATGGAAACTTCATGGCTTTATTGAGTAACAACCAATAGGAATAAGTATCAGTTTTTGTTTCTATTCTCTCCACCTCCTTAAAATTTTCTTTTGTTGCACACTCCTCTTTCTCATTTCACCTCACTTTCTTTTTTACATCAGCATATTTCCACACACTTTCTCTCTCTCTCTCTCTCTCTCTCTCTCTCTCTCTCTCTCTCTCTGTAATACTACTTATACATTTATATTTCACCTCACTTTCTTTTTTACATCAGCACATTTCCACTCTCTCTCTCTCTCTCTCTCTCTCTCTCTCTCTCACTTTCTATCTCTCTCTCTGTAATACTACTTATATATTTATATTTCACCTCACTTTCTTTTTTACATCATCATATTTCCGCTCTCTCTCTCTCTCTCTCTCTCTCTCTCTCTCTCTCTCTCTCTCTCTCTCTCTCTGTAATACTACTTATACATTTGTAATTGAAAGTGTGACATACACGGATAATAAATAAGTACATGCGAATACACAGAGAATTGTAAAATCCCTAAGGAAATTATTTACACTATAATTAATTGTTTGGTATAAAATGGGCTTCAGTGAAACCAGCCAGTGAATTGTGAAGTTAATCTTAATTTCAATAAATGAATAAATAAATAAATAAAGAAGAAGAAGAAGAAGAAGAAGAAGAAGAAGAAGAAGAAGAAGAAGAAGAAGATAAATCTCTATCTTGTTTGCTTTAAAATTTCTTATTTTCTCTCTTTTTGTTTCTGAACCATGTTGAATCAGCACAAATAAAAGACTTCTTGCAGGTTGCAGCTTTTCAATAAAAAAAGATTTTAAGAAAAGAAAAGAAAAAGTGAATAAGTTAGTAACACATTTTTACATTAATCTTGGCTTTATTAAATATTTAACTGTATTTTTGACACCAGGATATATTGAGTTCTTTGAAAAAGTCACTGGATTCATTTTTAATATGTAAATCCATTTTTTGCTTTTATTAAAAGAGTTAAATGCTTTTTATGTAGACATTTTTTTCATAGTGTCAGAATATAATCCTCTTTGATCTTTATTCACTCACTGTATATCAACTTCACTTAGCATCTATTGAATGAGTGAATATATCTTTTATGTTCCCAATAACAAAAGTTTTAAGTATGTTTATTTTTGCATTTATCTAGAGAAGTTCAGTTGGGATAAAAAGAAGTTTATTTATTTATTTTACAAAGATTATTGTAGGGAAAGAAGGCCTATACCTAAAAGGTACAGAACATTTCCCCTTAGAGCAACCTTTTATTTTTTTAAAATACCCTATTTGGATATATAATGTAAATTCACTATAAAATTTCTTCTTGCAAAGATAATGTAGCCATTAACAAATACAAAATATTTAGTTCTTTTATGTCAGCCATTTTGACAGTTCCCAGAAATGTCTGATCTCAGCATTTTATTTTTATCTCCTTATTTCTTTTAGCTTATGTTGGGCTTTGAATGCAAGTATTTAGCCACATTTCTCAATTGAGAAAAATGAATGAAATTGAATTCAATTCAAGGAGCTGGTGATTGCTGGCATGAAAAATGAAATTCTTGCTAATGTTGTCTATATTCACTCCATAAAGAAAGGCATGAATCCAACTCTTCTTCTACCAACTATTGGCAAAATTTTATGGCAGAATGGGATCTCTAACTATGGTATACAACTAATCCAGTAGACGGACAACTCTGAATTTTAAACTAGGAGTTGGAATCTCAAATCCTTCTCTAATGGATTAGTCATGAAAGACAAAAGGCTAAATAAACCAAGAGGCATTTATAAAAGAGAAAAAGGTGTCCGTGGTGTAAGGAGGTGCCCGTGGTGTTATGGTTATCATCTTAGGAAATGGACACGGTGACACGAGTTCAAATCCTGGACAAAACTGATTGCATTTCACATAGCACTAATACTCTTGGGAAGGTATGAATCCAATTATTCTCCCTTCAGCTATGGGTAAATAGTAGGGCAGACTAGGTTCTTCAGCCTTAGTGAGGCAACAAGTCTAGAAGAAGGAAAACTCTGAATTCAAACCTGTTAAACTCCGCTTAAAAATTGACCTTGTGTCATATCCTGCCCGAGTGGAGGGGTTGGTAAATATGATAAAAGAGAAAAATTGACTTGTGAATCAAATCTGGAAAGATGCTGTAACTTGTTTAGCTGTTGGTTCTCTCAGACTGTTCATGCCACAATACAAGTCGTGCAGCCTCTCTAAGAGAATGGGGGCATAATCATCAATATCAATAGAAAAAAACCTTGACAAAAGGAACTGAATTAAATATTTCAAGCTTTCTTTCTTAAGATGTTCTTTCCATGCTGAAACTTCCAAAATAAATTGTAAGAAAAGGCCACATATAAATCCAACTATTCTTTCCCCAGCTACAGGTGAATAGTAAGGGAGTCTGGGCTCTTTAAACGATCTAGGGGAAGGAAAACTTCAAATTCATACTAATAGTGCTCCACTTTTAAATTGACCTTATGCCACATCCTGCTTTGCAGTGGTGGGTTTGAGTGAATACATACGATGCAAGATTTGCCAAATGAAACTTACTAAAAGTACTGCCTTCATATCAGTAAGAATTTCAAATAGACATATGAAAACAAAGATGCTTTTTACTTTTTTTTTTACATTCTTTTGTATTGGATAAAATTTTACTGTTCTCATTTGTATTTTCAATGCATACAGAATAACCCACTCATGAAAATTTACATAAATTTTATTTTAATGTACCAAATATTCCTTAAAGATGAAATACCTTTATTCACTACCAAGATGAGAGTAAATTTTATTCATTTGTTTCATTTTTTAAGGTTTAAATATTACATCTTCAATCAGCTACAATTCATTGGCCTTATTTCTTTAGTATTTCCTTCTCCCAGCTATTAAGAATGTTTCAGTTATGGCAGATGGCTAACTTTGGAGCTAAACTGTTCAGTAAAATTCAAAACAAATGACGAAAACACTTATCTAGATAGTGAATGTAGGTGAAACTACATATGTAAATTTTATTGAGTGAGTTGTTCAGTACGAATACAATTTGAATATTCTCATTCGTTTTTTTCTTTACAATGCATATAATAAATTTTGTAGAAAAATTTTTTTTATCTCAGATTTTTCTCCAATTCTTCTTTTGAATCCTATAAGTTTTGTTAAAATTATTTAAACTGTTATTCTTCATGTCTGTTTGTTGTCCCTTTTGGTACTGAAGTTTGAACCCAACTTCCTGGTACAGATCTTATCAATGAGTTCTCGTCAAAAAGCATCAAAACTTAATCATTATCTATTTAATTCTAGAATCTAAATGAAGACATTTACACAGCTGAATAACTTATATGATAAAGTATTAATTTCTAGAAGTCTGAATTGTTGTCTGTATTTTTAAACTTTGTGTAGATTAGTCACTGCCAATTTGAAAAACATATGTAGCTAATCTTTATACTTTATGAATAAAATATTCTTACAAAACAAAAGATTCTGCAAGTGCTACACTCAGCAGACCTTGCACTGTCTGACTTTTTCTTATTTCATAAACTGAAAATTCATCTCAAAAGTAAGATCTTTGATTATATGGACATCATTAAAAGAGAAATGATGGTAGAGATGAGTTTCAGGGGTGCTTTGAACAATCAAAACTCATTGGAATAGATATGCTGAATGTCAATGTGACTATTTTTAAGGAAACACTATATTCAATGCTTTTTTTTGTCTTAACAAATACAGTTTGTCTCAATATGTTTTGAACTTTCATATATCACATTATATATATATATATATATATAGCACAATTACATATTTAGTGTTTTGAAATGGTTAGTTTCTATAACACTATAAATTATTTGACAACACAAATGAATAACGAAACTTCTTTTGAAAATACGACAATGAAAGGTTTATTATTTTAGCAGTTGTAAAAGAGTAAGAGTGAGAAAGTGTCCCTTTTGGTGTCGCCGGTTAGTATGTTGGTCTTTGAGTTTGGAGGAAGTGTGTGGTGTGTGTGTCACTGTAGCGAGTTGCTCGTGTGACTGACCGCAAGGTGGGTTCTTCCATGTTTAAAGCTAGTAGCCACATGTTCTTCTGTGAAGGTGAGAGAGGTCTGTCATGGCTGCAAGCTAGGTGCTCTCTGACCCTGTGTGTGTGTCACTAGTGAGTTGCTTGTGTGACAGACCACAAGACTGGTTCTTCCGTGTGTGAAGCTAGAAGATGCGTGTTCTTCAGTGAAGGCAAGAGAGGTCTGTCATAGCTGCTAGCTAGACGCTCTCTGAGGTTGTCGGCTGACTACCAAAAGGACTAGAAAAATAGTTCTAGAGAGGGTGAAGGAATCAATGCGCTCTGCCTTGCAATTGGTCGATGTATAGCTGAATCGCTTGGTGGAGGCATTGATTCACGAAAGGAAATTGATCTATGGCTGCTACACATACTAATGAGACATTGTAAAAACTAGAAAATTGGTTGATGTTTAAATATCCTTACTGCTGCCTAGATAAGTCAGTACTTATTCTCGGTGGTCTCAATACATTGTGAAATTGGATTGTATGTTTGCAGTGCCCTTCATACTCACCAAACCAAGATGCATGCAACTTGTTTCCAGAACTGAAAATTTCTCTCATGAGTTGTAGGGAATTTATATATGAATAAAAAATTTAAATTGAATTAAAATGATTATTAATATATTCAGAAACTCCCAGAGGCCTCTGACAGGAAGAGGGGTGATGTATGTGCAAGGAAATGGGACCATCCCGACAAAAGGTGGAATCTCACTCTCTTTCAGCAGTAACTAGCAGAGTGCCAACTCCTAGATCATTCTTGCTAACTGGTGGGGGATGCCATGCACACATTTTTAGATGGCGCATTGGCAAGCCCTTCCAGTGGTAGTAGTCGTTTCTTTCACTACCAACCCATGACTAAAACACTGGATTTAGACGAACTCCCAAAAGTGACTAACACATTGCTAAAGCTTTTATACCGAACACGTTGTTAAAGCTTTAAATACCAAATAAGGACACATATATATACCCAAGAAATGACTAATGCATTTTTAATACCTTTAATGGGAGATTCAATTGTATTCAAGGAGAATTTTCTCACCCACCGAATGGTTGTTGAACCCAGGAATAAAGGAAAAATATAAAAGATGTCTTTGTCTCCCGTCTCTTACTATCTTCTTCTTTCATATAATTCTTTTACAGCCTTCTTATCCAAGAAGTTAAACCAACAAAACAAAGTGGGATAAGAATAGAAGAACCTCAGAATGGAGTCAGATAGCAACTGGCAACACAGCATGCCCTGGGACCCCATAGAGTAAAAACTAAGAATTTGGGTCACTTAAATCAGCAAGCTTTAACATCACACCAAAAAAGATGACACAAAGATGCTTCAACCAATGGAAAACATACCAGGATAAATGTGTTAAATGCCCAAGCAGATCCTTTCAAGAAAATAATGTTTAATTTATTGTTCAATACTGGCTTGGTAAATACTGATTCAGTTGGATACTTTTGGATACACCTCATGTACAGTAATAAAAAGATATGAACAGAATATGAACAGAATAAGTAAACATGAATACAGATAGATATGAACCAACTAATAAAGATGAAGATACAAAATCAATGCAGACAAACTGAAATAGATTTTCCAATTAGAAAAAGCTGAGTGAATGAAAATTACATCATGAAATCTGTGTTGATAGCAAAGCTTATATATTTCAGTATTGATATCTCATTTCTTCAGATGCCAAATTCCACCTGCCTGGGTTTAGTCTAACAATAACTAAGTAAAATATCATGTTCAGCCTCTTATATTACTTTATATAATGATCTGTATTAATGATTGGAAAAAGTTTATCCGTCATCTACAGATAGAAGTTTTATCTAGAGCTATGAAAATTTGATTGGTTTGGTTTGGTTGTTTGGGTTTTATGGCATATCAACCTTTGTAGGTTATTTAATACCAAATCCATCTTTATGTAAATAATCTGTTCTATTTAAAACAATTCAGTTTAGCATAAGTACACAGTTTAAATGTGAAAAACATTTCTATTTCAAGCTATTCAGTTTAGTTAAGCAGTTTTACAGTTAAATATCAAAACAGTTCTATATTAAACAATTCAGTTTAGTGTAAGTACAGTTTCAATGTCAAAAAACAGTTCCATATCAAATAATTCAGTTTAGCATAAGTACGCAATTTAAATGTGAAAAACATTTCTATTTCAAGCTATTCAGTTTATTCAAACAGTTCTACAGTTAAATATCAAAACAGTACTATATTAAACAATTCAGTTTAGTGTAAGTACAATTTCAATGTCAAAAACAGTTCCATTTCAAATAATTCAGTTTAACATATGCACACAGTTTAAATGTATGTACTGTTTAATTGTCAAAAACATTTCTATTTCAATCTATTCAGTTTAGTCAAACAATTCAGATTAGCATTAGTATGCTGTTAGTTCTATTTAACCCATTGGTAGGGCCCTATCAGGTGCTACCACACTGGGTCAGAGTGGACCTGGGAGCAATGGCAATGAAGGGGTGCTCCACATTCCCCAAAGCCCCACCAACTTTACAATGAGTGAGCAAGAAAAGAAACAACAAAGAATTTACGATTTCCATAACGCCAAAAACAAATTAAAACAAAAAAAAAATCCGAAATAATGGGAGTTTCTTTATGGCTTCCGTTATATTAAGATTCTTCAAATCTCTTCTGATTCACACACCTAACTCTTCACATATCTAACTACTAAAACACACAAAACACAGACCGACAGATATTGACATTGCTAAAGAAAATAACATCTACCGGATGTTGAACCAACAATGGCCAGTGTCAAAATGAGGAAATCATGGCTTCTGCGCATAGGCTCTGCGCATAGTCTATTCAAAATCCCCAGAAAATTCTCAGTTATAAAAAAAGGTCTCTTTTTCAACCAAACATTTTTTCCATTAATAGTGTTTTCTGGAGCCTGCCTTTGAAGTCGGGAACATATGAATAGGGCAAGCGGGGGTCACACAAGCAGTTGAATCATCGGCCGTCGCTGAGAGCGACACCCGGCAACATCGTCAGACCAGATCAAAGCAACCGCTTGCCGCCGACCAGATAACCGCCCATCAGCCGGCTAGGTATTCCATTCACTTGTTTATTTTATTTATTCAATAAACGAAATAAACTAAATCCTCTAGTCAGTCCTATTTTTCTGTCAACCACACGCTTGTATATAATACATCTATTAATCCCAAACCCTTGATTACGCTATATGCAACTTCCCATTCAAATATTGGTTCGCTTAAGACTACTACTGAGGAGAAATGGAATAAAATGTCTAAAAAAATAGTTTCGAAGGCGTGTTGATACAATAATTGAAAAAAATAAAAAATAAAAAATAAAAAAATGGTGGCCATATTAAGTAAATTTACTATTTTGTGTCTATCTTCTTATTTTGGTGTTTAATTTTAAATATTAGAATTAATTTTGTTTTATTATAGAGTCCTTTCTTATTATACTAGAATATTCCTAATTTTGCTTCCTCAACGTTTATATTAGTATGAATGCGAAAATGAATTGCAAGTTTCGAATATGAAAGATTTTAGGACTAATGTTTTATTTTATCATGACCATTCCATTGAGCACCACCTTGCGATAACAGGGATAAAAACTGACACAGTCACATGTTGGTTCAACATGTGGCAAGAAGTTTATAAAGTCACATCGTACAAAGAGTCAAATAGCTGGGACTAAGGAAACCCCTATACAAATGGATGAAGCACGATTTGCTGTAAGGTGTAAATATAACGGGGGAAGGGTTTTTACTGGTGATCATGTTCGTCTTTTCAAAGACTCAGATGCGGAAATTTTAAATAAAAACAATCATGGTGTTCGTTGTTATGATAATAATGTTATGTCCTACGCGGCCCCTTTTGGTTTTACTCTGCTGTAAGCAACAACCTAGATAATCAATGAAGATGCTCTGAAATAGATACACATGTTTAACTTATATTCCAAGAATCAACACCTCATACAAGGTATGTAAAAACGATTCTTTGATAACATGGTATCAAAAATAGGATTAGCTTTGTTCCTCGGATCTCATTTAATTCAGAATTCTGTTTCTTTTCATGAAATTTGTTAAGTTTTCCTTTTCATTTCTTGTTTCTTCATCAGTCACTTACTTGTCGATAATAAGCATTTGTTTGCATTAAGTCACTCAGCTTTGACCCTGAAAACTTGTCTGAAATCTGGAGGTGATGAAAAAAATAATTTAAAATATTTAAAAAAAAAACAAAAACAAAAACAGAATCAGATTCGAAACCCCGAAAAATCCAAACTTCCATTATATGTATAGGAGTTTAGAGTGGGGAATGGTTTGTTTCCATAACACTATAAATTATTTGACAACACGAATAAATAACGAAACTTCTTTTGAAACACAATAACGAAAGGTTTATTATTTTAGCAGAAGTAAAAGAGTCAGAGTGAAAAAGGGTCTCTTTTGGTGTCGCAGGTTAGTATGTTGGTCCTTGAGTTTGTAGGAAGTGTGTGTCACTGTAGCAAATAGCTCGTGTGACTGACTGCAAGGCTGGTTCTTCTGTGTGTGAAGCTAGTAGCAGCGTGTTCTTCAGCGAAGGGGTTCCAAGTAAAATGTCCACAGCAGTGGACGTGAGAGAGGTCTGTCTTGGCTGCTAACTAGGTGCTCTCTGACCGTCGGCCAACTATCTAAAAAGACTAGAAAAAATAGTTACAGAGAGGAAGAAGGAATCAATGCGCTCTGTCCCTGATTGGTCAGTGTATAGCCGAATCGCTTGGCGGGGGCATTGATTCGCGAAAGGAAATAGATCTGTGACTGCTACAGGAGCAAAGGTAAAAAAAAACATCTTTTAACATTCAATTTTAAAAATTACGAAGATAAAATGAGCATTAAAAAGAAATTAAGAAATTTGACAATTACTGTGAACCC
The DNA here is from genome assembly GCA_963585895.1 of Sepioteuthis lessoniana. NCBI lineage: Eukaryota > Metazoa > Mollusca > Cephalopoda > Myopsida > Loliginidae > Sepioteuthis > Sepioteuthis lessoniana. The sequence goes on from OY757926.1 coordinate 76,972,522, forward strand.
AGAAAAAAAACTTATCTATTGTAAGAAATGAGTTTATTTACTTGATAACTAATGAATAATCAGATTCGACGTCTACAAGACAGAATTGCGTCAACATGACAATAAACGTAAATTTGTTGATTTATACGACTTCTTAATAAAAGACATTTTAATAGTCAGTCTTAAGAACTTACTTTATTCAACACTAAGAAAGGTAATTTAAGCTGGTCACGTTGTAAAAGAAACAAAAAGGCAAACTAAGGAACACGCAATTTCTTCAGAGACTCCAGAAATGGACATTTCGTTTTTCAAGTAGAGTAAGAAAAACAAACAGGAACTCAGTCTGAGATGAACCACAATAAATATGAACTGGTCAAAAAATGCAGCTAATATTTCCATTACAACTCCTGCAAATTCTATCCTCGTTCTCACTTACGTGGACCATGCCCAGCATATCACAAGTGATGCATAAAATGCAATCCAAAGGACACTTTGTTCTCACTCTCGAAAACCAGTATTGTAAGTAAAAATATATACTGACTCATCTGACTATGATTCAAATCCGAATCAACCAAAATTCCTCCTGGGCACGATCAGTGTCAAAGATTCTCACCGTGAAACATAGAAAGTTAAACTCAAGACCATAAATCTCGACACTAATGGTTTTATGGTTAATTTTAAAATTCACTCCGGCGCTATGGCATATGTACTCGCCCGTGGTGTAATGGTTATCGTCTTAGGAAATGGACACAGCGACACGAGTTCAAATCCTGGACGAGACTGATAGCATTTCACATGGCACTAATACCCTTGGGAAAGGTATGAATCCAATTACCCTCCCTCCAGCTATGGGTAAATAGTAGGGCAGACTAGGTTCTTCAGCCTTGGTGAAGGAAAATTCTGAATTCAAACCTGTTAAACTCTGCTTAAAAAGTGACCTTGTGTCATATCCTGCCCGAGCGGAGGGGTTGGTAAATATGATATGTACTCCCCAAAACTATATACAACAAATATTATCTACATCCAAAACTGAAGTCAACCTCAGTCACTCTCTTTTGCTGACAATAGCACTAGCATTCCTGTTCTAGACAAATGCATAGCGTCAGTAACTCAAAGAAATTCAGCCTCCCCAGTTACGTTCATAACGCCTGACACAAATTCTCAAGCTGTTCTATGTACTGAACCTGTGAGAAACTTCAACTAATCAAGCAGTTTTTAATATTGATACAAATCCAACAGTAATACTAGGAAAATATCAGAACTGTTTTGGTGAAAATAGAACGTTGAGCACAGTACATCTCATAACTGTGATCAATCCTCCCTGGAAGATAACCTTTGCAGTGAAAAAGAGGTTAACAACAGATCTGAAGAGAATGACCAAAATGGTCATCATCAAACTATTTATTGAACCTACCGAATGGGTAAACTCACAAGTAATCATGGAAAATCCTCCTTGTATTTGTCTTGGTCACTGCCACTTAAACAGAGCTATAACATGGAAACATTTTCAACTTCCTAACGCAGAGGAAATTTTTGCAGAGAAATATGGTTCAAAATACTTTTTTTTAAGGCTGATGCAAGTAATTGCTTTAGCAAGATTCCTCTTTATAAGAATTGTTCAAAACTATTCACATTTCATACTAAGTTTGGTGATTATAGATTTACTCGCTTGCCATACTGTATACATAGTACCAGTAAGATATATAAGATAAAAATTTCTGTCATTAAGGCTATTAAGGGAGCCAGAAATGTTCAAATCGATATAATCGTATGGTCATCAGACTTAGAATAACTCTACCCGAGACTCAAACTTGTATATGACCACATCAGGTAAAGTGCTCTTAATCTAAGAAGAACTAATGCTCTTAAGAACGAGAGGATCTCAGCGTTTTATTTCGCTACAAATTTATATGTGAACATCATTTTGAAGTTGAAAACAACTACAAATATTTATCGTCAATTTTCAAAAGTCACTCATCAAAGCCCCTCTATGTTTTCTACGATTTATGTTTGGACTGCAGCAGTATGACTTCACTCTTAATTATATACTAAGGAAAGATGCAGTAGTTCCAAACAAACAATCATGTGCAAATTTGAATGACTGCCAAACCAAAATGTCTACTGAAGATATGGATGACTATGAACACCTTATCAACAAATTGTGACCTATCACTAACAAGAAACCCAACACTTACGGGGGAAAACAGCAACTGATGAGTCACTAAAACTCCTAGCCAAATATACACTTCGTGGATGATTCTAAAAACAAAAAGTAAAACCTTTGGTAAAACCATTCTACAAAATCGGAACGAACATTTTTAGTAAATGGAATACTGATAAAAGGGAACAAAATAATAATCCTAACTGACCTAAGTAAAGAAGTCTGAAATTTCATCCATTTGGTACACAAAAGCATTAAGAAGTGTATCGCGCGGGCAAGAGAACATTTCTACTGGTTGGGTATTACTGCAGAAATCAAAGACATGATTAGCAACTGCAGCACCAGCGTTTATGAACATAACCAACAGCCCGCTGAACAAATTATACCCTTTGAAATCCCTGAAATACCGTGCCTAGAATTGGCATAAACATCTTTGAACTCCATTAAAAAAAACGCTATGTAATTACTGTTGATTATACCATAAAGTTTTTCTACATCATCTCCCTCAGTCATCAAGCATCTTAAGTATACGTTTGCAAAATTCAGTATTCCAAAGACTGTCATCAGTGACAGTAGTCCTGAATTCAAAGCAAATGAATTCAAAATATATACGAAGGATTGGGATTTCCAACATGACACATCCAGTGCTCTCAATCCAATGGTCTTGAGGAACGTGCCTTCAAAACCGTCAAACGCACTCTGGAAAAAAGGCAATGAAAAACGACCAAGACCCATATCTAACCATTCTTGCCCTACAAAGAATATACCATCACCAGCAACACCACTGATGGGTAGAAATCTCCGAACAACTCTGTCTCATATCGAACATTACCCCCCCCCCAAAAAAAATCCACCAGTTAATTTGACTCTGACTCAAGCTGAATTCAAAACTGGTGATACGGTACGGATATGAAAAAATAAAAATAAAATGAAAGTAGAGTTGTCTAACAAGCCAAAGTATCCCCATTTCTATTCATTGAAGACTTTAGCCGTAGGTGAAATGGTTATTATTGTTTAGCGAGGGGGAACCATTTTGTAGCCAGAAGTTTTTGTAGGAATTGAACTTTGGATGTCACCGTGAGTTTCGTGTCTGGTATTTGGGGAGAGTAGGCGTTATCTCCATTAAGGTAGACCAGAGGTGAAATGGGAGCTAGCGTGTCGAGGGCGGGATTACGCTCAGATCGACATAGCCAATTTTGGGGTGACATAAGGTTGTGCCTGTGCGAGGCATGTTGAATGCATCTAATTATATTCAACTGGGATTCCTCGTAAGGAATCCATAAATTAGATGGGTTTCCTCGTGTATCCATGTTGCTGCTGCTGCTGCTATTTTAAAGCCGCAGTGAGATGTCTGCACTGGGCGGCGTTGTCCAGCTAAAAAGAATCGCTATTGAGGAACGGCCAATGTGACGTCTGCACTGGTCGGCGTTCTCCAGCCAAAAAGACTGGGTTTGGCAGCTTACCCGATTTGCTGACCGGAAAAGAAGGTCCGGGTTGAATAGGATAAGTTTTCCTGATTGGGTGAAATTAAGTGTCGAATTAAATTGCGCGCCAAACCAAAATACGAAAATTTTTCTCTTCTCTACGAGACCGATAAAGGTACCAAAATTAGATGAAATCGGTACCACTAACCCAAAACGAGGGACAAATTTCATACTAATACAGATATTGACAATGAAAATACCCCCCGACCCGTTTGAGGATATCCCAGTTCTTTATGGTCAATACACAGAAAAATCATCATTCCCAAAGATACAAATGATAGTCTTCATACACACGTATGCCTCGTTTCATTTTGTTTTGTTTTGTTTCTTTTTTTCTTCACTTCGTCTTTATCGGCAATCGCTTTTGGTAGGTTATCTAGACAGCATCCAGTGTACCCACCGAGCTAATCAATGCAAGTCTTTGCTGGTGTTTCTATGTAAAGGAGTCCACGGGAGTACGTCGCTTATAAACATCGCTTGTTCGACTTACTTGGATAGTTTGTTAGATGGAACACAAGTGGCAGTACAGCAACTGTTTTGAGGGAGTGTTGCTTCCATAATTTGTTTAAAAACGTCTCGCATAGTTCTTGGGTACATCCCATATAGGTTTTTCTCAAAGTGCTTCTTTAAAATCCAGGTGGTTCAGCTATACAATATCACTGACGTGGCTACAGCTTGGAAGAATTCCCATTTTATTCTATTAGGGAGATCAGATTTTCAGATGGTCGAAACCAGTCGATAACCGTCTCTGCTTTTCTTACGTGTATTATAAAAACAATCTAGATGAGATATTGCAACAGGGGTATGTGAAATAGTCTACTAATTTCAGAGGCTTGGCATTTCGTGTAGAGATGGTACCATCTTGTTTAAAATTCATAAACCCTGTTTTATATAAGTTAACGTAGAGATCAGTTTTACTTCAAAATAAATTTTAATTCCTTAAATCAATTTTGAAAGAGAGGTACACACTGAATTAAAAACTATGCATTTGATGACATAATGCAGTAATTACTTAAAGATATATCTCCCACCTGCTTACCACAATTAGTGTTAGCACTGTGGAATTTTAAACCTGAGAGATCATTCTGTCAGGCCCTACATATTTTTGAAGATGCCATCAGGTTGTCTACAAACAAATATTTTTCATAAAATTTCAAATATATATATATATATATATATATATATATATATTATAACAGTGTTGGTTGTCACTAAATCACTTTGTGGGTTTGTGTCAAACCAAGTGCCATATAATATGGAGAGTGCTCAATATCTATGATAGAGCTATCATATAAAAATAATAATAAATAAATATATATGAGATATATATATATATATATATATATATCATATAAATATATATATATCTAATACATATTTATTTTCTATATATATATATATATATATATTAAATAAAGTTGTTGACTGCAGTCAAAGCTCACTTTTGAATAGCTACTACACCGAGGTGGAAGGAAGGGCGCTACTCCTTTCCCTGGATTGCTCCACTACCCTTGATCTATACCTTATAATGCTGAGTGTTAAGCAAGGAGGGATCAAGTACCATATTTTGAGTCTTTGCATGACTTGACCTGGGATTGAACCCTGGTCTCCCAGACCATTGGCAAATATTCAGTTTAACATAACTTGACTATGTCAGATTCAATACTTAACAATTCACCATCAGTACAAAGGAAGTTCCTTTCATCATAATACTGCAGCAATAAAAGTCTTGATTTCTAACCTGTTATAAATAAGTTCTAAAGTTTTATTCATGAGGTTTAATCAAAAAGTATTGAGACTGAAGTTAATTTTTAAATTCTATAATTCAAATAAAGCCAAAAGGACTGCTAAGCAACTTATATTATAAAGGAGTTATATCTTGACATCTAGACAAAGCTTTGATAAGTCAGTGCCAATCTGACAAAAATGATGATGCAAGTCTTGATACTTTTTGAATAAAATGCTTTTGATGAAACATGAGATGGTACAAGAGCAGTCTCCTCTATACCCAGCACACATAGCTCAAAGTGACTTTTTCTTCTTTCCTAAGCTGAAAATTGATCTTGAAACAAAGAGTTGAGTACATATTTACCCAAGCCCTCTGCCAGGAGCAGGATGCAACACAAGTTCAACTGATTGGGAAAAAATGGATTCATGCCTTTCCCAAGGGTGTTAGAGTGAAGTGAAATGCAATTATCCTCTTCCAGGAATCGATTTCATTTCCTATGATGAAAACTAAAATGTTAACTGTACCTTCTTTGAGTATGTAAAGAATATTAAAAGAAATCAAATAATGCAACTTTACACAATAGCCAAAGAGGAGTTTCAGGGGTGCCTCAACCAATAAAAAACTGAGTGGAATGAGAATTAATTTTTATTTATTGCAGACTTTTTGTCCTCATCTTGGTGGTTTTTGTGTTGTTTTCTTCTTTCTCTACGTTTTGGCCAAATTTCACCTCTGGCCTTCTTCAGATGATTTTACCGCGACCTCGGATAGGAATGCTGAGTCTGGTAACCGTATCCCCAGTAATTACTGCCTTCCATAGTTGTTGTCTATCGCACCATGTTTTTGACCAAGTAAACCTCTGGCTGGCTTGGGTAGGATTTGAAACCGCTATCTTCTGACAATGCTCACCTGAGTGGAATGAGTATGTCGAATTCTGTGACTATATTGAAGAAAATTAAGATTTCCTTCATTGTCCATTTCTATCTTGGTAAATACAGCTTCAGTCTCTATACTTTTTAAATGCAACCCACAAATTAAGGATAGTCCCTTTTCTGATAGTACCAATTACACTCAGTATAAAAAATTAATTTACACTAATATTTACTGCTAATGTTATCAGCAAAAGAATTTTTGTATGTCTGTCTTTTTTAGGCATATCCACCAAAATATTTCTTTGTTTAAATAACCAATCTACACTCAATCTATTATTTCTGCCTTTAGACCTCAGAAGAGGTGCCTTAAATTCCTAGGAGACATATGGAGAGCCTGTCTAAGATTTCTATTTATTCAATGCAAGTTATATTATTCATTTTCTCTTCAAGTGGTCATATCTTCTTTGGTCTACATCGAAGTGCCAATATATGATGCCAGGCACCTTAATTCTCTGTTGTATAATATGCAATAACTCTGTCTCTGACTTCCTTATCAAATAATAACACTTTCAAAATAGTAAAAGATTTTCTGTTTGATTTTATTATTACTCTGATTCCAACTAATAGTTGACCAAAGCTGCTCTCTGCTGTTGCCTTTTCGAGCGGGGATGTTGTTCAAATTGGCAGTGATAACCAATTTGCTCTCTATCAAATTTAATGATATGTTTTCATACTCTCATTCTACAAGTCATTTACCAAATTATGCATTATATTCAGCTTGCCATACAAAAGCTACCCTCTGGTGATATACGCAAGTCTGAAAATTCTATAACTTGTTCCTATTCTGCCAATTCTAAATTGACTATAATCTTAAGTATTGATATTTTTCAAATAAGAATCATTCAAACGATTTGATATAGATCTTTAGTATAGATAACATGTATTTTCCGTGATTATATTCCTATATTGGTAATTTTAAAAGTATGTACAGGTATTTGTATTATCTTGAAAAGATAACTTAGAAGAAAAAGCAAAAATTATAAACTTTAATTTTTCTTCTCTTTGAGGGGTTGTCCTCATGGTGTAATGGTTAAAGCGATGAACTGTGGAATCGTAGTAAGCAAGTTCGTATTCCAGTTGTGCTATTATGTTAACTTTTGGGCAAATACCTTAGGGAAAAGTATAAACCCCCTTATCCTCCCAGCTATGGGTTAAATAGTACCACTACTGTTCTTCTAGGGGAATAGCTTTGGCATTAAATAACCTACAAAGGTTGACATACCATTAAACAAAGAAACCAAACCAAACGTTCTCTTTGAAATAATTAATAAGCATAGTTACCTTTCCAGTGGAGTTAAATAAAAGACCTCAGTTTTTATTCCTGTATCGAACCATCAAACTAAAGTCATAGTAGAGACTTTCTGGATGGGGGTTCTATTCAGTTAGTATAGAAAATTGGATTATTAGCATCCCAAGTTCAAATCCTGGATCAGACTGTTAGTGTTTCTCTTCATGCTAATACTCTTCAGAAAGGAATCAATCCATCTCTTTTCTATCCAACTCTGGGTAAATATTAGATGGTTGGTTGGTTTGGTGGGTTTTATGGCATATTAGCCTTTGTAGGTTATTTAACGCCGAATCCATTTTTATGTAAATAATCAGTTCTATTTAAAACAATTCAGTTTAGCATAAGTACACAGTTTAATAGTCAAAAACATTTCTATTTCAAACTATTCAAGAAGTTATATGTAACAATTCAGTTAAGTGTAAATACAGTTTTAATGTCGAAAAACAGTTCTATTTGAAATAATTCAGTTTAAATGTAAGTATGGTTTAATTGTCAAAAACATTTCTATTTCAAGCTTTTCAGTTTACTCAAACAATTCAGTTTAATATAAGAATGCTGTTAGTTCTATTTAACCCATAGATAGGGCCCTATCAGGTGCGACCACTCCGGGCCAGAGTGAACCTGTGAGCAATGGCAATAAAGGGGTACTCCGTATTCCCCAAAGCTCCAGCATTGCTGGAACCTCACCATCAGATTGTTTAGTGTCATATCCAGGACACTCGTTGGGGGCGGGGGGAGTCTTACCCCTCTGCAGAGATAATGATAATGATAAAACAACCAGTCTCAGAGATGGAAAACTCTGAATTCAAACCAGCTGCACTCTGCTTAAAGATAAATCTTGTGTTCCATCCTGCTTTTAGTGTAGAAGTTGAGTTGCTAAAACAACAACTTCTTCCAACTTTAAAAAAGTAGTTTACAACATAACTTGACAGATGTGACAATTTTATTTTCTCATAGGGTTAGTTGATTTGCATATTTTGCTTTAAAAATCAATTATTTAAAAAAAGAAAAGAGACAAAAAAGTGACTGAAAATGAACAGCAACATTTTATTAACCACTTTCAATCATTTTTTTTTTTTCATGAACCTGTTTTCTTTTCTTTTTGTATAAGCAATTTTTTTATTGATTGTTTTTATAATAATTATTGTAATCAAACTGAAGCTTCTCTCAAACTGGCTGCATTAGTCTTTAAAAAATCAAACCTTTCTCCTTGAAAATTTGATAAATTTTTCAAAGAATAAGCTAAATATATTTTCCTACAAAACTGACCAACTTACTTTACAAAACTGAATATTCACTGTTTCAGTTCAGGACTTTTTTCTTTTCTTTTTTCTTTTTTTTTTTTCTTTCATTTATCTTCATTAGCTATATGTGCCATTGTTGATTAACCAAATTTTCACAGAGAAATCAGTAATGATTTATCACAGATTATTATTTATACTTTTAAAATGTACTATTATTGTGCATGTATTCTATAGTATTTCCTCAAATACATCTAGTATTTTATATACTAAAATTCAAGGTATATTTAATGCACACACTACAAAAGGTTTGCCCATGGCACACCTCAGAAATAATTGTAAACATTATTACATCCTCCACCCTCACATTAAATGCAATTAGAAGGTATTGCTGGAGGTACAGATCTCCAGTATTCATCTCACTTGCCCAAGTGTGAGAATCAAAGTTCGTAAAGACAGGTGTTGTCAGAAGAAGAGTGGAATGATTCAAATTACTTGTAGTATGGAAAAGTTTACAACTAAATAGATGAATGTTTGAGAATCATAGATACTTAAAGCAAAACATTGATTTGAAACCTGAATAAGAGGCACTTTTCTATTGCAATTAGTCTTGTAATTGCATATTGTCCCGAAAGAATAACTTTTTTACCATTGCAAGTAGAAGCTGACTAAATTGAAAAGACAATTCTATTCAAAAATCTGAGGAAGGTCATCATTTTAGAGATTTAGGGTGTCAGGAATCATTCAAAAAGTATCAAGACTAAAGCTGTATTTACTGAAACAAAAATGAACAATGAACAAAACATGATTTTAAAAAAAAATGGTTTTGACATTTACCCCATTTATTACAGTGATATTTTCATTTATCAAAGCGTCTCTGAAACCCCTCTTTTGATATGAAGTGAAAATGTGTCATTGTATTCTTTAAATGTCCTCCACATCCTCAAATCTCTATTGATAAGCACAGAAAAATTGGTGGCCATAGTTCTAGCTGCCTTTTAGTTATGCAATGATAGAAAGATAGAGAAAAAAAAGACATTTGATGAATCATAAGTTTACAGTTTCCTAATAGGTAAATATTTAATTAAAAAACGTTGATAAATAAAAATTAAGTTTAATTAAGTCCCTTGAGTTACAATGTTAAATACAAATAAACTATGGCATCCCATCATTTCCAAAGCCAACAGTATCTGATTTTCTTATTCTTTCCGGATCTGACTCCCAGCAAGCACAATGGATTAATTATATAAGTATGCTCTTTGCCAGGGGTTCATTTCTAAAAATGATAACCATCTTTCTTATCTTCTTTTCTTTTCTACTTGTGTCTTTTCTGTGATATTGGATATATCAAAGTGTTAAATAAAGAACACACTTGAATTGAATCTTTTTTCAGGGAAAAGAATTCAGAAAAATTTGGTTATTTTTTTAGAAAAAAAACATTATAAGTTTTCTCTGATAATAGTAATATTTTTTCTTTAAAATATATGCATTCACTTGACCAACTTACAATCAATAATTATGGAACTGTTATCTCACTAAAAATGCAACTCTCTTCCTTTCTGTGAGTTGTACATAATGCTGCAAATATTGATGTTTTAAGATCATTGAAATCTTAGCTTGTTTTTGAAATGTTCTGCATGCACTTTCATTATACTTTTAAAGGGTTTATTAAAATCATTATTGTTTTAATTTTTTCCTTTATAAATTGTAATCCAACTCCTTCCCCTGGGTTGCTCCTCTTTGCCCTTGATCCATACCTTATAAAGTGTTAAGCAAATTGGCATTAAGTACCATTTTTTGAGTCTTTGGAATGACTCGACCTGTGATTGAACCCCGGTCTCCAAGCCCATTGGTAAACACTGTACGCATTAGGCTAATGATATCAAGTCACAGTATGTTAATCTGTTGGTATGAATGATTGGTCTGTAATTATTACACATTGGTATTTTTGAAAATTCTTATCAGTTCATATTTGTCTCTTGTAACAAAAGTAAGAATCTTGCTTCTGAGTTAAAAGAAGGATTAAAACAAAAAGAAAAATTAAGTTGCATTTATATATATTACTGAAGTTTTCTTTAAATTCATTTTCATAAAGAGTCACCCATAAATAAGGGACTATGTTCCAGTGTAAGCTCAGTGATATTTTGATGAAAAGGCTTTTATTATTAATTATTACCAGGATTTTATTTCAAGTGGAACATCATACAATCAAAACAGATATTGTTAGGCATTATTACTAAAATCTATAGCATTGAAACTCTTCAACAAAAAATAAAATTACCTGAACAGCAGGGTGTAAAAAGATAGGAGTGTTCACATTTATTAAGAACTACATATATATATTTTTTAGTAACAGATTTTCAGTGTTCTCGAGTTTAGTAATAAATAATGCCTAATAATATCCGTTTTGATTGTAAAATGTTCCATTAGGAAGAATAAAATCCTGGTATGTGTAATTTAGAAGAAAAGCAACTTTTATAAAAATTTGGTTAAGAAGAAAATTAATTCTCTCTCTCTCTCTCTCTCTCTCTCTCTCTCTCTCTCTCTCTCTCTCTCTCTCTCTCTCTCTCTGTATGTGTGTGTGTGTGTATGTATGTGATGTCTTGAAAGGTGAACAATTTAGCAAGATTCTTATAAGGGCAATATACTTAAAATGTTCTTGCTTAAAGAATAAAGCAATTTTCCATCTTATTTGTAAGGGAACAATATTTTTGGAGGTCTTTATACATGCTAGAATCATTCAAGTTCTTATTAAAATGAAAATGATCACAGAAGTCTAATTATAATCCTTCACTATATCCAAAATAGAAGTATTAATATCATCATGGACCATTTTTACAAGAACCTAACAAGTTCATAGGTAATATAAACTTTCTCAAATAAACAAATTTGACTAAATTCAAAAAAGTTCATATATGCATGTTTTTTATACACAATAATGATTGAATCTTTATTTTGGCATTTGGAATAAATGTTAAATGGAGAAATATAATAATGAAGATTATTACCACATAACCAAGACAACAATGACAAGGAGGAAATAAGAAAGAAAAAAAAAACTCTGCTGATAAGTAGAATGTTGGAAGCAATATCTTGTATTTATCAAACTCCTTTTATTACAATTCAAAGTCACTGAGATGCTATTTAAGATGATTTATTTCCATATCTTATTTAAAGGCAAAACAGACAGGAAAGTGAAAGTGAAAGTAGGTAAAATAAGAAACAAAAGACAAAGATGGAGATAAAAAAAGAAACTAGACAATGAAAAGAAATTGCCCTAAAAACAGACATTGATATCGAATTCATCCATCTTGTGAGAGATTTTTGGCGAATAGACATACGTTGCAGGCAGCAACGGTGTGAAAACTGTAATAGCTTGAAAAGAATCAGACATTGTCACAGCAGTAATCCAATTTAGCAGCACAATAAATCACCCACGTTTGAACATAGCAAAGACAGGTTACTATTAGGAGAGCAAGGCAGAATAATTAACCTTCTCCTTTCAGTGTTTTGTTTTTGTTGCCTTTATGGAACAAGGCCAATAAGTGTGTATTTATCTAGAGTGAGAAAGAAACTAATTTGTATACAACAGAAGTACTTTCAGTAATTGAGACACAATGCAGAAAACTTTGGAATTTGAATGTATATCAGTCTAAAAACAATAAAAATAAAAGAATATTTCCCTGCTTCTTTTTTTACTTATTTTTGAAAATTGTTTATTTCAACCTTGTGGTGGATACACACACATAACCTAGGGTTGCTTATGAAGGTCTATATTTTATGTGACTTTCCTTTAGCATATTTACTAAGTTAATATCAACAGCGATATATTCAAAGTAGCAATGTTTGTACAAACTAAGGTGGAAAAACAGTTATTGGTGTAAAAAAGAAATCAGCAAAGCTATTTACATTCACTTTGTACTAATGCCTTTTTAAAAGATTTGACTTTGTCACTTCCCTCACCCTGTTTGAATAAGATAATAGGATAGTCTGAGTTCTCAAACTGTGAGCGGAAACCAGTCTAGGAGAAGGACAACTGTGAATTTAAATCCCTTACCATAATTTAGCAGAGCAGGGTAAACCCTATTATTTCCTATGTTTTATAGATTTTGAAAAAGACACCAAAGAAAGCATTGGCAAACTACCCAACTGCAAAATTAAAATCTGCAAATAAAATCAGGAACAGTGAAATCTAAAGAAAGGAAAAGATATATAATTCCTTCATAAAATAATTATTTTAGTAATATTGTTATTTTGTTGGTATCATTATTTTCTTTTTTTTTCCTCTTCTATTAAAACTTTTTTCAGCTTTGAATTGAAATGGCATGAAAAAATGTTCTAATACAAAATGTATTATTGAACATTATACACTTACCTTCAAGGTAAATTTAAAAGCTGAACAAGCAAACAGATATCAATCTTAAGTCAATCAAAATTTTCTGAAGTGAACACAAATTTTCCAAAGAAGTAGTTTTTAAAAGAGTTCTGTTCTCTTAGTTTATTGCTGTTTGCAAATTTTGAGAAAAAAAAATGCTGGTATTTAATTGCTATTGCAGTGCAGTTATTAGATAGGGCCCTATCTATAGGTTAAATAGAACTAACAGCATACTTATGCTAAAATGAATTGTTTGAGTAAACTGAATAGCTTGAAATAGAAATGTTTTTGACAATTAGACTGTACTTACATTTAAACTGTGTGCTTATGCTTAACTGAATTATTTGAAATAGAACTGTTTTTTAACATTAAAACTGTATTTACACTTAACTGAATTGTTACATATAACTGCTTGAATAGTTTGAAATGGAAATGTTTTTGACAATTAAACTGTGTACGTATGCTAAACTGAATTGTTTTAAATAGAACTGATTATTTACATAAAAATGGATTTGGCATTAAATAACCAACAAAGATTGATATGCCAAAAAACCCAACAAACCAAACCAAACCAATCAAAAATTCTTTTAAAAATAACAAATAAAATGTCAGCATGACATCAGGGAGTTAATGGCTGAAGTGAACTTTTGGGATTTGTAGAGTGTTCACCAATGATCCGGGAGACCTGGGTTCAATCCCAGGTCGCATCATACCAAAGACTTTAAAAATGGTACTTGATACCTCCTTGCTTAACACTCGGCAATATAAGGTACGTATCAAGTGTAAAGTGGAGCAATTCTGGGAAAGGAGTAGCGCCCTCCCCCTACACCTCGGTGTTGTAGCTATTGAAAAGGGAGCCTTCTGGTCGCCCTCGACTAAGGGAGACAACTTTACTTTTATTCAATCAGAAATGAAGCAAATGATTAAAAATTACTTTTATTTTGATTGTGGATGTAAGTATTATTGTATTTTCTTAATTGTTTTGTTTAATATTAGACATATTTATTTTGATTTGTATCATCAAATCAGCTTCCTCAGTCTGAAATAAATGGAATTCTTCGCATTTGCTTTAAACGTGATAATATGAAAACATGATAAAATAATGATAGAGATGATTGTGCATTAATTCTAAATGGATAGTTGGTGCAAATTAGGGAAATTTTTTTAATATTCCTGATTACTTTTTCCTTTACCATCTAGGAGTAAAGACAATCTTTGAACATATCTAAAATGAAGTTCTCAATAACCATTGTATATCATATTTACCCAACCCCTCCGCTCGGGCAGGATGTGACACAAGGTCAATTTTTTTAAGCGGAGTTTAACAGGTTTGAATTCAGAGTTTTCCTTCTCCTAGACTAGTTGCCTCACCAAGGCTGAAGAACCTAGTCTGCCCTACTATTTACCCATAGCTGGAGGGAGATTATTTGGATTCATACCTTTCCCAAGGGTATTAGTGCTATGTGAAATGCAATCATTCTCGTCCAGGATTTGAACTCGTATCGCCATGTCCATATCCTGCGACGATAACCATTACACCACGGGCACCTCCATTGTATATAAGTAACCTGCAATCCTCTATATTTTTTATACAACTAACTTGTAAAAAAGCTATAGCTCATAATAAACAAAACCCCATAATTCCTGATCATTGATAATACCTATCAAACCTGCAGGGACCTAGATAATGAGGGAGAGAAATTTGCAATCTAAACGGTAAAAAAGAACTAGTCTTTGATTATATATTTCAGAGTTTATTCATATACAATTTTCATGGTACACTCTCGACCAAAAGAAGTGGTCAGTCATTGAGTTGGGATGCCATATAAACCCGAAACGAGTAATGAAAAAAATATTTCTAAAATGTATTGCATCATTTTTTCTTCTTTTCTCCCCTTAAAATTTTGATGAAAATTCCAGTAAAAATTTGCAACAGCTTTTTTATGGAGAAAAGTTGAAAACATATATGCTAGGGGAGATTGGATTAGGCATAAATATATATTTTCTTTCTTTGATTTGAAACAAAAACCTTATTTGAAGCTGATAATGCAGTAGATGAGTTTGTATATACATGCATGAATTCGCCCCCTACACATGAGTGAGTATGTATATATATATATATATGTAAATATATGTAAGTATAAATATATATACGTATGTGTGTGTGTGTGTGTGTGTGTGTGTGTGTGTGGTTGAGCAGCAGTCTTTCATTTAAGCATGTTTGATTAAATAATAAAGACACATTTTGTCTATATAATTTTATTAAGATCCTTTCAAGTTTCCTGATAAGAGTTATGGTTTCAGGTTGGAATAAGCTACAACCACAAATCCTAGAAGCCCTACTTATAAAATCAAGAAAACCTAGAATCAATAGAATTAATATTGAAAATAGCAACAATGTTTTGAAATGTCTTTAGTTTTTATGGTTTTTATTTTTTAATATTCTAAATTTCTTGATAATATTCTATTTCCATTGATAATGGTTTGTTTTTTAAATTCATCAGCGTCTCAGTTTTATTCAAATTTGCATTTTTGTAATGATATTAAAAAAAAACCCCAAAAACTCTTTAAAAAAACTCTTTAAAAAATACTATTTATATATGCGAGCAACTCTTGATAATGGCCTATGAAAAGTATGGAAATGCTTGGGTCAATTTTGGTAAATTCATCCATTAATTCCCACCTGAAACTAAGACACTTATCGGGAAACTTGAAAGGATTTTAACAAAATTATATAGACAAAATATGTCTTTATTATTTAATCAAACATGTATTTATATGTGTGTGTGTGTGTGTGTATGTGTGTGTGTGTGTGTGTGTGTGTGTGTGTGTGTGTGTGTGTGTGTGTGTGTGTGTGTGTGTGTGTGTGTTTCTACTGAGATGGTTTTGGTCGCATATAACTCACAAAGTTGATATGCCATTAAACCAAGAAGCAAAGCCAATATACATAAGGATAGATCGATAGATTGATAGATGAACATATATGAAGTTTGTTATATACATATATATATATATATATATGTATATATAATACTCTTCCTATATATATATATATATATATATATATATATATATATATATATATATATATAAGAAAAGGGAAAAGGAACATGCACATATGTGCATATGCATATTAAATCCAGATATATGAATGTGCAAATGTACACCTCTGTAGTCTCACACACATACACTCACACTCCCATGCACACACACACACACACACACACACACACACACACACACACACACACACACATACAAACGCACGCACACACACACACATACAAACGCACACACACACACACACACACACACACACACACACACACATATATATATATATATATATGTATAGGAGAAAAGGAAAGAATTTGCTTCAAGACAAGTTTCTAATAAAAAATAATGATAACTGAATAAAAATGTTATTGTGTTCCTGGTTTCTTTCTATTTATTTACTTACCTTAAAATTAAATTTTAGTTTTAAGCCATACAGTTCGGAGTGAAAACAACAACAGAGGGAATGATTTTTTTCCCCACAAAACACTCATCTCATTCTTCAATTTTTATGATTCATTTTTATACAAAGAGTAAAATGAACACCTGCTTCACTTTTCATATGGAAGTAAATCATTTATCAATTTTTTTTATGGTGAAAGCAACATGCAATGTCTCAGGTTAGGTCGACAAAAATGTATTTCAAAAGAGGAGAATAATTTCAGAACCTTGAAAATTCCATGGTGCACGTTTTTAGATTAACAAAATAATAATATGTCATTCATATGAGATTATAACTAGTTGAAAACCCACAATACAAGAGAGATTTTAAGCTAGTAACATGGAATTCTTTTTCTATTTGTGAAGAAGCAATTTTGAAGGATTTATAAACCTCTAACAGCAATTATTCATATATGACGTACAAACTTAACACAATTTCTGTCCTGACTTTCTGGTAATAATAAAACTGGTTTGGATTCTAACTTCAATTTCTGCTCAGAAAATTTCCGTGAGATGTCAACTTTATATGGATAAACAAAACGATACAGATTTGGTTTAGCTAACCTGATGGATAAAAAGTAAAGGTTCAGTTTAGCATTTTACCAATGTTGTAAATTGAATTCTTTACAAAAAACCTTTAAAAGATTTGAAATTTTCAAAAATTACAATCCTGTGATGCTATTACATTCACTTTTGAACTAATATTCTAGAGAAGGGTATGAATCTACTTATTACCCCACTAGCTATGTATTAAATAGTACTACTACTGTTCTATAAGGATGGCTTTGGCATTAAATAACCCACGAAGGTTGAAACGAAAATAAACCATTCATATTGCAGAACAAGAATTTATTTCCGTTTATCCTTTTAAACATGTAAACACTTCATATTTACTTGCAATATCATGCATTCCCTGTATTTATTGTAGTTTTTCTGGAAATAAATATGAGTTATTACTTTCAAAACACCCCTTGCATTAAGATAAAAACATTATGTTCACTTCATACTTATCTGCAATATCAACGTATTACTAAAGTTTATAAACATTTTAAACAAGTAAAAACTTCTCACTTAGTTGCAATGTCAGTGCTTAAGAGCCAATATATTAATGTAGTTGAAGATCCTTTTAAACATAATCTCTAACATATCTTTTTGACTAATATATGGGACCCATACAGGTACTACAATTCTGAGTCAGAGTGGACTTGGGAGTAATAGCAGATGAAGAGCGACTCCAAATTCTGTAGAACTCCTGAACTGGTAAGGACTTGGATTAATGCTGGCTATTTCGCAGGTATTTCTTTTTTTAAATCTAAAATTAATGACAAGCTGTTTAAAGGAGTAATTGTTCCTCTAAAAAGTAAATACACATCACAGAAAAGCAATTTACCTATTATATCTTTGATACGATCTTATCAATAAGTCTGTGAAAATCTTCCGAGAAATTTGCTGATAATTTTTTTTTAAATTCAAGTGACACTGAGGACCTTAATCCTTTAAAATAATTTTACTTTTTGTCCAGATCATAAGTCATTATTAGAATGCTATATTTTTATTTCTATCCTATAAATAATATAGGAATAATTATTTATGAAAAACAAATAATTTGATTTTTTTTTTCTTTTGAAGTTCAGTAATTCAAATTCTCTATGATTAGTAACAACGTGGCTTTCTGCTAATTATTGTTTATTGTTTGAGACTCACTTTTGATTAGATCACCTTTCACCATGAGAAACATTTTTTTTTTAATTTGTAGAACTAGTTTAGAATAATAATGATAAGAATATATATATATATATATATATATATATATATATATATATATATATATATATATATATAGGAAGCATCAAAATCTAAAGCAGAGGAAAAATTATCTTTAGTGTTTTTCTGATAGACAAATTGTTGAATTCCCCAAGCAAACTGAATTAATTACAAAGTTATCAAAATCAGATATTTTTTTTCAAACCAAACTAACAATAATTTTTTTGTATTTTCATGATTGAATGAATAAAACATAAAAGAAAGTTTCAATGATAATCGAGCAGAGTTTATATACCAGTGAAAATAAAGAAAAAAATATGATACATAATAAATTTCTTAACAAACAACAAAATGCTTTTTTTTAGTTTTGTGAACAAATAAATACTCATAAAAAGAAAATGGTGAGAGAGAGAGAGAGAGAGGGGGGGAGAGAGAAAGTGCTTGAATGTGTGTGTGTGTGTGTGTGAGACAGAGACAGAAAGATTTTGAAATAAAGAAAATGAAAAATGAAAAGATTATATTATTAAGTAATTTTGTTGTATGGTTAGTTCTATACAACTCAAGGTTAAGAGGATAAAAAGAAAAATTGAATTAAAAGAAAAAAAAGGGAATATACATTTTTCTAAGGATTTGAAAAAATTAAAAAGAAGTGAATTATAAAATAAATGCATATATTTATATCAATATTATAATTCTAAAAAACAAACATCTATCTTTGTTGTGTTATTTAATTTGTTTTCTGAAAGAATCACCTCTTAGATATTTTAATATATTTATGAATTCTTTCTCAGGTAAATACTTATATATATATATATATATATATATATATATATATATATATATATATAGAGAGAGAGAGAGAGAGATAATCATATATATATATATATATATATATATATATATATATATATATATATATATATATCAATTTCATATATATATATATATATATATATATATATCCTGGACGAGACTGATTACATTTCACAGAGCACTAATACCCTTGGGAAGGGTATGAATCCAATTACTCCCTCCAGCTATGGGTAAATAGTAGGGCAGACTAGGTTCTTCAGCCTTGGTGAGGCAACTAGTCTAGGAGAAGAAAAACTCAGAATTCAAAACCTGTTAAACTCCACTTAAAAATTGACCTTGTGTGGTATCCTGCCCGAGCGGAGAGGTTGGTAAATATCTATATATATGTATTCTACACACACACACACACACATATATATATATATATATATATATATATATATATATATATATATTCTACATACATACAGATATATATATTCTACATACATACATACATATATATATATATATATATATACATATATATGTATATATATATATATATATATATATATATATATATATATATATATATATATATATATATATTCTACAAGTATCATCTTAAATTCAAGCCTGAAACCTAATTATCTTTATATGCATATTTTTACTTCCAACGTATAAAGAAAAAGTTGAGGAGGGTAGAATTGAATGTTAAAATGTATTTCTTTTATTTTCTTTCCGTGTTATGAATCCTCTGCGGTTAAAAGTAATGATGCATGAACTAATTTACTTCATTGTCAGTACATATATATATATATATATATATATATATATATATATATATATATATATACACAGTCAATAAACTAACTTTGTTTATATATACATGGAGGCATATATATATATATATATATATATATATATATATATAATAAGTATTACATTTTGGTTGGTTATAAATTATTTAAAGCTTTCTTTATTGCTTCTTCAAATTCCACCCTAAAAGCATATTTGTATTTTTTTATTTGTCTTTTCATTTTGCCTATTGATTTTCTCTATCTTTTTCTTCATTTGAATAAAAATTATCCTAGTCAAAACCTTTTTTTATTAGAGATGCACTGATTATCTATTGTATTCTTTGCTCTTTTTAAACCTTAGCCTTCTTCAAACTCAAGCTGTCCCAGTGCAAGCTGACTTTTTCTCATACATTTTCTGGCAGTTTTTCAAGTTCTGTCTTATTTCTTTCATTTAGGAAGTTGCCAAATGATATTATTTATTCATGGGAGCCATGTTTGTCTAAGAGTTTCTTTGTTCCCTTAACTGAAGTGATAAATAGGTAGAGATGGACAATCTTAATGAACCCTTAGGAAGTTACACGAAAAATATTGTTAATTTTGTCTCTCAGAAACACTTCATAGGTTTCTTAGATCTCACCCAGAAAGAATTTTTAAATGAGTTTGATCTCCAACAAATTCAATGACCATTGTTTCTAAGTAATCTGAGGGGTGTCTTCGTGGTGTAATGGTTAAAGCGATGGACTGCATAATCGTAGTAAGTAAGTTCATACTCCAGTCACGCTATTACGTTCACTTTCGGTCAAATACCCTTGGGAAAAGTTTTAAACCCCCTTATCCTCCCCGCTATGGGTTAAATAGTACCACTACTGTTCTTCTAGGAGAATGGCTTTGGCATTAAATAACCTACAAAGGTTGATATGCCATTAAAACAAAGAAACCAAACCAAACCAAACTTAAGTAATCTGATTTTTAATCAAAATAAATCCAGCCTCGTATTAAAATTATCAAATATAATAATAGCATAATATTAGCAGGAGTAATGATTGGAAAAAACTTGATGAACCAATATCAAATCCTGGACAAGGTCGTTAGGATTTCTCTTCATACTAACGCACTTGAAAAAAGCACAGAACCTTATTTTCCAGCCAATATATGGGTAAATAGTAAAACAGGCTAGGCTCTTTACCTTTGGAAAGGTAACAGGTCCAAGAGAAGGAAAACCTTTGAATTCAAAACCAAGGAGCATAAGGCTAGATAGAATATTCACTGCATAAAAACCTAATTGCATAAGAAAACAAATGAAGAGGAAAACAGCAGGATGTTGACTTCATTTCTCCATGACATTTTCCCTGGTTTGAAGAAACAAAGCAGTAAAAGAACATGAAAATAATTATAAGATCAATATCAATCCAGGTACTCACTGAACCCATTATTCTTGCTATGCATAAGTCTGTATCTGCCAAACCGCTGAATCTCTCAAGTTAGCATATACGTATTCGAGGAACCTGTGTTACACTAACAGATATGAAAAGGGGACATGAGATCCACCATGTTCTGAGAATAGCAGTGTTTGTCCTACCTATGGAAAACACTGTGGCTCCAGAGTGTAATAAAGTGACAAGCGAGATTCTTCTTTTCTTCAAGTACCATGTATTTCTGTAACATCTGATATCATTTGGAGCCTTTCTTACGCAGTATCATACCCAATAAACTTCAGATGATGGATGTAGTGAAAATTCCTTTTTCTCACTGATTTTCAATATAAGATAGACTGCTCACGCTTATAAATAAGTCCTATTATACTAACTAATCCGATATGCCAAATAAAGCCTAATAAGGTTTCTCTGCTTCATGTCTTTCATTCATTACAATTTATTTAGCATATATCTCTTCTTTTAAAATATGGACAAAATTCTGCAACTTCAGATATTTGAAATCTCATATATCAATGGAGAGAATTCCATGCATGAGGGTATCTCTTAAGGTCTCGATTCTATGTTCCTCAGTACTGACTGCCTCATATTTAGAAGATATTCATCTAGCACCACTTCTGGTTTTTGCCAGTGAATCGATAGAATATACCTGGCATGGATTTCATTCTTAGGCATGTCATAGAATTGCTAGAATTTACTGACAGCTCTTTCATAGTCTGGACAGTTACTCATACACTGATGGGCCTAAAATGTTTAGGAGCACGGTTCATTGGTTGGGGCGTATTGTTCCATACTTTACTTGAAATTCTCAAAAATAGCAAGCCAGTAATGCCAATCCGGTACAGAATTTCTCTCCCGCAAAGTATAGAACAATAATAATTCTATAGCACCATAGACTTGAAATCTGCTTACCACTAGGTCTCAATATCCAAAAAAGACAAAATTTATATGGCTTTTGAAACAGATGGTAAACTATATCAATTCCACAGTGTGCTGTTTGGACTAACCAACAGAGTTGCTTGCTTTCAAAGGATAATTGACAAGTTTATAGCAGACAATTCACTTTCCCACACATTTCCCTACATAGACAATATAACTATCTGTGGTAAGATCCAAGAAGAGCACAATGACAACCTTAATAAATTTACAAAAGCAGCCAAGAAGTTTAATTTAATTTACAATCTTAATAAATGCTCTTTCTCCAACTCTATATTGGACCTTCTAGTCTACACAATATCTGAGGGTACAATTGAGCCAGACACTGAAAGACTTCGACTGCTTAAAGAACTTCTTCATGATATTAATTCTCTTCATCTTGTGTTGGAAATGTTCTCTTACTTGTCCCAATTGATTGCCAAGTATTCTGAAAAAGTGAACCCCCACATATAGCTTTCCACTACCCAAGACTGCTGAGAAAGACTTTGAATATCTAAAAGCTAAAATAAAAAATGCAATAGTGTATTCTATTGAGGAAACACTTCCTTTCACTGTAGAGACCAATGCTTCATACCAAAGTATTGCTGCCTCATTGAACCAATTGAGAACTTAAAAAAGAAGCCTTACATAAATGGAGGCACTACTTAACTGGATGTCACTTCACTATATTTACTGATCAAAGATCAGAAAACATTCATGTTTGATTCCAAACTGGCTGGAAAGATGAAAAATGATAAAATCCAGAGGTGGAAAGTTGAATTTGCCGGTTATGGTTTTGATATTAAATACTGTCCAGGGAGAAATAATGTTGCTGCAGATATGTTATCTAGAGCTTATTGTTTGGACACCCTAGAGAACCTACACAACTTTCTTGGTCACTCTGGTATTACTCAAATGGTGCACTTTGTTAAGTCAGTGAACCTTTCTTTCTCCATGAAGGATGTAAAGAGAGTATTTGCCTCTTGTCCTGTATGTGCCGAAAGCAAGCCTTGATTTTACGGACTTGATGCTCTGGCCCAAATAAAAGCAACTATGCCTTTTGAAAAGCTCAGTGCCATCTTCTCTTAACTGGTTTCTACTTACAGTAATAGACAAATATTCTTGCTTCTCCTTTGCTTTTGCTTGTCCTGATGTGTCGTTGCAAACATTAAATGCGTAACCCAAGTCTTTATAATCATCGATACGCCAATGTACATGCATTCAGACAAGGATTCCAGCTTCTTGTCGACTGAAGTAAAAACCTTCTTACATGGGCACTGAATTTCAACTAGTTGTACTTCTCCATATAACCACCCAAGGTAACGGACAGTGTGAGAGGTATAACGGCATATTGTGGAGAGCAATCACTCTAGCATTCAAAACGCAATGCCTACCTACAAATCAATAGGAGAATGTTTTGCTACAAACTCTACATTCAATTCCCATTCCACTTCCAAAAACTATGAATGCTGCTCCTCATGAATAGCTATTCAACTGTCCTCACCAATCCTTGAGAGGCTGTTCTGTTCCAACATAGCTATCAACACCAGGAAAAGTTCTCATGCCCGTGATGTAATGGTTATCGTCATTGGAAATGGACACAGCAATATGAGTTAAAATCCTGGACGAGACTGATTGCATTTCACATAGCACTAATAGCCTCGGGAAAGGTATGAATCCAATTATTCTCCCTCCAGCTATGGGTAAATAGTAGGGCAGACTGGGTTCTTCAGCTTTGATGAGGCAACTAGTCTAGGAGAAGGAAAACTCTGACTTCAAACCTGTTAAACTCCACTTAAAAACTGACCTTGTGTCATATCCTGCCTGTGCAGAGGGGTTGGGTAAACAAGGAAAAGTTCTCCTGAAACGACAAGGCAGACAATTGAAGTACAACCCTATTGTGGAGAAGGCAGAAATTACAGAGGCTCATCCTCCTTATGAGCCCATTCATTTTCAAAATGGCTAGGAAACTACTGCATCACTCTGAGATCTTGCCCCTACTGATCTGATGCAAAATTATTCTCCTGAAATACAAGACTCTGACTTACCACTGAAAACTGAGTGATATTAGATCCTGAATAGCAGACTTCAACACCTAACAAGGCTGAATCTATTACAGTTACACAAGTAAATGAAATTGCAACTCCTTTACATCGATCTGACTGCTTAATGTGTGAGTAAATATTTTGCTGCTTTTCTTAGATTGGATACGGTTAAAAAAAATTTGAAAATAAACCCCACAAAGATTTATTCTTTTCTTAATGTTGACGGACAAACTGACACTAACAATTTCTCATAGTGGGAGAGATTGTCGTGAATATTCCTTTTCCCCACCCCAGTCATTTGTTGTAAAATGAACTGCTCATGAATATAAATGAATCCTGTTATGATAACAACTTATATATACTGAATAAAACCTAAATAAGGTTTCTCTGCTTTGTGTCTTTTATTCATTAAAATGGATGTAAACCACTCATTCTGCTATCTGTAAAACTGCTAAATCTTTCTAGTTTTTTATTAACAAAATTCTTTCAAATATTTATGTTTTTTAATCAAATATCAGTTACATACAACAAAAATGTTTTGGAGGTATTTTCCCTTTAATATCTTTAAAACCTCCAGTATGCAAAGTTTTATTTTCCTTTTATTCACAAAGAAGCAGAATACGAAGCTGAAGACTTGTTTCAAAATTTAAAAAAATAGCAGTTAAAAATGAAAGTTAAAATTTTCTAGCCAGATTTTAAAATTGATAGAACATAATTAAGGTGTGTGTTGTACTCTTGGTTTGGAAAGATTTTGAGAGAAGGTTTCAACATAAAAAAATATCCTTCATAGGGAAAGTGAGCTATAATGAAAAGGGTGACTCAGATAATAAAAAATAATCAGTGGGAAGCTATGCTGCTGCAAGAAAGTATTTAAAGTTACAAATTTCTACAGAAAAAATTGAATTATTTACTTACGAAAATAATTATATTTATTTGATAGGACATTACTATTTAGATTTATTGGTAATTCTTTAAATTTAAAATTTTCCAGAGCAATGCTAACTTTATGAGATAATTAAAAATATATAATTGGTAAATCTTTTATTGCAACAATTATTATATTCTCTATATTCAAAAGAGGTGTCCTGATTATAACACTGAACTATATCCAGTCTTGTGGTTCTAGTTCAAGGCTTATGGGCAGTGTAGTCACTTTTTGTATTGCTCCCAGGTCTATTTTGTTCCAGAGTGGTCATACCATCTACTGATCAAATAGAACTGTTTGAAAAATATTAATATTTGATAGAATTACTTGAAACCTTATAATAACATGCAAACAAATGATAATTTTTGATTGGTTTGGTTTGTTGGGTTTTATGGCATATCAACCTTTGTAGGTTATTTAACACCAAATCCATTTTAATGTAAATAATCTGTTCTATTGAAAACAATTCAGTTTAGCAAAAGTACACAGTTTAATTGTCATAAACATTTCCATTTCAAACTATTCAAGCAGTTATATGTAACAATTCAGTTAAGTGTAAATACAGTTTTAATGTCAAAAAACAGTTCTACTTCAAATAATTCAGTTAAGCATAAGCATGCAGTTTAAATGTAAGAACGGTTTAATTGTCAAAAACATTTCTATTTCAAGCTATTCAGTTTACTCAAACAATTCAGTTTAGCATAAGTATGCTGTTAGTTCTATTTTACCCATAGATTGGACCCTTATCAGGTGCTACCACTCCGGACCAGAGTGGACCTGGGAGCGATGGTAATGAAGGGGTACTCTGAATTCCCCAAAGCTCCAGCACTGCTGGAACCTCGCCATCAGATTGTTTAGTGTCATATCCAGGACACTCATTGAGGGGGGTCTTACCCCTCTGCAGAGAAGCAGTCGGTGTATTCTACAGCCCCAGCCGACTGGGCAAGGTAAATATTAGAGTAGACTAAATTTGTAGGTAATGATAAAACAACCAGTCTCAGAGATGGAAAAATCTGAACTCAAACCAGCTGCACTCTGCTTAAAGATAAATCTTGTGTTCCATCCTGCTTTTAGTGTAGAAGTTGAGTTGCTAAAACAACAACTTCTTCCAACTTTAAAAAAGTAGTTTACAACATAACTTGACAGATGTGACAATTTTATTTTCTCATAGGGTTAGTTGATTTGCATATTTTGCTTTAAAAATCAATTATTTAAAAAAAAAAAAAGAGACAAAAAAGTGACTGAAAATGAACAGCATTTTATTAACCACTTTCAATCATTTTTTTTTTTTTCATGAACCTGTTTTCTTTTCTTTTTGTATAAGCAATTTTTTTATTGATTGTTTTTATAATAATTATTGTAATCAAACTGGAGCTTCTCTCAAACTGGCTGCATTAGTCTTTAAAAAATCAAACCTTTCTCCTTGAAAATTTGATAAATTTTTCAAAGAATAAGCTAAATATATTTTCCTACAAAACTGACCAACTTACTTTACAAAACTGAATATTCACTGTTTCAGTTCAGGACTTTTTTCTTTTCTTTTTTCTTTTTTTTTTTTCTTTCATTTATCTTCATTAGCTATATGTGCCATTGTTGATTAACCAAATTTTCACAGAGAAATCAGTAATGATTTATCACAGATTATTATTTATACTTTTAAAATGTACTATTATTGTGTATGTATTCTATAGTATTTCCTCAAATACATCTAGGCTAGATAATTTTTGAATAGAAATTGTTAATTAAACTCATATAATTGAGTATAAATAATTAGTATTTGATGGGAATTCTTGAAATGATATGACTTGATGATATGAATTGTTACTTAAACTTATAATTGTTTATAGAGGATTAACATTAGTTATTTAAAACCATATAATTATTTACAAAAATGAAAATACTGAGAGGCATTGAATAAGCTGAAAATGTTTGAAATGTTACA
Source organism: Sepioteuthis lessoniana (assembly GCA_963585895.1). NCBI lineage: Eukaryota > Metazoa > Mollusca > Cephalopoda > Myopsida > Loliginidae > Sepioteuthis > Sepioteuthis lessoniana. Next base: position 76,999,822 of record OY757926.1, read on the forward strand.
AAAGGAACCAACTTCTAACTGTTATTAGGATATTGGGGAAATTGTGGCTAGTTTTACATGTTTAGATTTAAAATATTCTATTATTTTCAAAAGAACCTAATATTTTTATTCCTGAAGAATTGAATAATTCATAAGTTACAAAGTATTAAACTCTTTAATTAGGTTTTCTGTTTTGAATACTACCAACCTCATTACATTTTATTGAAGCAAATAAGAAAATATAAAATATTTGTTAATTTGAAAGGGAAATTTATCAAGGCCTGAAATTATTTGCATTTTGATATTTGTCTAGAAAGTACAGCCATCATCATGAAGAATCATCTGAACCTGGGAGATGTCAGATTAGTGATTTATGAAATGGCAAGCTGCTAGGTTAAGTACACACCCATAATCCAATAAGCTGACTGCCTTTTCTTCTTCTTAGAAATTTGAAACACGCAATTTCTAAAGTATAAAGTAAGCATTTATAGCTAAACAGAATTACATCTCATCTCTTAATGTTGAAATAGTCAAGTTCATCATCTTTCTCTTGAAAAATGACCGAGTCATCAGGAATTAATGATAAAACTGACAAGGAATGATGGAATTGAAATTTATACAAGGGAAATTAATGGTAGGACAGAAGCAGAAGTTTCAGGATTAACAGTAGAAGTATTAATAGTATGTTAGCAATTCATATATTTTGTCAGTTTATATTGGCAACAATCTCTCCAACAAAAGCTAATCTGGTAGAATGTCTATCATATAAAACTATTTTTCTACCAAGTTTTTATTACAAGAACATTTACATCCAGATATTGGGACATTAATCATCATTTACTCAAAAATTGAAAGCAGATAAATCTAAAAAATCAAAAATACTGTTTCCTGCTGTGTATACTTTTTTCAATCAAAAGTACCTCTATTTTTCTATGTTTTTTCATGTCTGCTAACATTTGGGGGTTAAAAAAAGAAAAATATGGTAGTTTTAAAAAAGTAAATATTTGAGTAAAAAAGGAGACTTGGAAAAAATGTTCCAATGACAAGTTTTTAATTACTTAAAGATATTTCCTGAATTTAACTTAGTCTGGCACAAGGCCACAAATGTGGATTGAACTTTCTACAGAAGTTATGGCCTGTGAAATAATCTGGCTAAATGTTTATCCATAGTGAGGCTTTATTATGTGAATACTTAGTTGGAATAGACTAAAAGAATGCATCGGCAAAAGAAGTGTCAGTCACATAAAAAGTATTAAACTGTCATCAGCCAGATTCAATTATTGATCGCCTGAACAAGAAAACAAGCTTATGCCAGTATAAAAGTAATTTTTTGCATTTTTGAGCGGAGGTGCCTGTGGTGTAATGGTTATCGTTGCAGGATATGGACACGGCGACACGAGTTCAAATCCTGGACTGATTGCATTTCACATAGCACTAATACCCTTGGGAAAGGTATGATTCCAATTATTCTCCCCCCCAGCTATGGGTAAATAGTAGGGCAGACTAGGTTCTTCAGCCTTGGTGAGGCAACTAGTCTAGGAGAAGGAAAACTCTGAATTCAAACTTGTTAAACTCTGCTTAAAAATTGACCTTGTGTCATATCCTGCCTGAGCGGAGGGGTTGGGTAAATATGATGAAAGTAATTTTTTGAAGAATATCTAATAATTAGTCACTTTGGAATAAATTTGTTTTATAATAATTGAATTTTGTATGTATGTTACCATAGTGTTGTGAAAATGGCATATTGTAGCAACATTTTTATTTGCACCATAAATTTAAAATGGTTTATAAGAATAAAACAACTTTCTGTCCAACTTACTGATTAATGATAATGTAGAGTCTTTATTTATACTCACCTTCAAAATTTCTTAAGGTACACAACTGCTAAATGTAAATTATGGAAATGTTATAAAATAGCCGAGGGATTTCGGTTCATGCCTTTGAGTTTAGTTAGGCTGAGAAACTTTCGGCTCAGCACATGGTTTGGTTGGGTGTAACATTGAAGCAGGTGTTAACGCGGGTGCACGTGGGCGGATGGAGGTGTCACTCAGATGTCATAACAGTCCGAGACGATACTGGGTGACAAGGTGCAGGTGACGTCACGCACTGGAAGCACGCGGAAGTTTGTGTGAGAATTTGAAGAAAATAAGAGTCGGGTACGAGACACCAAATGAGAAGGATTGATTTTGGAGCTCGCAGGCGCGAGGCAAACTTGCGCCCTATGGGGGGCCACTCGAGTTGGGGGCCAAATGAATAAGACAGCATAGAAGATTGTGTCTCTCCTCCTTATGTCGAAACCTTTAACTCAAAGTTAATAAAAAGGTTTCGTACCTGAACAAGAAGTCGTTACGTGTTTTCAAATTCTGAGATTCCTATGTTCTTTATATATTCTATAGTAATGAACATTATATGTCCATTTCGCACATAGCGTTAATTGTGAATATGGTACAGAAACTGTTATTAATTGATTTATTTGCAATTAATTATAATATAAATATAACCTGTATAAATAGACTATGTAACTTAAAATCACCATTTAAGCAAGTAATTAAAGTCAATATGCAACATACTTACATTCACTTTTAATTTTCAAGCTGTCTTTAGCTTGAAACAGATTTCATAGAGGCCCCACTGTCTTTATAAATTATGAATATCAAAAATATGGCTGGTATTACATAAATGAATAATGAAGAAGGAAATAGACTGTCAGTATAGTAATCAGTCAGCTAATTTGATGAGCCTGCAAAAAAGATCACACCAAGATGACAAGTAATGGGACTAGCAATAACAAGGAAGATTGGATTCATGCTTTTTCTATGTAGTATGGATGGTGATGATTAGAAATTGAATTTTGTCAGTTTTCTTTTGCAAAGTTATTATCAACTAAGCCAATTTTCTCCTCCAAAGTAAAACCTTAATGCATTTATTTTTAACTTTTTCATCGTCTATAATTTCACTTTACATTTGTAGTGAATGCCAAATTCTTATTCCAACCAAAGCCAAACTAAGAAGTTTTAAATCTCTGCTAATTGAGATTTGTCAATTTTCTAATCCTCTTCCTCCTTCTTCACTTCCGCCAAATTGGGAGCCAATCCAATTCAGTTATCAGTTTTAATCATGAAACTAATTAAACACTCATTTTATTTCATATTTTAAGAATTCTTTTCGCTGTCAAGTATTTTTAGTTAAATATCTGGTTGTCTACAATCACAAAAGGTTGGCTCAGTAGTGATTAATGGCTTACCATAAAAATAACATTCATCTGAGCAAAAAAATAAAACAATTGTAAAATATTCCTCACATATACTTTTAAATCTGCTTTCAGGTATTAAGTCTTAGTTTCAAGTAACTATTTCTGTTTAATAATAGCAATTATTTGTTTGTACAGTTATAGAGTTTCAAGTATTCCTATCAAGTACTCAATTTTCAAACCGATTTATTTGACTCATCAATGTAATAAGCATTACTACTGGGTAAACCTGTGATTAATTGTATTACAGAGGTGTCTCTGCACTCTCCGGAACTCCATCAGTAAATAAAGTTTTGTATCATTTACAGAACACAAGCTGCTTTTATAAAATCTTATTAAGTAAATCCAAGGTTAGTTCTGATTGATCCACAAGTTTGCTAAATCAAAAATGTGTTATATCAAGAGCCCAAAAATTTTAAATGATTTATCTATATTTTCGATATTTTATTTCCAAACTCGCAGACATAACAAACAGGTTGAGTTACAGTTTCTTTCTGAGGGGAATATGACAGTAAATATTGATGGAAAAAAATTGGTTGAGATTGGTTCGGACATTGGTATGATGGTTAAAGTGTTCACCAATGGCCCGGGAGACCTGGGTTCAATACCATGTCGAGTCATACCAAAGACTCAAAAAATGGTACTTGATGTCTCCTTGCTTAACACTCAGCATTATAAGGTAAGGATCAAGGGTAAAGTGGAGCAATCCTGGGAAAGGAGTAGTGCCCTCCCTTACACCTTGGTGTAGTAGCTATCGGAAAGGAGCATTCAGGTCACCCTTGACTATGGTCACCAACTTGACTTTAGTTACTTAGTTAAAAATGATCTTGTGACCTGTTTAAACCCAGAATCTTTAATATCTATATATGGATAATATTTTCAGTAAAGGTTACTAACCTGGAAAAAAAGTCATTTTCCACACTTTCAATACATACACTATGGGAATGAGTAATTGAGCAAAATGAATATTTCTGTAGCACCACAGCTACTATATGCTTCTAATCTGAGTCATTTTGATGATTTTCTGCTTCCAAAATTAAAAGTCATTTGAGGAATGTTGTGAATATAAAACAGGTCATAACAAACCAACTGATGGTAGAATTAGTTGAAGACTTCCTGCATATTTTCCAACTGTGGGAACAATCTCTTTATTGGTGTGTGAGTTTGCATCAGGATAATTTTGAGTGAGTTAAATTTTACATGTAATTTTGTTGATAGTATCACATTTTTTTTTGGTTTTACTCAATCAGCTATGATACTTAATAGACAGACTTTCAATTAAAATCACCATAACTCAGCACACTACCCAGCAAAAACCGAACTCACCATACAGTCATATTTGATTGAAATACTTTATATCCTTTCAAAATTTGGCTTTTAAAAGTGACAGTTATTCTGGAAGAACATAAAAAAGAAAGATTTTCAATTCTTTAAACTGACATCACTTTTCATGTGAAGAGGTTTGGTTTGGTTTCTTTGTTTAATGGCATATCAACCTTTGTAGGTTATTTAATGCCAAAGCTATTCTCCTAGAAGAACAGTAGTGGTACTATTTAACCCATAGCTGGGAGGATAAGGGGGTTCATACCTTTCCCAAGGGTATTTGGCCGAAAGTGAATGTAATAGCGCAACTGGGGTATGAACTTGCGTACTACGATTCTGCAGTCCATCGCTTTAACCATTACACCATGAGGACACCCCTTTCATGTGAAGAATCTTTTCTAAAAATCAAAGAAAAGATTTCTCAAGTTAGTTTATTTCTGCTTTAATAAATTGTGATTAAAATAATGTCAAGTGTAGTTAGTTTTCAAAATGCAATCTTAGAATCAAACTCATAAATTTCATTTTTTACCTGCATAAAAACCAACAACAAGCATGAATTTGTTTATCTCAAACACAGACCTCTACCAATAAAAATAAGTAAAACTAAAAGTTTTCAAATCTAATCTTTTGTAGAGATTAGATCAGCCTGTTTATAAAACTTTTAGGGCTCTATCAGTATTTTATCAGGATTAGTTACTGTTACAAACGAACAGATTTAGTTAATTTCTTTCTGAGTGTTATGAAGGTTAAAAGTAAATGCAGGCTAAAAAGGAATATCATATTTACCCAACCCCTCCAGTCGGGCAGGATATGACACAAGGTCAATTTTTAAGCGAAGTTTAACAGGTTTGAATTCAGAGTTTTCCTTCTCCTAGACTAGTTGCCTCACCAACGCTGAAGAACCTAGTCTGCCCTACTATTTACCCATAGCTGGAGGGAGAATAAATGGATTCATACCTTTCCCAAAGGTATTAGCGCTATGTGAAATGCAATCATTCTCGTCCAGGATTTGAACTCGTGTCGCTGTGTCCATTTCCTACGACGATAACCATTACACCATGGGCACCTCCAAAATGAATATAGATAAAAAAAAAATAACATAAGTTAATCATGGTCTTGTAACTTTTTCAAACTTAGAATTTACACTATTTTTAATCATCAGGGTTACTTACCTGAAAAATAAAGAAAATCTGTTTTATTACATTCTCGTTGAAAAAGCAGTTTCTTCTAAGCAGCGATCATGTCGATACTGCTATATGGATGCACTACATGGACGCTAAATAAAATGCTGGAGGAAAGGCTAGACGGCAACTACACAAGAATGCTGTGAGCAATATTGAACAGGTCTTGGAGGCAGCACCCCAAAAAGCAGCAGCTGTACGGCCACCTACCACCCATCACGAAAACTATCCAAATTAGACAAACCAGACATGCAGGACACTGCTGGTGAAGTAGGGACGAGCTTATTAGTGATGTACTCCAATGGACCCCTACACATGGCCGAGCAAAGGCAGGGCGACCAGCTTGAACCTACTTACAGCAGCTCTGTGAGGATACGGAGTGTAGCCCTGAGGATCAGCTGAAAGCAATGAAAGATAGGGAGGGGTAGCGAGAGAGGCTCAGGGATATCCGTGCTGATGGCATGACAAGATGATGATGATGACATTCTAGTTATACTCTAAGGTATCTCATCATGATGTAATGGTCATTGACTGATGCTAGCAGACCATTGTGAGTAAGTTTGATTCTCTCTCGGTGAATCATACTTCTGACCTTATGCTAAACTAAGCAAAATTCAATAAATATGTACTTTCTACACATAGTCTGTATGAATGAGACTTTGGCAAAAAAAGAATATCACATGCCCTTTACATTCCCCATCTGAGTATATTCCCCCAGTAAAAACTTGGCAACATTAGTTTTGAAGAAAATTAACTTGAAATTGAAAATTAGTAGGGGAGTATTATTCAGATGGTTTGGTTGGTTTGGTTTCTTTGTTTAATAGCATATCAACCTTTGTAGGTTATTTAATCCCACAGCTATTCTCCTAGAAGAACAGTAGCGGTGCTATTTAACCCATAGCTGGGAGAATAAGGAGGTTCATACCTTTCCCATGGGTTTGGTTTCTTTGTTTAATGGCATATCAACCTTTGTAGGTTATTTAATGCCAAAGCTATTCTCCTGGAAGAACAGTAGCGGTGCTATTTAACCCATAGCTGGGAGAATAAGGAGGTTCATACCTTTCCCATGGGTTTGGTTTCTTTGTTTAATGGCATATCAACCTTTGTAGGTTATTTAATGCCAAAGCTATTCTCCTAGAAGAACAGTAGTTGTACTATTTAACCCATAGCTGGGAGGATAAGGAGGTTCATACCTTTCCCATGGGTTTGGTTTCTTTGTTTAATGGCATATCAACCTTTGTAGGTTATTTAATGCCAAAGCTATTCTCCTAGAAGAACAGTAGTGGTGCTATTTAACCCATAGCTGTGAGGATAAGGGGGTTCATACCTTTCCCAAGGGTATTTGGCCAAAAGTGAACGTAATAGCGTGACTGGAGTATGAACTCGCATACTACGATTCCGCAGTCCATCGCTTTAACCATTACACCAAGAGGACACCCCCCAGTATTATTCAGAGTTGATATTTATATATTCATATTTTGATATATATAATACTGTATATATCTACATAAAGAGAATCAATGAGGTGGCTGTTTAAAAGTTATCAATGAAAACCTTGACAAAATTATAACCACACTTGATGGTAAAGTGTATTCTAGCAGCAATTAATTTACTTGATGGTGTATTTTGGGGTATAAACTCTCCATGTGTGTTCGTATTGATAGAAAATAGAAAGGTCATTTCTTAATTCTTTTTACTGCACTTCATTAACCCTCTTAATTTTATTTGGCTATTATTCTATTTGATGTCATTGATCTTGTCTATTTTGGATACCCATAATGAGTAACAATATCTTGTGATATCGATGCAGATAAAATTACAAAGGAAATTCTGCATTAGCTTTCTGAATGCTGATTTAATTCTATAAGAAAGTGATATAAGGAAACATGTCTTTTTAAAACCTAATAAATTAACAAACCATTGAATTTTAGTTAATAACAAACCATTAAATTCTAGTTAATAACATTACCCTTCTCTTACCTTTTTTGAGAGAGAAAGGAGTCTGTTTTCTTTTTTGTATTCCTTCCTTCTTTTTAATATTATTTGCTTTTTAAATACTTCTTCATTTTTATTCCTATTCCTTTCTTCTGCTTTTATATTCCTTTCATTTTTTCATTCTTCTTCTAGTTTACATACTCCTTCCTTCTTTTTAATACTCTTTGCTTTTTAAATACTTCTTCATTTTTATTCATACTCCTTCCTTCTGCTTTTATATTCCTTTCATTTTTTTCATACTTCTTCTAGTTTACATACACCTTCATTCTTTTTCATACTTCTTCCTTCATTTTTCAGAAGTATTTGCAATTTCTGAATTTTTTAGATCTTTACTTTGAATTTCATATGTATATTCCCAAGTAAACAAAATTTATTATCATAAAAAGTTGATTATATACATCGCTTACATTTTGTTGATTTAGAAAAATTCTTTAATCTGAAATTCTTTAAAAATCTGTGTCAAAATTCATGAGAAACTTTGACAGCGTAATTATATAGGACTAACTTTTTTAATGTCATGTTCAATCATATTGTGAATAAACAAAAGTGTGGCACCTTTGGTGGCTGTGAGCAGTCATGTCAGTAATTTTGATTTGGAAGACAAAATTCAGAAAATCATGGCTTCAAAATTGAGGAAATGAAAGGAAATGAGAAAAAATATAAAGTAATCACTTTATACCTGAAAATAACTGACATACAGAAACAAAAGAAATGTTCGAATTTTCTGTTAAATTGAGAAAAAGAATCCAAAATAAGAACATTTAAGTAAATGCAGAAAATAGAAAGAAGTTGTTTTTTTTTTTATGTTAAACTCTCAGATTTGTCATCATTCTATTTTGTTTGGCTTTGAGCAACTTTTAATGTATAGGTGGAAGAAGGATGAGAGCATATATATTTTTTATTTATTTCAATTCTGTCTACAAAACAGTTAAATGGCATTTCCAACCTTCTCCTCTCTCTCTCTCTCTCTCTCTCTCTCTCTCAGTGATTTTCCAATTGGTTTATAGGAAAGACTATTTTTGATTCTTAAACAATCATCAAAACATATCATGAAACTCTATCTTTTTTTTCTTTTTCTCTCTCTGAGGAAAATAGTATTTTAGATTGAATAAGAAAAAAAAAAATCTTCTGAATGGGAAATACTTATTGAGAGACAAATAATAATTATTCTTTCGTTAACTTTTCTCTTTAGGATTTTCTGATTTTCATTAACCTCATCAATTCATTTTTTTTCTTTCTTCCCTTCGCTTGAGCAAAGGTTTTTGGATAAATTTTTCCAAGTCAAAGAAGAAATATTCTTATTGTTATATTTTTCTCTTGGCTCATCTTTGTTAATATTTCCCTTCTCTACATTCCTCATTTTCCATTCTCCTTTCACAAAATCTTAAACTCCAGCCTCATCATCTATTTTCTTTCACCTTTTAAATTTTCCTCTTTCTCTAATTCTTTCTTCTTTTCTTTTCTTTTCTAATTCTCAGGACCATTGTGAAACTCCTCTTTCCTTCTTCTTTTTCTCCCGTATCCTTCTTCCTCTGCCATGTTTTCCTTCTTTTTGCCTTCTTCTTCAATCACTCACATCTTCTTTCTTGCCTCTTTCTTTTTTTCTTCCTTATTAAGAAGAACAACTTTATTTATATCTTTTTCCCTTCTCTTTTTTAGCATTTCTTTCTATTTTTTTTTTTATCTCCTTCTTTTTTAATGTAAAATTTTCTTCTCTTCAATCTTACTTTGCTTAAGTTTTAACTTTTTTTTTTCATTTCTTTTTAAAATTCCCTTCTTTTTACGAAAGTCGTAATTTCCGGCCAAAATGACTTGACAAACTTTGAGTTAAATACAGAACCACAAATTACATACAGAGAAAATCACGCAACATTTTGAAAGCTTCTCTTTAAATTTAAATTTAAAATTCGTCTTACGCCATTAAAACTGAGTTCACTAAAAATAAAGACACTATTCTAATGTATCTGGCTTTTTTCTTTTTAACTTAGACAAAATTCTGATACTGCAAGATGAGGTTTTTATATAAGTAAAATAAACAGCACAGTTTCCTGTGAACAGTATCTGGAGAGTACATGGCAACAATCAAACAACTAAAGTTTACGATAATTACTTGTATTAAAAGAAAGTTTTATTTGTTTTATTCTTTATTCATTATGGATTAAGACTTTGTTTACATCATGTGTAGCATACAGAAGATGCCTTTGGGTTTGTTCTGGTATCTCAAATATCCACATAAACCCTGCAAAAATTAATATTTTGAATAAATATCTAATTCAATTATTCATCAGACATGGAGGGATAGATTTCATTCCCAAGTCATTTTTTTTATCAAGATCAATGACTGCTGAAATTAAATGTTAGTGGCTTGACAACAAAGAGGGTCTAATTGCAGATAGAAAAGGATAGAACTACCTGCTGCTCATAGAAATTACCAAGAGATTGGTTTAGCACTGTAAGATGGATTCTGTTTAACAACAAGGTGGAAGAGTTAAAAACAGAGGATGACAGAGAGAACTCACCAAAAAAATAATCTGAGCCAGATCACCAAGTTTCATTTAAAAACTTTCCATTTGAAATGAGACAAAGTCTTCATGTATTTGTATTTTGATTTCTAAGTAACCAATGAAGTTTACACTAAATTTCCTGTCAGTGTATATTTGAGTTCTGTATTCTGGAAAATTATAGCTACATAGATTGTTATGTTTTCCGTGCAGAGTATATTAATAAAAGTTTTTCTTTGAGGGCTGTTAAATGTGAGTTTTAAGACATGAATTCAATCAAAATCTACTTCCACATATTTCACAAAGAAATGGCTTTTTTCAGTCTATGATAACCAGTGTTTTGAGATTTGAACTCCAGGAAAATGAATCCTCTCAAGTTCTACAAGGAAATAGCTCCTCTCTAGTGTACTACATGGTATTTCTAAGCCGTGAGTTTCCAGAAAATTTAGCTATACAGATTTTACAACGAAATCTATTCTCTCTCCAATGTGCTGACATGTATCTTTTGGGATGTGAATTCCAGGAAAATGCAGCTTTCAAAGTTTCACAATGGAATGGTTTCTTTTCAGTGTATGTTGATGTGTGCTTTAAGATTTGAATCTCAGGAAAATGTTACTCGACAGATTTTACAACAAAAGGGTTTCTCTCTCGTGAGTGTTGTCATGGAGCATTTATGATTTGAATTCTGGAAAAATGCAACTTCACAGATTTTGCAATGAAATGGTTTTACATGAGTAATATAAAAAACTATATATAATATAAAAAACTAAATATATATATATTAAAAAAAACTATAAATAATATAAAAAACTGTATATTATATAAAAAACTATATATATATTCAAATTAGCTATATATAATATAAAAAACTATATATATATATCCAAAAAAACTATATATAATATAAAAAAATATATATATAAAAAACTATATATATATATATATATATATATATATATATTCAATTATATATAACAAATATAAACCTATCTCAATTCTTCAACATTGTCCTCTCTCATCAAGTTTTTGTTTTTGTTTTGTTTTGTTTTTGTTTTGTTTTACGGCATATCAACCACAAAGGGTTATTTAATGCTGGCTCAGTTTTTGAAGTAAATTGATGGTATTTCATTTTTGATTGTATTTTTGGTATATCTTGTGGAAAAATTTTTTTTTTTTTTTTTTTTTTAGGTATTTCTTTAAACACACATTTTTTTTACATATATTTTTGTTTGAACATATATTATAAGTAATTTTTAACATTTTTTTTTTTCTAATTTTTGTAATAGTTTGGTTTGGTTTGTTGGTTTTATGGCATATCAACCTTTGTAGGTTATTTAACGCCAAATCCATTTTTATGTAAATAATCTGTTCTATTGAAAACAGTTCAGTTTAGCATAAGTACACAGTTTAATTGTGAAAAACATTTCCATTTCAAACTATTCAGGCAGTTATACGTAATAATTCAGTTAAGTGTAAATACAGTTTTAATGTCAAAAAACAGTTCTATTTGAAATAATTCAGTTAAGCATAAGCATGCAGTTTAAATGCAAGTATGGTTTAATTGTCAAAAACATTTCTATTTCAAGCTATTCAGTTTACTCAATTCATTTTAGCATAAGTATGCTGTTAGTTCTATTTAACCCATAGATAGGGCCCTATCAGGTGCTACCACTCCGGGCCAGAGTGGACCTGGGAGCGATGGCAATGAAGGAGTACTCCGCATTCCCCAAAGCTCCAGCACTGCTGGAACCTCACCATCAGATTGTTTAGTGTCATATCCAGGACACTCGTTACAGGGGCGTCTTACCTCTCTGCAGAGAAGCAGAGCCCCAGCCGACTGGGCAAAAATTTTTGTAATAGTCACTTCAAAATCTGTTTTTGAACTTCAATGTTTACAGCATTTCCCTGAAAAGATGAGGAAATGCAAAATTGTTATAACATCATTTACATATAAGGGATTATTGTTTGGTTTGGTTCGTTGGTTTTATGACCTGTAAATCTTTGTTAGGTTATTAAATACTGAACTTGGTCTTTTTTTTCTCAAGAAATTATGTTGTTTCAAGTACCAGTTATGAACATTTATTGCTTCTAGTCATAATTCTTTATGCAAATAATTTACACAAAGTTTTATGTTTTCATTGGCTGTTTACTAAAAGACAGATGTCTATAAGAACGGCCGAAGTCCGGCTTTTTATTTATTTTTTCTTTGCTTTGGTAGAGGCACGAGCGTAGCACGTCGCAATCACGGAGGCGGCTAGGCTCTTTCAGATTCAATCCGGGGTTACTGTCAGAGCTGATATGATGCAGAAATAACCCGAAATCGGCAATGAAGACAGCGCATCACTGAAGACCTCCCTGATGCATCTAAGATGTATGATTGAACTGGTTTAAAGCATTCCTATCTAAGTAAAAAGTAAAGTTGGCAACTGTAGTTGAGGGAGATCAGAAGGCTCCCTTTTCAATAGCCACTACACCAAGGTGTAAGGGAGGGCGCTACTCCTTTCCCTGGATTGACCCACTTTTCCCTTGATCTGTATCTTATAATGCTGAGTGTCAAGCAAGGAGGCATCAGGAACTATTTTTTGAGTCTTTGGTATGATGTGACCAGGGATTGAAACCAGGTCTCCCAGGCCATTGACAAACACTCTAACCATTATGCCAAGGTCCTATCTAATATTAATAATTTTCAAACAATTTGAAATATTTATTATTATCATTGAAATCCTCATCAACATCATCATGTGATTTGTCCATTGTACACTTTGGCAATCCTTACTTTTTACACTTCAAGAATTTATGATATCATGTACACTTAATTGTCTTTAATTGGAATTGACAACAACTATGGAAGGCAGTAATTACTGGGGATATGGTTACAAGACTCAGCATTCCTATCCAAGGTCGCGGTTAATCACCTGAAGAAGGCCAGAGGTGAAATTTGACCAAAACATAGTGAAGAAGAAATAACACAAAAACTACCAAGATGAAGACAAAAAGTCCGCAATAAATAAAAAATTTATTCCCATGTACACTTAGTTTATTCATTCTTTCACATTATATACATATTTTCTTCTTTATCTTCATTATCCGCATTTTTCAGTGGCATAGTGAAGAAATTTAAATCTGTTCACATTTAATGTCCTTAGTAATGACCTTTTTATACAGGTACATTTGAGTTCTGTTTCAATGAAATATTAACAAGATGAAATAACTGATTATCTATACACATGGTTTTAAGATTTTACATCCTTCTATTGAGTTGCCGCATAATTAAATCTTTTAAAATATGTTGCATTTTAATTAAGTCATATGACATATTTCACACTTGATAGAATTATTAAATTTCCAAGGTACAACCTTCAAATAGATTTCTTGTTTGGAAGTCTCTCAGTATATAAATCAACATCAAAAGATAAAATTTACTGTTGAGAAAAATCTAGTTAATGCTTTAAGCAAGTTATTTAAATCTTAATTACTCAACAAGTTGCTGCCATTTTGTTTTTTGATATATATATATATATATATATATATATATATATATATATATATATATATATATATGTGTGTGTATGATAAGTTTATTAGATATAATATCTGGCAAAATGTTAAGAAATAGGAGCCAGCAACCTGAAGTTGATCTTAGAATTATTCTATTTCCTCTATAACATTTCACTCTTGATCATAAGAGCATTTTTAAACACAACTGAAGGATATCAAAGCATTTTATTCATTATATACAAATATTCAACCAAAATCATTCAAGTGGTGTTTGAAAATTCTCCGAAAATGAAGAGCAAAATGTTGCAGAGGAAATAAAACAATTTTAACAGCAACTTCAGGTTTTCTAATCCTATTTCTTACTATATATATATATATATATATATATATATAGGATGGTTTCTCCCATTGGTTTTGATGTATGACAACTAAAAGACTTACATCAGTTTTTTATGCCTGCATCTCATATGACATTTCAACCCAGTCATAGACTTTCACGCAAGTCTTCAGATAGTGCATGCAGGAGAATTATCAGATGAAGTAGCTGGCATGACTGATTTATCTTTTGCCTTCTTTCTCAGAGCTTTGAGATGCTGGAAATGGTTTTTATCAAAGTTCTTGATGGCTATGTAGCATTTTGCCCTCCAAGCCTTGTGAATTGAAGCAACCAGCTCTAACATATCCACAGATATACTTAGAATTATAAGATTATTTTTCAACTTGACTCTGAGCCTTAGATATGGTTTTCCAACATTTCCCTTTCTGTCAGGAAGTTGTCTTTAGATGAAAACCTTTGGAATTCTGTCGTCTCTAATTCAGATGACATGTTCTGCATATCTCAATTGTGATTGTATTAGGAAATCTTTAAGCCTTCAATTTTGCACTCAGTAAAGAGAACAGTTTTTGAGTTTCTGTCTTACAATGCATATCCACAAATCAAGCAAAGACAACAATACCTTTTTATACACACACACACACACACACACACACACACACACACACACACACACACACACACAGATATATATATATATATGTACGTATGTATATAGAGTGATAAAAATGATAAAAACTATTTGTGGATAAATTATTACAATAAAATAAAAAATACTTTTTTATAAATAAATTTTGAATTCTGAATAATTTTTCCCTCTTTACCTTTTCTTTTTTATCATCTTTCCTGTTCTTTCACTATTTCCTTTTCTCTTCTTTTCTACAATCACTTTCTTTTCTTTTTCAATCTCATCTTTTTTCTCTTTCTATCATCTTTGCTTTGTTTCCCTTATTTCTATATTTCTTCTTCTTCTTCTTCTTCTTCTTCTTCTTCTTCTTCTTCTTCTTCTTCTTTATTTTTTTTTTCTCTATCTCACCTTTTTTCCCTTTTTTTTCCTTTTATATCCAATCTTTTCTTTCTTCTTTGAAATATTAGAAGTACATTTACACCTGCTACCAGTGCCACATAGTTCAAAAGTAAAAGTCAAGTTTGTTTCAAATTACTGAATATCATGACAAGCGGAGTAGCCCCATCCTATCAACACTGATCATTCTTTGGGTTAAAAAAATGCCCTTTTATAAGTAGATACTCTGATTCATTGGTCTGGAAACAGTAAGTTAGAAATTGTGCAAAGATTCAAAGTATAAAATACCTGCTGAAGGTGTAGTCAGCTAACTTCACTAAAACATGGATGATAAAAAGATTTCCACTCTTTTTCCCAGGCAGACTCTATTGTTGAAATCATCTAAAAGTAAAAGGTACAGGTATGAAATCCATGCTCCAGGCAGCAGACAGTAAAAGACCCAGTAATTCCACTACTAGATATGGCCAAGACTGTTCATCCCAACATCAACTCTGAAAATAACAAATTAACACAGTTGACTGCACAAATCATAGCCACCATGAAAATCCTTGTTTGCTTGCTGTACTTAACCATATGAGCAAGCCAAACCCCTTGGTAATTGATTCTTGCCAATATTAGGTGATTGGGTTTCTTTAAACAGGAATATCTCAGTTGCCTTTGGCAGAAATAAGTCTTCTTCTATCAGGATAAAATTCCAGCAATTACACTTGTGTCAGCTGCCTGCTTGTGGCATCAGTATAACTCACAGACAATGCTAATCAGTTTTCTTGTAATTTGGCATCTTCAGTTTCGTTTTTTCTTTTTATTCATTCAAATTTCATGTCTCTGTATCTTCTTCGCTCTTCAATCCCCTCATACTCCTCTTTTTTTCGTCTTTATTCTCTTTCTTCTTTACTTTCTTGTATTTCCTCTTGGTATTTCTCATAGTTTTCCCCATTCTTACATATTTATCTTCCTCTAACTTTCCTTCCTATGACTCTACCATCTCTTTTTCCAATAATTTTTCATTCTTCTTACTTTTCTTCTACCTCCTCCCAATGTTCTTCTCTTTCCTTTTTTTAAAAATCTTCCTAGTGGTTCCATTTTGTATGAGGAGTCAGTGTGATCTCTTTGTAACAAATCTTAATACTTAGAAATTAAGGCTTGGAGGTGATGGTTGGTTTGGTTTGTTGGGTTTTATGGCATATCAACCTTTGTAGGTTATTTAACACCAAATCCATTTTTATGTAAATAATCTGTTCTATTTAAAACAATTCAGTTTAGCATAAGTACAGTTTAATTGTCAAAAACATTTCCATTTCAAACTATTCAAGCAGTTGTATGTAACAATTCGGTTAAGTGTAAATACAGTTTTAATGTCGAAAAACAGTTCTATTTGAAATAATTCAGTTAAGCATAAGCTCGCAGTTTACCTCACCATCAGATTGTTTAGTGTCATATCCAGGACACTCGTTAGGGGGGGGTCTTACCCCTCTGCAGAGGTTCAGTCAGTGTATTCTACAGCTCCAGCTGACTGGGCAAGCTTGGAGGTGAGCATGTCTGTATAAATATAACATATGTATATATAGACATACACATTGGGTGACTGTTTACTTGATCAAAAGAATGACCATCTCTGAACTAAAACTGATAGCAGATTAAGTAGTCGGTAATATTTGTTTATTCTTTGTTTTTATCAATATTTTTTCTTTTCTATACCAGATGAGATCAGACTTTTTTTTTTACATTGTTTGTAATACAAAGAAAAGATCAAATCTTCTAGCTGATAATAACATTCATATTCAACCTGAGATCTCAGCACATGATTCATAATTTAACTTTTCAGTTCTGTTTGTAATAAACAAATACCCTCACATTCTTCAAAGAAACACTGTGTGACAACTATATCAAAAGAGTCACTCTTTTCAGCGGTGTATTTTACTCTGGCTCAGCCCATACATTATTCAGTATAGTGAACGAGGTGCATACGATTGTGACGTTCCCCTTCGGTCCACAACGTTACATCAACCTCTTCTAACCATTCCACTTCTTTATGGCCGGTGATCAACTAGTGGTTCCCATAGGGGTAACGCACATTTCTTTACCGCTACATCAAATACAATCGAGGGAACAGGAGAAACAAAAGAACAAATGAACAAACGCTTGGGGTTAACTCAAGTGCAGAAGGGAAGCTATGTAACATCTCTGCATTCCTGATAGAATATATAGACTAACGCTAGCATGGATTTCTAGCAAAACTTCCACAAAGCAACTGGAATGCCGACTCATCTTGACTCGATCTTCTTCATTGTCGCGGGACCCTATCTCCTGCCGACTCGCCTCTCTGCTCCGGTGTCCGGTGTCGACTGGTCACTCTCATCACCCTTCGCCAACTGCCAACTTCTCAGTCCCTTTTTCTCACTCTCTGACTGGCGTTCCCTCACCACTTCCGGTCACGTCAAGATCGCGGGTCCAAAACCCTTTGTCTGGTTTCGCGCCAAAACAGACAAAGGAATCATCTGCTTGACGGACCACCTACATAGTGTTACATGATAAGTTTCCAGACTTTTTTCGTATGGGTACTTTTATTGATAGTACACACATGAAACTCTAGTCCCCTTCGAAGTAATCTCCTTCGGCTGCAATGCACTTGTTGTACCGTTCCAACAACTTCTGCAAGGCCCCATGGAAGTCCTCTTGTGTGAGCATGTCAATGACCTTCATCACAGCCTCTCTTATCTCCTCAATTCTCTCATAACGACAACCTCTGAGCTTAGGGAATAACCAAAAGTCACAGGGAGCAAGGTTTAGACTATAGGGAGGCTGAGAAACTATCTTGATGCCCATCTTGGTCAAATAGTCTGTGACAAGGATGCAGTTGTGGACTGGTGCATTGTCCTGGTGGAAATGCCACCGACCTGATTTGAAGAGTGCTGGCCTCTTCCCGAGGAATCTCTTCCTGAACTCCCTTAAAACCTCAACATAGTAACCCTAACCCTAACCTTTTGGCCAATCAACTCTGGTGTATTGACTTCCTTACTCCTCCCACACATCTCATCATCCCTCACAAACTCCTTGTCTTACTTGAATCTCTTATGCCACTCAAAAGCTGATGCTCAATTCATGCAAGATGCTCCAAAAGCAGTCTGAAGCATTCCATATGTTTCTGTGGCATTTTTCAAAGTTTAAAACAGAATTTTATTGCATATCGTTCTTCTAAAGTCCAGATTGCATTTTTGAAATTCACCAGCTGTGACAATCAAGCTTTAGTAGGGTGTATTCCAATTCCTGCTGTAGCTGTTCATTTGAACCTGAAATCATAAAAATTGATCAGTTATCTCATAAGATGTATAACAATAACATAGTGAATTTTCAAGAGTCTACGACAATTTTAAATGACTATACGAAAAAAGTCTGGAAACTTATCGTATGCTCCTTGTAGATCTCGAGAAAATTTTTCCCATCTCCACTCTTCATGCTTTTAGGCATTCATGTCCCATGATGTAGATCAAATTGGGAAAATGAATCAGATGAAAAATCTTTGAAAATATTTTCTGAGATTGTACTGTGGCCACAAACTGCTTTTAATTTTTCTATAGAATCTTTTTGTCATAAAACAACTGAACTCCATACAAACATGCAGCATGATTTAACGTTACTTTTAGAATAAAAGTAACATAAATATCTATATCAAAACTGTACTTTGAATCTTAACTCTTTGTAATGATAGCCAGGATGTAATATCATCATTTGTAGCAAAGAAGTATGTTGTCACTTGATCCCAATAACTGCAAAGAATAACAGACAAATGCTTATCATGTTTCCAGTTGTTCCTTTTTTTGGACCAGTTTCAAAAAGGAAGACATGGAGTTAAAGAAATATACAAACTAGTTGACTTCCTCTTGAAGTTTTGATTTCAAATTAGTTCTGAATCTAAAAATATCTCTCAAATTGCATGTGCCTTCCTCTACCCAATCAATCATTGTTCACACATATCCCACAAGTTTTTTTCTGCAATGATTGAACACTGACATGTCAACTTTGAATGAATAATCTGCCCCACTGGGTGCCAGGGGGATGAGGCCACAAGGAAACAAATAGAGGCTAAATATCCTTGAAACATGAATATTTACAGACATTATGAACTTTGTAAGGTTTACATATAAATGTTAATGCCACACTGAGATAACAAATACCCCTACAGGAAAAGATCTTTAAAAGTATAATTGACTTAATCTGTCAGTTATCTTCAATATATATATATATATGTGTGTGTGTGTGTGTGTGTGTGTGTGTGTGTGTGTGAGAGAGAGAGAGAGAGAGAGAGAGAGAGAGAGAGAGAGAGAGAGATTCAAAATGTAATGAGATCAAAGCAGTATTTACCAAGATAGAAATGAATAATGAAGAAAACATTCATTTTCTACAAAATAGTCTCCTTGCCATTCAGTGTATTTATTCCAATGAGTTATCCATTTATCAAAGCACTTTTGAAACTCTTCATTTAATATAGTATGGAACTGAACCCTATTATTTTTAATGTTCTCCAAATCCTCGAATCTTAATGTGGAGATGAATTTTCAGAAAAAGTAACATAGAGGTATGATTAGAATGAACAGTGCTGCATTTGCTCACTACTGTTTTTCTCTCATAAAACTCAATACAAAAAGTATTGAGGCAGGTTTCATTATATTTTTTTAATGAGCACTGACTTGTCTTGATTTTATTTTCTGAGTTGTTTGAGCCTGCAAACATCTTTATTTAAATTTTAAATAAAAAATGTTTAAATATAAAGCTTTCTAAGTCAAGATAGACTGATATGTGTATATATATATATATATATATATAATCACAACTTCAATTTCAATTCTGCAAAGATGCTCATTTACATTCATGATAAAAGTCTAAGATGAATTTTCACTCTTTAATTCACTAAATACTCGTCCTGGCTTTTATAATATTTCTCCTTACTTAAACAAATCCATTTTAAAATAGCTACAATATGTTCCATCTTTAGTTAATATATTCTACATATATCACAAATCTATGCTTTCTCTTTTTCTTTTTGTCTTTCTTTTTCTTCCTTTTGATTCAAAATCTTTCTCGATAAACAAATGGAACATAAATTCTATTCAATATTCCTAATAAGTCCAATGATGTAATTTAAAACAGCAAATGCTGATTCCCTAATTAAACAGCCAACTTTTTCTTGTTATACAAAATTTTCCCTAGGTTTTCGTATTTTGCATTTTTAAACATCCAGCATTAATTTAACATCACTGATATCATCCCTCATATAGCCCTGATGATGGTTTATTTGAAGCAAAATGCTATAGTGTCAACTTCACTTCTCAATAACTCTCTCCTTCTACTTGGATTACCTTGTTATCAATTTTTCTGTACATATACATATATATAAGTTGGTGACCGTAGTTGAGGGGAACCAGAAGGCTCCCTTTTCAATAGCTTCTATGCCAAGGTGTAGTGGAGGGCTCTACTCCTTTCCTTGGATTGCTCTACTCTACCCTTGATACGTACCTTATATTGCTGAGTGTTAAACAAAGAGGCATCAAGTACCATTTTTAGAATCTTTGGCATGACACGATCTGGGACTGAACCCTGGTCTCCCGGACCATTGGTGAACACTCTAACCACTATATATATATATAAATATATACCCTTGTAGGTCTAAAACTTCTCCAGACCCGCCCCTCTACAC
>OY757926.1:77023101-77028101 GCA_963585895.1 Sepioteuthis lessoniana
TATCTTTTTATTTGGATCAGTGGGAGGTATGTTTCTTTGAATCAATGTTTTTAATATTTTTTCATATATATACCATTCTATATAAAAGAAAAACTTCTAAAAATTACACATATTTTTTTGTCAAAATATTTATTTCAGCAGACCCTATATTTTTTCAAATGTTAGATTTCCATCTTCAAAGAAATAATGAGAAATTTCTTATGAAAATTTAGAAAACCCCACAAAATCCAGTTACCCTATCTCCTAAACCCAAATTTCAGCATTTCTCTTTTACTTATATAAAGACCAGACTATTTGTTTTTCCTGTATGATTGACAAAGGATATTCAATTCGTGTATCAAGATGTATCATTTGTTGACTCCTCTTTCCTTTTCATCCCATTTTTATATAATGGCAAACAGAATTTTAAACTCAAATTAAAGAAATAAATTTAAAAAAAAAGGAATAAATGCCTTTGGGAGAGAAAATTATCTACTATAAACAATTTACATGGGCATAAATAACCTCTTAACAAAATCAAATTATATTATAGAATATATCATATATTAATACTATTTTATCAAAAATTGAAGAAAATTTGTCATACCAATATTTTTATACTATTAAATTTAAACGGTCTCATTTAAAGGTAAAAATAAAAATTATACCAGTAACTATTAGGACTATTATCTAAAATTATAAACTAATACAACATAATATATATATATATATATATATATATATATATATATATATATATCCTCAAGGTTGCAATTATATCTTACATATATATATATATATCTTACACATATATCTTACATATATCTTACATATATATATATATCTTACATATATATATATATCTTACATATATCTTACATATATGCTACATATATCTTACATATATATATATATCTTACATATATATATATATATATATATATATACATATATATATATCCTCAAGGTTGCAATTATATCTTACATATATATATATATCTTACACATATATCTTACATATATCTTACATATATATATATATATATATATATATATCCTCAAGGTTGCAATTATATCTTACATATATATATATATCTTACACATATATCTTACATATATCTGACATATATATATATATATATATATATCTTACATATATATATATATCTTACATATATCTTACATATATGCTACATATATCTTACATATATATATATATCTTACATATATATATATATATATATATATATCCTCAAGTTCGCAATTATATCTTACATATTATCTTAATATTATTCCTCAAATCCTTAGATTTATAAACAATAACCATTTATCATTAAATGCTATAAATTACAACAAATTACTATTCATGTTATAACCATTAAAACATATTTTTTATTCTTCTTATAAATAAAATCATAACCATATTTACCAACCCCTCTGCTTGGGCAGGATATGACACAAGATCAATTTTTAAGAGGAGTTTAACAGGTTTCAATTCAGAGTCTTCCTTCTCCTAGACTAGTTGCCTCACCAAGGCTGAAGAACCAAGTCTGCCCTACTATTTACCCATAGCTGGAGGGAGAATTATTGGATCCATATCTTTCCCAAGGGTATTAGTGCTATGTGAAATGCAATCAGTCTCATCCAGGATTTGAACTCGTGTCGCCGTGTTCATTTCCTACCAAAACACGATAGACACCTTCTTAAATAAATAAAATCATAACAAGTATTATAGATAATAACATATTAAGAATTATCATTACAATTAATATTACTATTATCATTATTACTACTACTCATTAAACCTATTAATTTTATAAACTAATCATCAACTCATTAACAGACATCAACAACTACCTCAGTATGTTATCACTTAATATCAATGAGTAACAATTAATAATTAATTCCAATAACAAATTATTCTAATTAATATTAATAATTATTACTAAGTACAACATCATTTTAACAAAAACATCATTAATAATATGCACTTTGTAATCAATACAAAATCTATACCCTATTTTGCTTATTGCATAATTTTGATAAATAAAACCCACTGTTTAAAATATAAGGATTAAATTAGATCATATCTTAAAATATGTATACTCAAATCCAAAGTACATTAAATTTAATTAAAGAAATATATATAATATGAAGAATATAGATTTTTTTTGTTTATTTTTACATAAGCTTATATCTATTTTTATGGCCACATTTAGATATCAATTCATTTCTTTGATTTAGTAATTTACTGGTATTTCTATATTCTAAAATACTATTTTTTTCTTCTAGACAGAGATTATATCTACTTTTGAAATTACTTGGGGCAGTTCATCTTTTAATAAAATTCCATCTAACTAATAATGTAAGGCCAGTATTCTTCAATCTCCAGAACCATTTAGTAATAGCTGTTTGGTTTCTTAAAGAAAAAGAATGCCTATAACTATAAAACCTCTGCTTCCAATTTCCAGCTGAAATTCCAAAATCAATTTTTGTCTTCTTTCTGTTTTCCGTTAGGAAAATGGTTGCCATGTACACTACATTCTTGGAATTACATTTACCACCAACAGGACATTCTTTTTTTAATCCTGCAGTTGCATAATGGTTTACTCAAAACTTATCTATCAACCCATGATTTTTCAATTAAACTTTTATTATGGTTGTTAATGATTTTGTATAAATTATTAGAGCAAGAATAACTGATTTTAATTATTTTCCTGTTAAAAATTTTTTCAATGGATTATTTTCATTGTAATGTTTATCTATAAGCCTTAGGAAGTACTTACCTATATTAATAGATAATTTACAAATAGGTGTTTATGTGAGGGGTTGAACCATATTAATTTTCTTTTCCTGTGTTTAGTTTTATTATTTCTTCAGCTGTTATCATTGTTATTCCTGTCACTAGTGCAATTCAACATATTATTTGTCTCATATATATATATATATATATATATATATATACATGCTTATCCATACACACATATGTACATGCACACATTCTTGTGAAAAAAAGACCGGGACACCTCACAAAGATGATGATGATGATGATATATCATCATCATCATCATCATCATGTCGTGCTGGTAGCACGGATATCCCTGATCCTCTCTCGCCACTTTTCCATATCGTTCATTGCCCTAGGCAGGTCTTCAGGACAACATCCCGTATCCTCACATAGTTGCTGAATGTATGTTCATGCTATATATATATGCATACACATGCATACCCATCCTGGACACCTCACAAAGATGATGATGATGATGATGATATATATATGCATACACATGCATACCCATACACACATATGCACACACACACATTCTTGTGAAAAAAAAGACTTGGACACCTCACAAAGATGATGATGATGATGATGATGATGATGATTTTATTTATTTATATTGCATTTACAAACATCTATTATCGCAATGAGTTCACAATACAAATTTTGTTCTAAGCAAAAAATGAATTGACTTTCATCCACATGATTATAGCTAGCATAATGTTTAACATGAATGAGGTCTGTCTCAAGATATGAAAAGAATATGATTGATTTTCAAGTCTGTCATAATAAATTGAAAATAAACATGAACAGAAATAAATGTATTTTTTCTGGTATGCATGAATTGATAAGTAAAGTGACTTATTAATGTTTAAATGTCAAAAATAAAAATTAAGAAATCGTGCATTGAAGAAGAAAAGAGTTTCATTAACCATCAAAGATAGGACATATCTATTAGAAGCATCAAGCCTATTTTTCTGATTGACATCTTGAATTACAGAATAAAGGAAGTAATTGGTAATAATATGCTTCAGTTCAAATATTTTTTTTATTTTAAAGATACTTCAATTAAATTGATATTTAATTAAATTTACTTAAATATGTTCCAAAATATTGTTTTTATATTTTCTTCTTTTGTGCTCCACAAAAAAGTGCCTATTGTGAACAATTATTGCTTAGTCTCAAAAAATATTAAAGAGTTATTGATAAACATTCTGGCCTCATAAAATAAACCTAAAACACACAAGATTAGATTATTTACATTAATGTTGCAAATTTTTTCCAAGCCATGCAATGGAAAATATTGCAAAATAAGCCAATGTTGTGAAAAAAAAGGTTCATTGATAAAACTTTTGACACTCTTAATTCTTTCAGGTGTGAATTTCACAAATTTAAAGTAATAGTCTTTAACAAAGTGGTTCTAACTTTCCTTAATGGCAGTGAATAGATCTTCTTTGTTAAATGAAGCCTTCTCATGGATCATTTTCTTAAATTTCCACCACAGATTTTTTGTTGAATTTAGATCTGATTTGTTCACTGGCCATGTCATTGATTTTATGTACCTTTCTTGAAAAAAACCTTTAAACCCTTTGTTCTGTGACAAGGTACATTATCATCCAGAAAAATAACTTCATTATCATCAAAAAAATTTTATGCTTTCATGTATAGGTAAGAGTAAATCTGTTTTTTGAAAATGCAACCAATTTATTTGTGCATTCATAAATAATGACATTGATATAACGCTGTCTTTATATTTGTTGCCTCTTCTTAATTTGCAAATCTTTTTGTCTTTTCCAGGTAAGTTGGAATTTGAGCTGATTTATTCAAATTTAAACTTGGTGAGTTATATCTGTACTTTATATTGGAAATAGCTTAATAGAATATTTACCTTTAAAAATGATTATTCAGAAAATTATTTCATAACTGCAAAAAGAGAAGAATTTGTAGTCTTAGTTGTTTTATATATATATATATATATATATATATATATATATATATATATATATATATATAACTCTCAGATAACAAACAAATTCTATTTTTGAGTCTGCTTGTCAATATAGTTTGCATGTAAGTACAATAAAGTTCACATCTTACATCAGTAAACTTAAATGTCTGTCTTAGTACATAGCATACAGTAGAGCCAATAGATAAGTACACTTATTTAATCAGTACAATTCTTTTATAAAAAGTGTCTTTTCTCAACAAAAGATACCAGAATATTATTATTACTAGTGAG
>OY757926.1:77035601-77043101 GCA_963585895.1 Sepioteuthis lessoniana
ATGTAGCATTCCTGTGTTGTTCTAATCAAGCATTTTTTCCCAGTGTTTTTGTTATCATATCATATTTACCAACCCCTCTGCTTGGGCAGGATATGACACAAGGTCAATTTTTAAGCGGAGTTTAACAGGTTTGAAGTCAGAGTTTTCCTTCTCCTAGACTATTTGCCTCACCAAGGCTGAAAAACCTAGTCTGCCCTACTATTTACCCATAGCTGGAGGGAAAATAATTGGATTTATACCTTTCCCAAGGGTATTAGTGCTATGTGAAATGCAATCAGTCTCGTCCAGGATTTGAACTTGTATTGCCGTGTCCATTTCCTACAACGATAACCATTGGCACCTCCAATTTGTTATCATATGTATTCATGTCCATTGTACATTCTCTTGGTATATTATAAATAGATAGGATGCTAATTTATCCTTTTGTAATTATCCAGCAATAATATCAAAGAAGTCAGTGTCACCAGCAAGTGAGCTAACCGTGCTTTCATTTTTCATAAAGCATCATTATAGCAGTAACACTTTCTTTGGGGTGACTATACGCTAACAGTATTTGTTTTATCTTTCCTTTGTGTATGCAATCAAATGTTTTGAAGAAAACGAAAAACTACAAACAATAGTGTTGTTCAAGATTTTTTGCATGTACTCCATCAATGATTTGACAGATAGTCAGAATCACTGAAGTTGTGGATCAGTTTCTCTGAAAGCCATTACATGAAAAAAAGCATCCTTATTCAATAAATGAAACCAAAGCACAGAAAAATTAAGAAAGGACAAAGAGAACTAAAACATACCAAAAAGAACAACTAGAAAACATCCAAACTCAAATCAATCTGTGTAGAAACACTCCTGAAATCACAGATAAGCCTACTGAAGAAATAATATATATATATATATATATAGGATTGAAACATGTGTAAAGTTGGATAAAACAAACACTTAACTCAGATTCATCAAACTTTCCACATATTTTTATCGTACAGTCAGATTCACTACAAATCTATCTTTTCAACATATATATATATATATATATATATATATGTGTGCAAATAAAAGGATGCATTAAAAATGCTTGATGCTATTACAGCAGAGCAAGTATAAAACTTGAAATATTTGAATTATGATCTCTTGCAGACCATTTCTTGAAGTTTTATGTGGATCAAACTATTATCTGATGGAAATATGAGAAAAAGAGACTAATCCATTTATTTGACGTATGGTAAGATGATTGTTCTCTTGGCTTTCATGAGAAAAAATCCTTACTGTAAAGATTAGTGCAAACCAAATAGAAGAAAATAAATTATGGAATTTGTCAGGTAATAAATGACACAGTTATCCAACAGTTAAAATTGGTGGGGACATCAGAATTCAGAGTTCCATTTCTCTTAGACTGGTAACCCTACCAAGTTTGTAGAATAGAAAATGCAAACATCCTTATCCAGAATTTTAACAATTATAACAACAATTATCAACAACTTGTGAGTAAATTGTGGAATCAAATCTGATAGAATGAGAAACAATGGCAGCAGAATTCTGTCAAAACATGTCAATTTGATATTCAAATCTGTCTTTCCCATACACACACACACACACACATCCCAATTCTCACTGGCAACCACTTGAAAAAAAGATTAGAAAAATGAGCAATCTTCACATTCAGGTTCCTCACTCTCATAGTGTGAAGAACAATGATCTCATATCCAATAGAATAAGTCTTCTTTCAAATCAGAAAAACAACCCATTTTAAGGATATCATTATAGGTCATCAAAAATGTGTCTTTTGTAGCAATGGTCAATTCAAAAGATAATGGATTGACAAGAATAAATCTCAGCAGCCTACCATAAAGACCGATCTTCAAGGAAAAAAATTATACTGAGTGTATGATGGGATAACTATGGTATTATTCATTTTGGGTTTTTAAACTGCAGTCAGACACTCAATGCAGACTTATACTCTCAAAAGCTGCACATATGCATAAAAAATCTTGAAAGAAAATGCACTGCACTGGCCAATAGAAATGTTTTGCTTCTCCATGATAATGGTCGGTCATTTAGCAAGAATCACAAAGGAAAAATATTTGATTTTGGCTAGCTACCCCATGCACAATATTGGTTAAGTGGGCTGAGTGTTGCCAATGGTCTGGGAGATCTGGGTTCAATCCCAGGTCGTGTCATACCAAAGACTTTAAAAATGGTACTTGATACCTCCGTGCTTAACACTCAGCAACTGGCTCATTGGCCTAGAGGGTTGAGTGTTTGCCAATGGTCCGGGAGACAGGGGTTCAATCTCAGGTTGAGTCATACCAAAGACTTAAAAAATGGTACTTGATACCTCCTTGCTTAACACTCAGCATTATAAGATATGTATCAAGGGTAAAGTGGAGCAATCCAGGGAAAGGAGTAGCGCCTTCCCCTACTTATCGGTGTAGTAGCTATCAAAAAGGGAGCCTTCGGGTCACCCTCGACTATAGTTGCCTACTTTACTTACTTATTTATTAGTGATTTCTATATTTTCATTCTTTGCAAAATGCTCTGAATGACAAAAAATTTTCTCAAGTAGATCAGGATATTTGAAATTTGTGGAAAACTTCTTCAGCTCAAAACCTGTTGAATTTTACAAGAGAGGAATCAACAAACTATCTGATAAATGGCAAGAGGTAATTCAAAATAATGGTGAATATACTATTGATTAAAATCAATTCATTTTTAAATTATTAATGAATAAATTATAATTTTACTAAAACAAATATTATCTATGACTCAACCCAATATATATATATATATATGTATATTGAAGTAGCCATAAGCATTACTTCAAATATTGATCACACGACTCCTGATCAATAACTGTTGCAATTAGTGAATTAACTACTGACGCAGTTATGAACCTCAAAATAAATAAGGAATTCATGTTAAGTCCATGGGAGAAATGTCTTCATAATATTTCCTTTGCATCTTCAATCTTATTACCATGTCTGGCTTTCTTTTTACGAAGTAATATATGTACACACCTAATTATTAAATTAACCCACAGATTTCTATCACAATTGAGTGCAGAAACCTTTATGAAAGTCACACATAAAGATACACAAATACACTCACATACATATATATATATATATATATATATATATATATATATATATATTTATATATATATATATATATATATATATATATATATATATATATATAGTACAATTTAATGGAAACTCAAACTCGGTTAAGTCGTCATGATAAATTTATTTCGGCGGAGAATATTATTGCTATACTCTCCATCTCATCAGATGACTCTTTACATGCTTCCCTCCTGTCGCAAAGTAGCGAATGTGGAATTTCAGTTCTTATTCAGAAGATAAAATAAGGTGATTAAAAATAAAATAAAAATAAGAATCAGAAAATAAAAAATTAAAAAATAAAATAAAATAAAAAAATAAAAAATGAAAAATAGAATAAGGTGGAAATCAAATTACAAATTATTTCAGTCATAGGCGTGAGCAGAGGGGGTTAACATGTTATTTGCTAGAACAATTAAGAAACTAGAGTGGAATTAATCTATTGGTCAGTCCCTTCTAATTTAACATTCTTGTAGTAGTTCTGATATATATATATATATATATATATATATATATATATATATATATATATATATATCAGATAAGAATTTTTTTGTAAAAACTTAATAATCCTTTTTGTTTTATTTTAGTTTTTTATTAAAAAGTTAATTAATTACCTGGATTTTATCATTTCTAGAGGAATATAATAAAGGCAAAACCAATATTATTTTAAGCATTACTTATTAGAAAACTTTACATCATTAAAATGTTATAACCACAAATAAAATCATATAAATATGTATAAAAGGTACTCTTATATTTAGATTGCTACATATAAATATTTTGGTTACAGAGTTTCAATATTAAATATATATATATATATATATATATATATATATATATAGTAATTTACTATGCTTTTTGCTTAGATGTGGCACAAGCAAGACAAGCAAACCTTCACAATTGAGTTCAAGCATCCCATTCACTCTGCCTTGTACCTCATTTAACCAAAAGCATAGTAAATTACCGTATATATATATATATTATATATATATATATATATATATATATATATATATATAGTAATAATCATATATATATATATAGTAATAATCAAACATGCTTAAATATATATATATATATATATATATATATATATATATATATATATATATTTAAGCATGTTTGATTAAATAGTAGACACATTTTATCTATATAATTTAATTAAAATCCTTTCATGTTTCCTGATAAGAGTCTTGGTTTCAGGTTGGAATTGTTAGGTGAAGTTACCAAAATTGTCCCAAGCACTTTCAGACCTTTCATTGGCCATTATCAGGGGTTGCTTGCATGTGTAAAGTGTGTTTTAAAGATTTTAAAAGTTTTTTTAGTTTTTATTACATAACAAAACTATGCAAAGGCGGAATTGGATAAAACTGAGGTGCTGATGAATTTAAAAAACAGAATTTCTATCAATGAAAATAGAATACTATCAAGAAATACAGAATATTAAAAACAAATTTTAAAGCATTTTAAAGTATTGTCAATATTTTCAAAATTAATTCTGTTAATTTTAAGTTTTTTTGTTTCTTTTATGTAGGGCTTCTAGGATTTGTGGTCGTATGTTATCAATTTCGTAAGCAATTATAGTGGTGTTTTCAACTAGAATTTTTCAAAACTTGGATTTAGGAATAGAATGGGTTTTAAGATGTAAGGCTATGGAGCTAGAATCATTAAGGAGCATTGTAAGTCGTCTAGAAAGAGTTGTAGAGGTAAGACCAACATATGCATTATTTTCTTTGGAGACAGTCTCCCAAGGGACATTTGAACATATATGCAATGTTTTTCCATTCAAGAAATTCGGTAGAGGGAGAAGTGTAATTAGAAATAATTAGGCTGAATGTTTTAGATTTGTTGTAAATAAATGACTAGTTTAATTATTTTGGTAGGATCGGTAGGGAGAACATTTTTTTGGATAAGGTTTTTTTCATCTATCTTTTAATTACTATGAAATTGGTTTTTGTAGTATAGGTTTATTGATTGTTTATAGTTTTGGTTATTGTCTATGTTAGGTTGTTCAGGTTTATTTATGAATTGTTTAATTTCAGTATCAATAATGTACTTGGGAAACCCATTATTGATAAGGTTTTATTTTATATTTTTAAGTTCGTTAAGGAAGATAGTCCGAGAGGATGATAGTAGCTTAGCTCTGGAAATAAGCGTTTTTATAATTGTTATTTTATAGTGGAAAGAGCATTCACTTTGGAAATTGAAGATGAAGGGATAAATGTTTGTAAGTTTTTTATATGTGGAGGTGATTAATCAGTCAATATTGGCTGTTTGTATTAGTTCACCAAGAAATGGAATTTTATTGTTGATATTGATTTCTTGTGAGAAACATATATATATATATAGTCTAGGTTCTGAAATGCCCTATATATATATATATATATATATATGGGCATTTCAGAAATGCCCTATATATATATATATATATATATATATATATATATATATATATATATATATATCGGGCATTTCAGAACCTAAACTCTGTATATATGTCTCTGTGTGTATATATAGAGAGATGCTAAGAATTTTCATCTTTGAAATGTTCATAGAAAACTAAGTTCTGAACAAAGGTGTTTGTGTTTCACTGAATGTTAATGTCCATGAGAATGGCAGGAACAGAAGAGCAGGCTAAGCTCTTTAGTCTTTGCATGACAACTAGTTTGGGAGAATGAAAACTGAATTCCAACCAGCACTAATCTGTTGAAAAATTGACCTTGTATTGCATCCTACTGTAGGATATATATATATATATATATATATATATATATATATATATATATATATATATAGTATTATTCAGTCCAGTTAAACTGGAGTTGGGAGTAATTCCATCACGACAAAAAAATCATTCAACAGTGAACATTTAAATTTTCCTGGTAAAGAGCTCAATGTAACTGACATTACAGAGCAATAATTTCTTTAAGAAAAACAAAAACGGTCACATTAGGATTATAAATTTATTTCCATCCTGTTATGGGTTTTCATATAAATCAAAAACACCAAAAAAAAACAAAACAAATAGGACTTCTTCAGATCTTATGGATAAAATAAATCTGAATTATTTTATCCATAAGATCTGAAGAAGTCCTGTTAGTTTTTTGTTTTTTTTTTTGTGAATGTGACCGTTTTTTGTTTTTTATTAAAGAAAATATAAAGAGAAAGAGAGAAATAGAGAGTATTGAAGCTAGGAACTGGGATACAATATATATTTCACAATCAATGAATATTCAGATGCACTATTTCACAAACATTTTACAAAGGTTCAAATTATTAGCTAAAGCAAAAATATGAGTAAAACATAAACTTAAATTTATGACGTAAAGTTCACGATGATGAAAAATCTAATACATCAAATTTAACATGAACTCTGAAAAACTTGAACAAACATTTATATGAAAACAGGAGAGAATTAGTTAAAGAAATAATTAAACAAACTTTATGTTAAGTCCTTCATAAGTATTTTTCAAAATAGAGATTGCTGTTAATATTTATTCATGCACCCCGCCCATATATATATATATATATATATATATATATATATATATATATATGTGTGTGTGTGTGTGTATTTGTGTGTGTATATGTGTATGTGATTGTGTCCTTATACCTGTATACAGACATGATTACATATCAGCCATCATTTTTCATAGAAGCTTTTATTAATTATATATATATATATATATATATATATATATATATGTAGAGAGAGAGAGGGAGAGCAAGAGAGAGAGAGAGAGGGGGGTATTTATTATATATGTGTGTTGGGAGTGCAGATACATCACTGTTATGCATGCATGAAAGCATAAAATCATTTAAAAGGTTTTAAAAGAAAAAAAATGTTTATGAAAATTTCAAAAACTATTTTGCTTTATGTCATAAAGGAAATAATATTTTGGGGAAATTATTTTTCTTTTTCTTTTTGGGGGTGGAGTTTTGATTAACAGGAGCTCAAGTGACAAAGTTCCTTAAGATGACAATAAATCCTTGTTTCTTTAGCACCAACTTGTCCAAAAAAATAAATTAATTGAATGAAAATGTATATAAAAAGAAATAAAGAAATAATCAATACTATTTCCTGTTAATCTCAAATCATTCCAAGTCCTTTAAACAGTCAATTTCTCTCTATCTATCTCTCTCTCTCTCTCTCTCTCTTTCTCTCTCTCTCTCTCTCTCTCTCTCCAATCATATTTGCTAAGTTATTAAGCAGCTTGACAGGAAAATAATTGTCTTTTTTTTTTCTTTTATTCCTCCTTTTAAGGGTTTTGACATAGTCCTTTTTTTCTTTTTTGTTCTATGGTGTTCTTTCATAGAAAGAAGGAAATTAATTTTATTTTCATTTCCCTTTGTTTTCTAAATACCTTTTAACATTCATTGT
>OY757926.1:77048101-77135601 GCA_963585895.1 Sepioteuthis lessoniana
ATAATATGTATAGGAAATTTAAGTCAATACTTTTTGTGCAGGACCTTAAAGCAAAATTTACCATTGATTTCAATTAATTTGTTAATTATTGACATTAAATATGTATGAATCTATAAGAGTTATACAAGTGTATACTTACTGTTGAGTCTGTAGTAGTTTTTAAGCTAATAAGAATCAAAGGATGAAATCAGCCATAAAGAAATTATGTTCAGATCATATAGCATGTGTTTTGCAAACAAATGACACTTTATCATATTTTAGTGACTCACAATTATACTTGATTTTATTTTATTCATTATATATTCATAAATGGCCTTATTACCAATTTCAGTGGTGTTCTATTATCATTAATTAGATAAAAAAACTGAATAGGGTTTGTTTCTTATGATCAGATGCTATTAAGTTTGACCTTTTCAAGGTCTACTAGCACAGAACCTTCATTTGCTTTAATCGAACATACAACTCTAATTAATTAAACAAGTATTTACATCCTGAAATTATGATCTTTATAGTTATTTTCATCTTTTTAAACAAATTTCTTATAAGATATTCATAGAAAAAAAACACTTTGGAAGCCAAATTGATAAGTTTCATTAAAAATCTAGTATCATCAAAGTGCAAATTACTTTTTTGCCTAAAAATGATCTCCATTGCCAGGCAGATATTAACAGTGTATCGTTACTTGAGTTTTTTATTTATAGTGTATGGTCTCTTGGGATTTTATTTATAGTGTATGGTCACTTGATTTTTTAGTTATAATGTATGGTCACTTGAATTTTTATTTATAGTGTATGATCACTTGAGATTCTATTTATAGTGTATGGACACTTGATCTTTTGATTATAATGTATGGTCTCTTGAGATTTTATTTATAGAGTATGGTCACTTGAGATTTTATTTATAATGTATGGTCTCTTGAGATTTTATTTATAGTGTATGGTCACTTGAGTTTTTATTTAGTGTATGGTCACTTGAGATTTTATTTATAGTGTATGGTCACTTGAGTTTTTATTTATTATGTATGGTCACTTGAGTTTTTATTTATAATGTATGGTCTCTTGAGATTTTATTTATAGTGTATGGTCTCTTGAGATTTTATTTAGTGTATGGTCACTTGAGATTTTATTTATAGTGTATGGTCACTTGAGATTCTATTTATAGTGTATGGACACTTGATCTTTTAGTTATAATGTATTTTTATTTATAGTGTATGGTCACTTGAATTTTTAAAAAACTGAAACCGTTTTATCTTGTCATTTATAACTTTTAGTTTTCCACATTCTGTAATTATTAGTTTAGCATAGATAAGGGATAAATTATAAAAAGCCAAATGCAAATTGAATGCATTCAATCTGTTTACTTATAATTAATTATGTTTTTGTTTTGTTTTTCTTTTCAAAGTCTTTGTCAACTATTGCATTATGCATAGGGTTCATTTTCACCTGCAATGTTATCACAGCATTTATAGATGCTATGTCATTTTGAATTTCTTCTATTTAGTGTTGGGTGACCCCTAAAATTTGATTTTCTTAATTTAGAGAGAATCAAATACAGAAGAGAGCAAAAGAAATTAGCAACCTCAGAAAAAATTACTTAATTTCATTTTTACCCTGAAAACTAAGTTTTTTCACGAGAAGAAATTAATATATCACCATGCTCTCAGATCTGTATCTTCCCTGGTACTATTTAATGTGAATGTAACAACTTGCACTACCATTCTGAATGATCTTAAATACTACTCCAGAAATATTGTCAAACATTAATGGTTTCTTAGTATAAATCAAACAAGTTCATTTTTAGATATAAAAAAACAGTAGATAATATTTCATATAAAATAAAGCACATAAGTTTTTATATTAAGTGAAGTACACTAGTTTTCAGATAAAAGAAAGTTCGCCATTTTTCTTAGAAAATAAAGCCCATCAGTTTTCATATAAAATAAAGTACACTAGTTTTCAGATAAAAGAAAAATCGCCATTTTTCTTAGAAAATAAAGCCCATCAGTTTTCATATAAAATAAAGTACACTAGTTTTCAAATAAAAGAAAGTTCGCCATTTTTTTTAGAAAATAAAGCCCATCAGTTTTCATATAAAATAAAGTACACTAGTTTTCAGATAAAAGAAAGTTTGCCATTTTTCTTAGAAAATAAAGCCCATCAGTTTTCATATAAAATAAAGTACACTAGTTTTCAGATAAAAGAAAGTTCGCCATTTTTCTTAGAAAATAAAGCCCATCAGTTTTCATATAAAATAAAGTACACTAGTTTTCAGATAAAAGAAAGTTCGCCATTTTTCTTAGAAAATAAAGCCCATCAGTTTTCATATAAAATAAAGTACACTAGTTTTCAGATAAAATAAAGCACATCAGTTTTCATATGTATATAAATCATACTCTAGAGACATCAGTATCTACCTATTTATTTGCCAAAGTAATGGCAAGTAGAATTATCTTCTCGAAGTAAATTACTCAATAGACTTTCTTTTGTTGTTTTAATTTATTAGGAAAATTATTTTTTTCATAATTTTTCCCTTCATTTTGACGGTACCATATACTTTCTGTTGAATACTTGTAGTGAAATCTCCAGTCTATCATTATGTATTCTCTTCCCTGAGGAATCTCTATCAAGTATAATTTTATCAGGTAGATATAATGCGTGCCAAGTTAGTGACTGATGCCAATAAAATTCCTTGGCATTTCTCTTTTGGAGCGGATCTGGTTTTTGATAGAGACCATGTTGTTCTTTGATTGTTCAAAGCAAGATATTCAAAGCGAAAAATGAATAAGTGAAAAACAAGGAAGAATGAATGGGAGAAATAAAAGATAAAGAAATGAATGAAAATAGATTGGATGAATGAAATTTATTATGAAATTGAAGAAAGGGAAAATTGGCTTTTAGAATGAATAAAAAATTAATGAAAGCAAAAGAAAATGAAAAGAAAAAGATAATGGAATTTTTTTTTAAAATGACGATCTTATTAATTTATTTTAATAATTAATAAAATATATCTTATTATGGGAAGATAGATTTTTTTTTAGCATACATAAACTCTTAATATATATATATAACTATACTTTCACAAAATATAGAAAATATATGTAAAAAAAATTTTCAGAATTATGAACTGAATAACGGAGTTTTTAGGCACGCAAACAAATCGAACTCAAACTTGGGCTGCAAATAGAAACAGACCATCAATTCGTTTATTTACAATTACTAATTGAAAAATGAGTTATAATACAAAATGAAAGATATAAAAAGAGGAAAAATGTTCAAAGAAATAAGGGAAAAATTAAGCAGCTAATTAAAATTAAGCATAATAGAAGGGGATTTCTTTGTTGACGTACTGGTTTGAGGAAAAAATAACAAGTTGGTGTCTTTTTTAGGATTAAAGTTATATTTCGGTAGTTGAGTGAAAAGGGTATGGCATTTTGACTTCTGAGTGTTACTTTGGTCAATTTGATGAATTTGTTCAAAGTAGTCGTTGAAGAAGTGGTAAAATGTAAAGATATTTTAAAGGAGTGGATTTATGGAAGAAGAGTTCTTTGTTCACCTGACCCGTGTTTTTAGTGTGTCTCTCCAATTGTTGGGTCGCTCTTCGGCCGGCCGTATTGTGAACTGCGCAGTTCTGGTCGGATGTGCTTCATCAATAGAGATCCCTCTGGCCTCAGAGGGGCAGTCCCCCTGGCTTTAACCCTCTCGGAGGGCTTAGATTAATCGCCAGGTGCCTGAGGTACCCCTCTTTAGGGGAATGCTGACGGGATATTTTTGAAAATGCTGGGCGCGTATGGGCTACGGTCCTGCGCCCAGACCCACCTTAAAAAGACCTTGTGCCATACTCGTCCGGTTGGTGGGCCGGAAGAAAAATAACAGTTCTTTGTTTTTTCTGGGTGGCACATTTTGCTCCTACTGGTTAAGAAAACTCCCTACTTTGGTATATGGGAATGTCTATTCTTTTTTTTCGCTCAGCGTAAAAACTCCAGTAGCAGACACCGCACGTTACATGGTAAAAGGCCAGCAAACACGAGTGTCCAAACAACTACTGTTTGAAGGCTAACTTCTCGTGTTGCCAATTTTGCTGACGTTGGGATCCTGGAGAGCTGACCGCCCGTCTTCTTAGACATCCGTTTTCTCGCTACCGACTCGTGGACGTCTCGCCTGTTCATTTATAGGAATTTGATGAGCAAAATAGGCTCCTTTGAGCCGTTTCTAAAAAGTATTTTCTGGGCCTTTAATGGACCGAAAAACAATTTATCATTGCGAGGGAAAAGCTTTCTAGATTCCTATGGATCCCTTTTTTCCTAGAAGCTTCCTTTATCCAAAAGCTACGACAATACGGTCCAAATGTTAAAATTAAATTGAACTTAATGGAGCTTACTTCCTTCTTTTTCCTCTTACAGTTTTAGCAAAGAACCAGGAGAGACATATTTTAGCCTTAATTTCACTATTTTTAAAAGGAAAGCATGAATCCATCTTTTCTCCTGGATTAATGGAGAAGACTAGGTTTTCTAATATTGATGAAAAACTTGGAATTCAAGCACCCCTACCAACAGAACAGCATGGCAGGGAAATATGCCACAATAGAGTTATTTAAAGATTAATACAGAAAACTAGTCTTTCTTGTCTTATTAAGCAACCAGATTAAGAGAATGAAAACTTTTGAGTTATAAAAAATACAACTTGTGTTGAACGTGCTTATAGAAGGGAAGCAAGATAAATTACCATTATACAAACAAGATAGAAGGGAAGCAAGATAAATTACCATTATACAAAATACTGAAATGTTTTACCCATTTCAGTATTTCAAAACTCTCCCGGAGAAAAAAAATCCATTTGTTTTTTTGTTACTTTTTTTTCTTTTGAATTTATTTTTACAATGGAGCTAGCTAATCAATTACCTGTCATTTCCAAAACATTACAATTCTATAATTTGTAAAACCTTTTAATATTTTCAGAGTTTTGACTTACCTTTTATATTTATCATGAACGTTTTTAGTCGGTCCAAAGAGCTAAAATCCTTTCTACACGAAGGAAAATAGTATGAATTGAAACAAAATAAATGAACAGGAATAAAGAACTGTATAGAAAAGATAAGAACACCTTTTTATAACAAATGGACACTTGAGAAGAAAGAAGGAATTAATAAATCGGTGAGTGAAAGAAAAAAAAAGGAAAAACTTCCAATCGATGAAAGGAAGACAGAAGCAATAGAGAAGTAAATAAAGGGAAATATTTTATTTGGAATGAATCAAAAAAATAAAAAAGAAAGAAAGAAAGAAAGAAAGGTAATGTTAGGGGAAAAAAGCACATCATATTCTTATTTATTCAGGTATATTTCAAAAAGATGAAACCAAATGAATCCAATGCTCAAATGATAAACATTAGATCAATGAGTAAAGTAAAATGCAGAATGAATGAAATTCTCAGCTAATGGATCACGCAGTAGTTTCTTAACTATAAGCCATAACATGTAGCTGTGCGCTCATGAAAAACATACATGTGAAACTGGCATAAAAGAACGGACGACAATCAAACTCACAGCACGGTAATGGTTAGTTAATAAGTTTAGTTTAGTATACGGCACCCAGTGTAAATCAAACTCACTGCTTTAGTAGTAAATGGTCTTTGAAACTAGCTTGCTTACCAAAGCACCACAATTGGGTTGTTAGAGAGAGGGGGGGGGGAAGCACTTTCTTTTTTTGGGTAATACTATACTCTTTGTGTTACTCGGTTGTTCCCAAACTATAATTCAGAACAGTATAAATGCGCCGTGAAAAGGTATACGCAAAAAGTTATTTCAATTGCAGTAGAGCATTTGACAAATTTGGAATAGAAATTAAACTTTTATTTTTCATCATTAAAAACAGATTATGATAGAGTTTGAAACTAAAGGATTGACACTCCAATATTTTTAAATGGCCGGCGTGGACCACGTGGAGCAGAAAAAAAATCTAAAAATAGGATCCAAGACTAACTCGTTCCCGAATCAAAAGTAGTAGGGAGTCAATAAATTAGATAGTTTAACAGGTGGGCAGGATATATTAACATATATACAAAAATGGCAGTTGAGGTAGTAGAGTTCTGTTGCCTTTTGTTATATCAAAAGGAAGAACAAATGAGTTGAATATATTGATAGTTTTCAATTTTGAAGTTTTATTAACAGCTTGAGACGAAAAGAACACTTGTGCTCTAAGTTGCAGGAGGAGGAAAACAGTTGTAGAGTTGAGAAGGAATAAAGACGCTGAAGTCAAAGCAGGAGTTGAGATGCTGTCATCAGGACAGGAATTAAAATGCTGAAGTCAAAGCAGGAGTTGAAATTATCCAATTTGTTTCTCCGCGGATCCATTGGTTTAGAAGGAAAGATGAATGATGAAAGAATAATTTCCCGGACACCAATGGTCCATAAATTGAATGTGCTCTCCTTATGGTGTTGCGTAGCCATATTCACGAATATGGCCATGTGCGAAATAGACATGTAATGTTCATTAACGATAGAACATATAAAGAACATAGGAATCTCAATATTGGAAAACACGTAACGACTTCTTGTTCAGGTACGAAACCTTTTTATTAACTTTGAGTTAAAGGTTTCGACGTAAGGAGGAGAGACACAATCTTCTATGCTGTCTTATTCATTTGGCCCCCAACTCGAGCGTCCCCCACCGGGCGCACGTTCGCCTCGCGCCTGCGAGCTCCAAAATCGATCCTTCTCGTTTGGCGTCTAAAACCCGACTCTTATTTTCTTCAAATTCTCATACGAACTTCCGCGTGCTTCCGGTGCGTGACGTCACCCGCACCTTGTCACCCAGTATCGTCTCGGACTGTTATGACATCTGAGTGACACCTCCATCCGCTCGCACGCACCCGCGTTAACACCTGCTTCAATGTTACACCCAACCAACCCATGTGCTGAGCCGAAAGGTTCTCAGCCTAACTAAACTCAAAGGCATGAACCGAAATCCCTCGGCTATTTCATAACAATGGTGCTTAGCGGACTGCTCGAAATATTTGAGAGAGAGTCTGTGAAGAAGAGTCAGTGAAGAAGAGTGAATGTGTGCTCTCAGATTGGCTGGTCTTTTCTGCTGTTGGAGAAGAGAGAGAATATGTGCTCTGTTGAATGGCATGTCCTGCTGCTGGTCAGTGGGAAAGCGAGAAGAGCGAATGTACTCTCTCATGTTGGCTGGTCTGTCCTGCTGCTTGCAAGACAGGAAGTGAAGAGATGTTGAGGGAGCAATGCACAACTTTTTATGTTGCCGGGGAGGGAGGTGACCCAGGCAGAATGGCATCAGTCATTCTCATTGGGCGAAATATATAAATTCGGCCAAAGCTATTCCCGCCAAAAATTATGATTTGAAATTCTTTCAGCAACAATAGTTTCGGTAACCTGATTGGACAGAGTAGAGACATGCCGTGTGTTTTCATCTACGTCAACGCATTTTGAATTTGTCCCACGTAAAAATAAATCTTGCGTTTGTTGCCGGTTAAATGACATGGATACCCATATATATTCTGTTTTCGATAGCTCGATATCTCATTCTTCGCTCTCCCAGCTAGCTACACATGGCTCAAGACAATGTGACTGATTTCACTTTCATATCAGATCTTCCTAGCGAGCGACACATCACCACGTAGAGATAGAGACCACAGCCAACTTGGGAGAATATACAGCCAGCAAAAATATATTCACTGCCATAATGAAAATGATATATTTGCCACACTCCAATATTCTAAACTTAGCATGGA
Organism: Sepioteuthis lessoniana; assembly: GCA_963585895.1. Classification (NCBI taxonomy): domain Eukaryota; kingdom Metazoa; phylum Mollusca; class Cephalopoda; order Myopsida; family Loliginidae; genus Sepioteuthis; species Sepioteuthis lessoniana. The sequence continues at coordinate 77,055,844 of OY757926.1, forward strand.
TTTCAAAATCGCTTCACACATACAGATACACATGCTTAGTTAGCGGCCAGACGAACTCTTCGCTGCAATGTACTCTTTAGTTTCTCAATAAACGTACTCACAGATATGTTCGAACAACACACATTTAAATTCACATAATATTTGTATCAGTCACACCCACAACCACTAAAATACCTAACAAATAATATCCGAACATTTTTTAACTTTGTAATGTTTTTTCTTATCTATTAATATATAAAATTGTCTCTTTATGTTATTACACTGTCGTTAAATTTCCTTTTGTCAGCGTTTTTTTATATTATTTAATGTTACCCTCCACAAAACTGTGGGAGCTACACATTTAATACTGCCTCCACAAAACAATTATGTAAAAAGTAAAGTTGGCGACCCGAAGGCTCGCTTTTCGATAGCCACTACCCCAAGGAGTGAGGGAGGGCGCTACAACTTTCTCTGGATTGCTCCACTTTACCCTTGATCTTAACCTTATAATGCTGAGTGTTAAGCAATGAGACATCACGTACCATTTTTTGAGTCTTTGGTATGACTCAACTTGAATCCAGGTCTGCCGGGCCATTGGCGAACACTCTAACCATTATCCCAATGTCCGGTATTATGTAAAAAACTTATCTAATATTCGCTTGAAATCCTGTATTATACTTTTTTTAAAAAATAAATACCCATTGCATTTTAAATTTCTATTAGAGAAGAGTTCCTTTTCGTATCCGAAAAAGCTTCAAATATTTTGATCCGGTTTTCATTGGCCCAGCGGTTAGAGTGTTCGCCAATGGCCCGGGAGACCTGGGTTCAATCCCAGGTCGAGTCATACCAAAGACTTTAAAAATGGTACTTGATACCACCTTGCTTAACACTCAGCATTATAAGGTACGGTTCAAGGGTAAAGTGGAGCAATCCTGGGAATGGAGTAGCGCCCTCCCCTACACCTTGGTGTAGTAGCTATCGAAAAGGGAGCCTTCGGATCACCCTCGACTATGGTCGCTAACTTTACTTCTTACTTTACTTTTTAAATTCATATCTCCGCTAACATTAACGGCAAAGATTTCTGCTCACTGAAAAAGAAAAAGAGTTCTAATATAAATAACAACACATTTCACATAACCATCTTTAATTTACGGAATAGAAAAGTAATTACAAATAATGATGTGATTTAGATTATTTTCTTAAGATAGAATGTAAAAATAGCTTTTTAAAAGACTCTGAATTTACATACAAAGTGCACCAAAATGTTTTTGTTGCTTCTAAAATGCACCGGAGTGTGAAAAATAACTGATGCAACTCGGTGGAGAAACGAACGAGAAAAAAAGAAACAAGAAAGAGAAAAGAAGGAAATGGTGACTGAACTAAAAAATTGAGTTGAACCGGAAATGAAAGATTTGTTGCTTGGTACTTTGAATGTATCTCTAGTGTTTTGTTTTCTCACATTTCAAACACATTCACTTGTTCCGCAATCAAACTATTTGATATTAGTGATGAGACAACATATAACTCATCAAGAATAATGAAAAGAAAATGGCTGAAACGTGAAATATGAATGTTACTCTTTTCCATGTTGAGGCACCTCGGGTGGTGTAATGGTTAGCAAGGTAGACTAGCAAACCTACACGAGTGAGTTCGATTCTCATTGGGTGCCCAATTCATGCGGCCTTGTGCTTCATCAAAGCAAAAAAAAAGCTTAGTAAATTACCTCTTTTCCATGTTGACACTCAGTAAAGTGCCTATCTAGATTTAAAAAAAAAACCTTAGTAAATGACCACACTGGTCATTTACTGAGGTTAGATTAGTTTGGTATAAAATCAGAGGTATGAAGCACTTAGTGAGAAACAAATTCACTTGAATAGCCTGTATTTGAAATTCTTCATTTCACAAATCATCTTGAAAAGAGGTATTCATTCCTAAAGTGTTTTGTAATATAATGTCCTTTCACCACTCTCATTAATCTAGGGGTGAATGTCTCGGGTATTTTCGGGAGAGGTAATTGACAGGTGACAGTTTAAATGTCATAATCGTTGAGACAAGTAGAAGAATCACGTGGGCGTTCGTTCATTGGCTAGAAGCAGTCACGTGGGATTCAAGAGATACGAATTTTAGTCAGTTTGAAAAGAGACTAAACAGTAAAACCAAATAGTTTGTGACTTGGTGAAACTTCTATTCACCCCCATTGGAGTTGTATGGCACACTTTTTACAACACCCCAGGGCCTGTTCTGGACTTCGGTCCGGAGCGTGGCTCTGCAAAAGGAATAATGGCAGACTTTGGGCCTTTTAAGGCACCTAGTTTCGACTAGGCTACCCTCGGGTGGGCGAGCTGCACTTTTGTCTCCTTTGTAACCCATGTATGGCACTAGACCTCGCGTCTAGTTTAAGCCGTAAACTGACATACGTGCCCAGACCCACATTTGGGTTCGTGAAACAGCTTACCTCATCAGGCTCACATTGCACCAAGTGAGCCGATCAGCAGCATAGACCAGCAGGGTTCGAGTCTCGGCTCGTTCCCGACCTTCCCCTCCCCTTTATCCCCACTTTAATCGGCCTTCGGGCTTTTGACCTTGTGTCAAGTCGTGTCTGGTGGGAGGCAGCGACAAATAACATCGCCATTGGAATTGTAAAAAAAACTGCTTATTAATGAAAAAATATCCCCTTTTGTCCATCGAATGGGAAAAGCCGATAGTTGTCTTTCTTTTGAGTTTGGTCAGGAGAAGAAACATGTCACTTAGAGAAGTTGAGGAGTTAAGAATGTAGGAGTAATCGCCCAGCCTTATTCACAAAGAGAGCGAGCAAAATCCAGTCACATACCGACTGACCTAGTCAGAGAGAAAAATGAAAGAACGAAGGAAGAAAAAAGAAAGGGCATATGAGCAACATAGGAGGTGCCCGTGGTGTAATGGTTATCGTCGCAGGAATTGGACACGGCGACACGAGTTCAAATCCTGGACGAGGCTGATTGCATTTCACATAGCACTAATACCCTTGGGAAAGCTATGAATCCAATTATTCTCCTTCCAGCTATGGGTAAATAGTAGGGCAGACTAGATTCTTCAAACTTGGGGAGGCAACTAGTCTAGGAGAAGGAAAACTCTGAATTCAAACCTGTTAAACCCCGCTTAAAAAAATTGACCTTGTGTCATATCCTGCCCGAGCGGAGGGGTTGGGTAAATAGGATATGAGTAACATGGATCAGATAGTTTCAATAAGATTTGTGAGCAATCATACTACAAAATAGAAATTTATTTTGCGAAGACAAATGAATAAATCTTTAAACTGTAAAGCAAATTACCTTGTGCGCAAGAGTATGTGAGGGAAAATGTCCTTCAAAGAGAAAAAGTCATTGTCGAAAGAAATATTGTTTATGAGCACGTGATGTATTTTCTGATTATAATAATAATAATACAGTTACTTACTCGGTGGGAATCTTCATTTGTTCGTTGTGGTCTGTTCACTAGTGAATGTGTCACTGTCGATCTTTTTGTTTGTTGGATCAAATTGTCTTTGACCTGTCAGATACATTAATGTGTAAGTATATTTTGCGTAATACGTGTTGATAAGCTGGTTGGCCGCTTGTAATATGAGGTTGTAACGCTACGGCTCTCATACAGACGTTTGTAATGTTACAGTTCTCACATGGACGTTTGTAATACAACTACATCACATAGATACTTGCACCGCCATGGTTCTAACGAGTCTATGAGTGTCAAACTATGCCTTAAGTTTTAGTTCGACCCCCGCCGTAATCTCACCGTGAGAAAAAGTTACGAACTCACAAAATATAATCTTGGTTCGCTAATATAAAAATTTATTCGGTACTACGCCTCTTAGTAGTCTTCGAGAAGAAAAGAGAGTATGAAAGATGAGTCGACTGCTTTAGTTTGACAGAGAGAAATAAAACGTCATGAAGAGCGAGAGGGCAGACACAGATCTTGATATTATCTTTCTCATTTTCGGTTGTAGTTCTCACACGTGTGAGTTCGCTGTTTCCGTCTTCACAGCTTTGCGTTTGGGCTCAAACTGTTCGTCTTTTGCTGTTTTCCCACCAACGGCTTTTTCGTTTGAATTTCTTCTAGCCAATCAGAATTCATCACCGATTTGCTACTGATATATTTATATTTTTTACCCGAGCGTCTGCTGCTATCCCGACCTAGACATTCCCATTCGTTTCTCCCTTCTCCCTACCTCCCCCTTCTCTTTGCTTGCCTCGATTATCTTTCTCATATATGTTCATTTCCTTTTCACCGTCCCGTGGTCGACCAGTAAATCTCAACCTGTGTCCTTAATTGTTTTACACATTGCTATCTTACCTAGACTGCCGCAGTCTTCTTGCCTGCCGTAAGATTAGTGGTCTGTCATGCCTTCTTGATGTCTACTATGATCTGTTCGGTATTAGTATTTGTCGAGTCCCCTACCAAACGCGCGATTGTGGCACAAGACTTATTTTAAGGTGGGTCTGGGTGAAGGGCCGTAGCCCAAACACGCACGGCATTCCCAAAAATACCTCGGGGCCTGTCAGCATTCCCCGGAAAAGGGACGCCTCAGACGCCAGACGATAATCCTAATTAGAGTGTTAGAGCCTAGGAAGAAGGCCCCTTGAGGTTCGGGAAGTATGTCTGTCTCGGCTGCGGAACGCAAATGCTGGGCTTCTCCGACACCTTCGTCAGGCGGCCTTGACCAACGAACCAGAAACACACAAGAGCCGAACAATGCTGGCCAGAACAACACGGTCGGCAAGTCCGTTTTTGGCAACTTATAGTCGTGTTGCTATTGGCTGAAACATCTACTTCATAGAATCACGAGGTTTGTTTGCAACTATGTCTGTGTGAATCTATTTACAACTACGTCTGTATGGGTTTGATTTTCGCTCCAAAATTGGTGCCTAGTTGTCTCTAATTTCTTTTTTATTTTTTACTTTATGTAAGGTTTGTAATGTAGTGGAAACGTGAGTAAAAAATGAATTAACAGAGTACTACAAATTAGAAAGTTTTATTGATAAAATTCCGCTGAATTATATCGACTGATCTTTTTTCAGATGTCCTGGAAAGAAATGGTCGTAAAAGTTCTTGTGTGCGGCAACGGTTTTTGTAGTAATATCTGGTGATAGTAGCGGATGGGTTAGCGCTCTGGGCATCTCAGCTGTTTCTTATCCAAGTTGGTGCCTAGAAGTCGTGATGATAGCGTGATTCTGGTCAGTCAGTACCGCAAGAGAGGTCGGTGGAGTATCAGTTTTTAATATTTCAGTCTCCAGGCCAACTGATTTATTTTAAGCACTCGTTACAAATATTGTTACAAATGTTTTGGAGCATGAAGCCCCCGGCGTATCTATTGACTGAGTGGATCAACACGATTCTTAGAAAAGCTGCGTTCTTTGAATGTTTGCTGATTGGTCCAAAAATTATGATAAAAATATATGAATTTGGATCCCGTGCCAAAGTTGAGCCAGTTTTTGAGACCGTTTCTCACGCAAAATGTTCGTCTGTTTCTTATTGTGAAGATTAATTAATTTCCCATAATTTTCATTTCTTTTCTTTCTTTTTTTTTCTTTAATAGCACGACCGTAAAATAAAGTGATTTGTGACGAATGTGTCTGTCATCGGAATCAAGTGACAAACTATTTTTTTCAGAACAGGCGATTATAAGACAATTTTTTTTACCAATATGGATTTTAGCCTTTTCTTGTTGAATACACTAATTAATGTATAAAATGCGGGTAGACAAAGGGCAGGTTAAAAAAAACTGTTGAGAATCAATTCTGATTAAAATGATTTGTAGAATCAAGGAATTAGCGAACTTTAATGAATTTTGATTGTATTATTTTTTTAAAATTGAAATAAAGGCAATAAGCAAAAACTGTGATTCTTGATTTTATATATATATATACTTGTAGATCCTACGTTTCTCAGCACGTATTCTTCTCTTTTTTTAAATGTTAAATTTTATCTGTTGTTATCTTGTTCCTAATGTTTGGATTATGACAAAATATTTTTCAACCCGACTCTCCCCATGTATACCTCTCTGTCAAATCTGTTAAATTTTGATTTTGCACCTGCAATCTATTGAAAGAAGATTTTCATTTTATATCGTTTTTGACAAAAATAAATGAATGAATAAATTAGCAAATAAATAAAACATAAGAAACGAAGTTTGTCATTGACAAAATATTTGCAAATATTCTCTTTTTTTTATTTTTATTATAGAACTGGCAGATCACTTATAATTTTTACTGACATTATAAAGATAATTTCCCATTCTAGGCAAATCAGCGTTGGAATGCAAATAGTACAAAAACTTCAGAGGATTTTTTTAAAGTGTGTGTGTAGTGCGGGGTTATTTGGACACGTGTATTTTAATGCAATTTTTCTGTTTGATAAATTATTCTGCGATTAATACTTATTCTACCAGTCATGCTATTTACTCTTTTTTTTTTTTTTTTTAATAATTTAAAGAAAAATACAAGTTTTAATAATTCTTTAGAATTTCAATTTCGACATCAATTCAATGTATTAATTTCCAAACGAGTAAAAATGCTTTTAAACATTTTACTGAAATCTAGTTGGGAAAAAGTGAAATAATGTTTTTCCCCCTAAAAGCAGAAAATCAGTCAATTTCAAATTTGTATACCAAATATTGTTCTGCTATTTTGCTCTCTTCTTGATATTCTTAGTGCGCTTCAGTCAATCCATTCTTGAACACTTTGATAAAAAAAAAACAAAAAAAAAAAACAATTTTGTAACAGAAAATAATCACTTATGATCAACCAGGCAAATTTATTCCGATACGGAAGACTCATGAGAGTCCAAACTGAGATTTTATTGTTAGAACAATTTCTGTTCTGTTAATGACTTTTCTCAAAGTTAATCATTAATACAGGCACTCCAATGGTGTTGGGCTATTTAAGGTAAAAAGCATTGTCTTTGTTTTTTTTCAATGGTTGTTTCGGGTATAATAATTTTTACATACCGGCGTTAATAAAGCAACGCACCCCACCCAACAATAACACAAAAAAGTGAAAACAATAACGGTCAGAGATAAAAGAAGACAAGTGTAAACATTATATATAACAATGAGGAATGTATTTAGTAAGTTCATACATTTACAGTGTAACCCGGATATAAGAGCGTTTTTATGCCGGGATCCTGTGGGTCTCTTATATCCGGGTTTGCTCTAATTTATATACATTAACACAGGCTCTAATTTGGGACCCGAGAAAAATCGCTCTTATATCTGGGTCTCTAATATTAGGGTATCTTATATCAGGGTTACACTGTAATTGTTAAATAAAAGAATGTTTTTTATGGCATTCTACTTCTTTCTGATAGTTAGCATGAATACGTTCAGCAATATATATATATATATATATATATATAAAAGTCAAATACTTGAAAATGTTTTGATAGTAGATGTAATCTATGCTTGGAGGAAAAAATACAAATAATGATATACCAAGACCCTGAAAAATTGTTAAATAAGAGATGTGAATTAATTGCTAGATTTAGACATAGGAATAAATTTAAACTATAGAAAAATTATCATAGATAATACTTAAATAAAAAAAAACAAAGGATTAAATTGAGATTTAAGGTAAATGAATAAAAATAAAATAGAATAAAAAAATGTATACATACTCTTCAATGGAGGGGTAACTGAATTAATAAGGCACGAAAATAAAATTGAAATTAAAAATTCTAATTTTAAATTTTGAATTTAATTTAATATAAGTATTACTGTATCCTTACGTAAAGTTATTAAAGAAAGTTGTATTTATCTAAATTAGTATTAAATCTGGAGTTTTAAGTCAAAATGTATTTAGAATTAAAAAATAAAAAAATAAAAATTAATTTACTATAATTCCAACCGGCAATAAAATAAAAAAAAAACGGAAGTGGGCTAAATGAGGAGAAAACTCTTCCCCGCTCTTCTCTCCCCTCCTACCCTTCTTTCCTGTGTTTATTTTGAATTATTTTATCCATAAGATCTGAAGTAGTCCGGTTGATTTTTTTGGTCTTTTTGACTTATATCAAAAACCCATAACAGGATGGAAATGAATTTATTGTCCTAATGTGACCGTTTTTTTTTTCTTAAAGAAATTGTAGTCCGCTTGTAGCCGTGTGGTCTGAAACCTTAATCTATCGTAAAGTTAGACGGGTTTCGATCCCGGCTTCGAGCGTCCTGCGGGTCTAGCCACACTGAAGAGTTCTGATAGAACGAAACAGTCTACCAGGGAAGGAGTAGCGCCCTCCCCTACACCTTGGTGTAGTAGCTATCGAAAAGGGAGCCTTCGGGTTACCCTCGACTATGGTCGCCAACTTTACTTTTTATATATATATATATATATATATATATATATATATATATATATTTCTCTGCAAAATTATAAGGGGATTCAGTGTTATCTGTTACAAGGCAAAATTATTCTGGCGAGAAGGTTCAATGAAGCCAAAAACTACACATCAATGAGTCTTCAGACTGATGATGAAAAAACAATTAATTCATGCAACATTTATTTTTCAACATAATCTCCTTTCTTATGAATAAACAAAGCTTTGTGGTAAATATGAATTGCATCAGTCAAGCATTATATGGAGAAAATTTTTTGATTAAAATTCACTTAACTAACAAGATGTGAAGGGCAGCCCAAGCAAAAATAACAGATGTGAAATATTTTATTTATGATTTATTATCTCAGGTTTGAGAACCTAGAAATACCATCTTCTGACATTTAACCAATCCCTCCATCCAAAATTGATATACCAAAATATTTCTTTTTATTCATTTAATGAAACATGAAAAATAAACCTGTTTTCTTTTGATCAAATTTAGCATTATTATCTGTCAGGCAACCAAACAATCCTAGAATAATTGAGTTGTTTTAATAAGCCATTTTCAATTACATACACAAGATTAGCTGTTTAAAAGAATTTGAAAGACTGTGTAAAATTGTGACTTGTTAAATAGATGCACAAATCTGGGGAAAGAAAAGTTTGGTGCTTCATCCAAGGAAACTGAAAAAATGATAAAACAGTTACTTAGTCTTCAAGAGAATTTATAAAACAACTAGAAGGGCTACCCAGTACTACTAGGTGAAAAGAATAGCATTAAAAATAACTGAATAATAAGAAATGTTTTTCTGTAATAAATTTCTTTTAAATTGATTAATTAATTCATTTATTTGTTGTATTTGTTTATTTTTACTCAGAAGTACACATTGGTCTAATGAGTTGAGTGTTCACCAATGGTCTGGGAGACCAAGGTTCAATCCCAGGTTGAGTCATACCAAAGACTCAAAAAATGGTACTTGATGCCGTCTTGCTAAGCTCTCAGAACTATAAGGTGAGGATCAATCCTTGGAACGGAGAAACACTCTCCCCTACACCTTGGTGTAGTAGTTATTGAAAAGGGAGCCTTCGGGTCACCCTCAACTAAGTTCGACTATATATTTTAAAAAAATCACAGTGAATTAAGATTTAACTTCATTGCAAAATGAATAAGATGAGAAATGTAAATATTTTCCCAAAGAGAAAATTCAAAAAAGTAAATGAAAATAACAATATTAAAAAAAAAACCAATTCAATCATCAATGTAGCAAATAACAAATAATCACAAATATATTCTACACAAGGCACTGAATATTTACTAAAAGATTAGAAATTATATATACACAAAAATAAAATTAGAATATTTGATAGATAATTAAGAAATTTTGATGTCTGACATCAGATATTTAAGAAAATGGTGATCTAGATTGGACTAAAATCATTTAAAACATTAAAATTGCAAAGAGAAAATGGTTGAAAGTCACCATACTTCCTTTTTGGAATTACTTTCATTATCTATGTTTCAAAGAAAAGGAAATGATAAAAAGAAATTTTTTTAATCTTTATACATTATTCTCTTAAATATTAGACATTTTAGATTGAGTATGGATTCAAGAGAAGACAATTACAGATATAATTATTACAAACGACATAACCTTAAGTTCTTTTCTTGGGTAAGATTAAGAAAAAAAAAATTCAATATGATTAGTAAACTTATTTTGAAGGTTTTGGCTATTACATAAAGGACTTTTTTAGAATAATTTTTTTTTCAAGTTCAAGTGGTACAAAAACTTTTTAGAGAATTGATTTCTTTGAAAGTTATTAAATAACAAGTTTGATGATTCTGGCTGAGTACTATTTTACTATTTATTGCAAGCTCATTATATTTTGAACTGAACACTGCTTTCATTTAAACTGTCAACCTTATATTTTGAGCTTAGTTCTATTTTACTACACACTGTAATGTTAGATACTAATATTCAAAAGTTTGATGTAGTGACTATTCATGGTCTTCACTGAGATGAAATTTTAATGTGTTTTATACTTGATTTTTTGTTAATTTTCTTAGTTCAGGTTGAGAGTATGTATTTACCCAACCCATTTGCCATGGGTAAGATCCAACTCAAGGTCAGTTTTTAAGTGGAGTAAAGATGGTTTGAATTCAAAGTTTTCCTTCTCCTAAACTGAATGTCTTACTAAGATTAAAGAACTTAGTTAATTTAAAATAATCAGAAAATGTATTTAAAAATAATTATTAACTGCTTATAGAAAACTCCTGAAATGGTATAATGGTTAGCAAGCCAGGTCAGGAGACCATTATTTAGGAATTTGATTCTTACTGAGTGTGCCCAACTTTTGACCTTCGGCCTCAATTAACATAAGTTTTACAAATTACTTATAAAAGATATTTTCAACATTCCATATTAAAATTTCTTATTACTTAGAATCTAAAGGGGTTTGACTCTAATATATATATATATATATATATATATATATATATATATATATATATTTATATTAGAGTCAAACCCCTTTAGATTTTAAGTAATATATATATATATATATATATATATATATATATATATATATATATATATATATATGCATATCAGGTAATATATATATATATATATATATATATATATATATATATATATATATCAGGGGAAGGAGTGGTGCCCTCCCCTACAGCTTGGTGTTGTAGCTATTTAAAGGGTAGCCTTGGGTAGCCTTCAGGTAGCCTTCAGGTCACCTAAGACAATGGTCACCAACTTTACTTTACTTATATATATATATATATATATATATATATATATATATATATATATATACATATATACATATATATAAAGTGAGAGAGACAAAGAGGAAGAGAGAGAGAGAGAAAGAGAGAGAGAGAGAGAGAGAGAGAGAGAGAGTAGGATACTTGGAAGGAAATTACATTTTACCAGAGAGGATATAAAAACAAACGAAAGTTAAATTTATTCAAATACTGACATCAGAAACATAATCACCTCTTTCAATGACTGTAGCCTCTCAAAGCCAAAGAAAGATTGTTAGGATGGGAGGTCCAACCACATCTTCCATTCTGACTAGATTTAGTGCCCACAGATTTTCATTTATTTTAATCACTTGACACATTTCATAAGTCAGAAACAAAGAAGTTGAATACAGTCTTTTAAACATGCTAAAGGCCCAGTTGGGGGTGAAAATTCAGATTTCTTTAAATGTGAAATAAGAAATTTTACTTTCCATTAAGCTGTTCTCATTGAAAATCAAGATGATCAAATGTTTGATGATAATAAATAAATTTATTTTTATATTCTCTTTTGTAAAATTTAATAACTTTCTGAACACCCTAATAAGTATATATATATATATATATATATATATATATATATATATATATATATATATATATATATATATATATATATTATTTGGTCCAGTTAAACCGGAGTTGGGAGTAATTCCATCAGGACAAGAAAATTATTCAAGAGTGAACACGTAAATTTTCCTGGTATAGAGCTCAATGTAACAGAGATTACATAGCAATAATTTCATTAAGAAAAAACACCTTTTTTGTTTTTTCTTAATTATATATATATATATATATATATATATATATATATATATATATATATATATATCATATACATGGAATTATTCATATTTACAAATTAAAAACACTTTCCATACAATTTCAAGTCTGTTTTTTAAATATTATTGTTCAAAATTATATCAGTACTTAATTATACTTTTTATAATATTATTTTTCTGTTTTTATAAAGCGGTTATATTAAAGAGTTTTTTTTAATTATTTTTGATTTTATTTCCATTCTTCTATAGAATTACTTTTTTCCATTTCTTCAAAAGCCTTTATATTTATAATCATCCTAAAATAAACTTGAAGAGTGTTACCAAAAAAAACAATAAAACTATTGACAATCACTTTCAAGATAACCTGAAACAAATAACAATTGGCGCATAAAAATTAATGAGTAGAAAGAAAAGCAGAATGAAATGAGAGAGAGAGAAAAAAAAGAAATAAAAAGAAATAAAAAGGAACTAACAAACTTGATTGCCAAACAAAGAAGTATCCGCTGCCTACTTTTTATGGTTAATTTTCTGTGCTAAGAAAAAGACTGAAAGGAAGAAATGAGGAATTTTTCTCAGTTTGGCCAAAAGATATTTCTTTCCGTTATGATTACTTCAAATCTAGCAAAGCTGAGCTGTCTTGTAAATCTTCTGACTAGGCACACACACACACGCACATATGCATCTATATATATATATATATATATATATATATACACACATTTGCTGATGTAATCAGCTCACTAACAACACAAAAGACTGGACACCCCACTGATAGTCAAAAGAAATAAAATCAAGAAAGAATAGTGGAAATGTTGATTTTCATATTTCATCACTTATTTATGACTTTATTTGGCAACTAATCAAACAAGGAGACATTTCCTCAAACCAAAAAATTTATATTTAGAGAAAACAAAAATTAGCATTGTATACTTGCATTCATAGATGCATATGTACACACACACACACACACACACACATATGTATATATATATATATATATATATATATATATATATATATATATATATTCATATATATGTATATATATATATATATTTACATGTATATGTATGTAGGTATACCTACATGTATGTAAGTATATGCTTATGTTTTGTTGAAAAGGTAGATTTGTTGTGAATCTGACAGTATGATAGAAATATGTGGGAAGTTGGATAAGTGTTTTATCCAACTTTCCGCATATTTCTATCATACTTATGTATGTATCTATATCAACAAAAAGGTGAGTCAATAATTATATGCACTTTTGGTCTGATATTAGAACAATAAAAGTGTGGAGAAATATTGACTTGCCTCATATACATGTATAGGTATAACAAAAACAACACACAGTCACGCAAAGACTGACACGCATGCACAATAAAAGACACCTTTTCTTTGGTTGTGAGTGTTTACTCCTTTTTAGGGGATGTAGTTGATATTTTATAGGCCCTGCCATCAGAACTAGTGCTTTTTTGGAAGGTGCTACAACAAAATTTCCATTTTCTTTTTCAACACATTCTTTATTATTGATATCATGCTTAATCATCTTGGCACAAAAATAAAATTGGATTCAGATAAGTTATCTTTCCGCCTCCAACCATTGATATCGTCTAGTTTATTCAAATATTCAATTAATGAAGATCCTCTTATTTCTCTTTAAAAGATTTTATTTATTCTACAATAAAAGTTATATTGATAAATTATTAATAATTAATAATGCTGCTGCTGCTGCTATTATTATTATTATTATTATTATTATTATTATTATTATTATTCATAAGTAGTGTTTTCTTAAAAAAGAAAAAACAGTTAACATAATATTTTCTCATACTTATATGCACCACCGATAAGATGTTGTTTTTTTTTTGAGGGGGTGTATTTTGTTCTTTCTTGTTACAGCAGTGTTTTTTTTTAATGCTATTCTAATTGTTCCTTTTTAAAAAATTTTTGTAGAATAAATCATATTTTTCATAATGTTTAGAGTAAATAATACAGACCAATATAGAATAAATCATATTTTTCATAATGTTTAGAGTAAATAATACAGACCAATATAGAATAGATCATATTTTTCATAATGTTTAGAGTAAATAATACAGACCAATATAGAATAGATCATATTTTTCATAATGTTTAGAGTAAATAATACAGACCAAATGCACTGAGTCATGGCACATCTGATTGGCTGTTTTGTTGCTTGTCAACAGCAATATAAAAATGAGGATTTGCTGGCTGAAATTCAAGTTGCTTGGAAATACATGCTGCTGCATAGTGGCACAAATCCTAGTCATTCAACATCAGAAAGTTTATAAATCCTCATCCACAATTCATAGCACTGCATTATAAAGCATCCAAAGACAATGATTCTTGAGTCAGGTTGAATCCAGTAAGAAACAAATGAGACGAAGAATGATATTAATACGTTTCAACAACGACTGAAATTATCTTTTAAAATATTGTTGACAAAGTTATTAATTATAAATCTCTTTATTTGAGTTGATCAGGTTTTGTTTTTCCTGATTTTGAGCTGGAGTTAAAAAAATATTCATTGTTGAAACTTATTACTGTCGTCAAGTAAAAACCGGACATTGGTATAATGGTTAACATGTTCACCAATGGCCCGGGAGACCTGGGTTCAATCCCAGGTCGAGTCATACTAAAGGCTCAAAAAATGATACTTGATGCTACCTTGCTTAACAATCAGCATTATAAGGAATGGGTAAAGTGAAGCAATCCAGGGAAAGGAGTAGCACCCTCCCCTACACCTCAGTGTAGTAGCTATCGAAAAGGGAGCCTTCGTGTCATCAACTTTACTTTACTTATTGCTGTCATTCCTTCTTTATCTTATTTGTTACTAGCTTATTCACACCGAAACACTTGCACGGGCACAAACACACACACACACATACACACTACTTTGCCATCTGACAGTATTTCGATGGCAACAAGAACAGAGAAAATTTGATTATTTTAATGTATGAATTGTGAGACAACTTAATACTTTTTTTTACCATTAAATTGTCCTGGTATCAACTGTTGGGGTTGAATTTTCTATAACAATAAATTGTTGACAATGAATGCTTCATAAATTCATCAATATGAATTAGCAAAGGCTAATTCTTAGGCATCAATTTTTCTATGACTTAATTGTTAGCTATAAATGTCCCATTATCTATTTTAAAGATAACGTAGCATTTTATATTCATCAGCTATCTCAACATCTAGAAATCATTTCTTTATTATATAAGTTGTTTAGAAGTTCTCACATGATCATTTGAATTTTAAAATTTCAAATTTTAAAATTTCACTCATGATAATTTTTATCACACTTCGTTTGTTTTTTCAAAAGTTTCCTGTCTAAAGTTTGCTTTCAATCCTTATTTAATGCATTTGCAATATATTCAATTACCTACTCTTAATGGCGAGTCGTTTTTGCTTTTTTTGTTTATTACTTTTTCAATTTTGTTTTTAGAAACAGAATATTTTTATCAGTGCTTTCAAAACATGATACTTGATGTCTTTAAAAAAATTATTCCATTAGAAGTTAAGATAAGTTTGCAAAAAACAGAAAAATTAAAAAAAAAAAAAAATTAAACAGATCATTTAGCTTGCTTCTTTCTTTCTTTCTTTCTTTCTTTCTTTCTTTTTAAAAGGGAAGGTTATTCAGTACAAGCATTACAACAAAAGAAAATTAGACAATTCAGTTTATCATTGTTTTGAGAGAAGATTGTTTCAAAATAGTGCATGAAAATGTTGAGAAAATAAGAAGCTGATGAAAGTTAAAAGATGGAACAATACAACAGAGCTACATGGAAGCAAAAATAAAACCAAAAATCTCATCAAAAATTAGTTGTAACAATATATATATAACCCACAATACCAGACTGGGTTATTCATAAAAAACATTAAGTAGAGTTTACATTGAATGATACAGTTATATCAGAAAAAAAGAAACAAATTGCCTAAAATGATGTTAAAAATAGCAACCAAGTAAAAGATGACAATTAAAAATATCAGCAAATGTAAACAAGAATTTGTTTCGGTATTTCAATTGAAAAAGTATTTCTACTTGAATTTCCCTTCCTAAAAACGGCATCTTCCTTGTTGCTAAATCTTTAGATTAACTATCATTATACTTCATGTCCTATGATTACCTTTAGAAGAGTATAAATGATATATTATATCATATATATATATATATATATATATATATATATATATATACAGGGTGTCCCAAAAAATGTATACACATTAAATTTAGTTGTAAACGTAGGGCTAAATTAGAATTTTATTATTCTAAATGTGTAAAAATATTTTACACGTATCATTTTATTGTCTTTTCACTGCCTGTTCTCAAATTGACGCCCATTTTGATCCAGACACTGCTGACAACGCTGAGCAATGGAATCGCACACATCATGAAACAATTCCCTTGGCATTTGGGCACATTCATGCTCAATGGCCTCTCTTAATTCAGCGACTGTTGCAGGTTTTGTAGCATAGATAAGACTTTGAAGATGAAGAGTTTTATTTTCTGCAAGATGGGACACCCCCACATTAGCATAGTGATCTTAGATCCTTCCTTGATGGAAGGTGGATTGGACAAAGAGGTTTTGTTGAATATCCTCCCCGTTCACCAGAACTCGCACCACTAGATTTTTTTCTTATGGGGATATCTGAAAGACAAAGTCTACGCTACAAAATCTACAACAGTTGCTGTTTTTACACTTTTGAAACAATAAAATTCTAATTAAACACAACATTTACAATTATTTTTAATGTGTATACATTTTTTTTGGACACCCTGCATATATATATATATATGTGTGTGTGTGTGTGTGTGTTGTAGTAGTAGTAGTAGTAGAATACACTGACATTATCCCATGCAGAGGAGTAAAGCCCAGGTAAAAAACGTATGTCCCAGATATGACTGCATCCAGTTGTAAGGCTCTTGTTCAAGAGCTCTGGTAAGACTTGAATAATCCTTGTTGCCATTACTCCCAGGTTCATTCTGGCCCAGGGTAGGAGTACCTGTTCAAGTCCTATCAATAAGTAAAATAAACTTCTTTAAAAATGATTAATATTAGACTGGAATATTTGAAAGACAAAGTGTCCAAGTTATTTGTTTTAAGAAGCTACAAAAGATTATTATCATTTGTTACTTGAAGTCATTAAATTGCTTGAAATACTGCATGCAAACAAATGATTATTATTATTATTATTTTACTCTTAGAGAGTTTTTCATGCCAGATTTAAATGTTGGTCTTTCACAGGAGTCTGAGATATAGCAGGTATCCTCTGTTCTTCAGGACTCTTCTTGGTATTCTCACCAATCTTAACAATGCTATGGTTTGGATGGTTTTAATTCTTCTGATTTTCAAATCCTCTAGCCTCCTCTTCAAGCCTTTAGGGATCATTTCCTAAATGTTTCTCAGTTTTTTAGTTCACGAGCAAGGTCTTCCTTTTTGCTTTTCTCTTATTTTTACTCTGTCGTCTGCCATAGTAACAAAATCTATTAGATAACAAGCTCTTTTTTTCTTGTTAGTCAACATCAGACCTGGTTTTCTCGTTGGGATTAGGTGATCCATTTGTATCTTAAACTCCGAGAGAAGTTTATGCATCTCATTCTCTAGGATGACTTCTGGTTTATGTATATATTATTTGGTTGTATGATCTAATTCTAACCTCTTGCACAATTCCTAGTTGATCACCTTTCCAACACCGTGGTGTAGTCGTTATCGTTGTAGGAAATGGACATGGCGACACGAGTTCAAATCCTGGACGAGACTGATTGCATTTCACATAGCACTAATACCCTTGGGGAAGGTATGAATCCAATCATTCTCCCTCCAGCTATGAGTAAATAGTAGGACAGACTAGTTCTTCAGCCTTGGTGAGGCAACTAGTCTAGGAGAAGGAAAACTCTGAATTCAAACCTGTTAAACTCCGCTTAAAAATTAACCTTGTGTCATATCCTGCCTGAGCGGAGGAGTTGGTAAATAGTATCACCTTTCCAACACAGTCTTCACTAGTCTTGTACTCCTATGGGGCAAGATTACTGAAATCGTTTATGTGATTAACTGTTTCATCCCTGTCCCCACATAATCCCCACTGGCTATTCTGTTAGGTATGAATAATTTTTGTGTATACATAATTGGTCCTTAAGACATGTTTTTCTGCTGCCAGTAAAAGAAATTTAGTTTTTCTCTTGCGGTTTCTTTTCCTTAGCTTTATCCAGGTTTTCTTGAGTTACTTGCTTGAAATGTACATACCATAATTTTTCTTCCCATTTCTATTTTCCTGTTCTTGTTGTTTTTCTGCCTTGTCTTATTTTGCCAATGCTGTTGCTAGCTGCTATGATTAGTCTTTCTTTTCTCTTTTTAATAAAATCCTTCTGTCCTCGTACGGTTGTGTTTATGCAATCTTTGATGCTGTCAAGTCCTCTTGATCTTTTTCTTGACATATATAGTCTGTCTATTTCATTTTTTGGATGTAAGGGTTTGCGCATAGTCATCATTTTTCTTGTTTTTTGATTCATTTGACTGTGTTTCTTTTTAAGAATGATCCAGAATATCTTACAAGAGGGATTGCCAAGGTCTCAATCTCTTTGATGAGATTTCTGTCAAAGAGCTTGGTCTGGAGAAGATTTCTTGTTCGTCTGAGGTACTGCTATCTTATTTTTTCATTCATCTCTGTTTATTTAATGGTGTCCATTTCCAATATTCCCAAGTACTTGTAATTTTCCTTCTTTCCAAACATTCTGAGCTTTCCTGATTTGATAATTCTATTTTTTCCATTGTTTCTCTTTTCCTACATTTTATAATGAGCATAGTACATTTTTATGCCAAATTCCATTCCTATATCTTGACTGTACATTCCAGTTGTTTGTATTAGAGTCTTCAATTCTTTTTTATTTTTGGCAAATATCTTGATATCATCTATAGACATCAAGGGATTAAACTTTTCTTTTGATTTTGAATTTTAGTTGTCCCCTGTGCACTTTCTAAGTATGTAATTAAGTGGCATCATTGCTACAGTGAATAGTAGTGGTGAGTGTGAGTCTTCCTTGAAAATGTCTCATTGGATTTATTTTCTTCTAGGGTTTGTCCTTCCACTTTTTTGTTTTTCATGGCTTTCATATTATTATTATTATTATTATTGTTATTTTATTACTCCTTTGCAAGTTTTTTTCTCACCAGCATTAGCTGATGGTCTCTCCCTGGGTTCTGAGTGACAGCAAGACTCCTCAGGTCTCCAGGACTCTTCACAGTGTCCTGGCAGACCACAAGAATGCTGTAGTTTGAATGGTTTCAACTTGTCTTCCAATTTATTATTATTATTATTATTGTTATTATTATTATTATTATTATTATTATTATTATTTTATTCTTTTGATAGTTTTTAACATCAGTGTTAGCTGATAGTTTCTCACTGGAGTTTGAATGACATCAAGTCTCCTCAAATCTCCAGGACTCTTCTCAGTATTCTAGCCAATTTTAATAATGCTGTAGTCTAAATGGTGTCCACTTGTCCTCTTATTTCCATGTCTTTCAGTCCCTTTACCAATCCTTTGAGAATTGTTCCAAGTGCCCCATTTACAACTGGTATCTCTGTAACCTTCATGTTCCACATTTTTTTTAGTTCTCTAGCAATGTCTAGATGCTTATCTCTCTTTTCACTTTTGTTTAATTTTACTCTGTGGTCGGTTAGGACTGCAAGGTCCAGTATTCAGCAAGTTCTCTTTTTTTGTTGACTATCACTAGGTCTAGTTTTCAAGCTGAAATTAGGTAATCTCTTTGTATCTCAAAATCCCAGAGAACTTTGTGCATCTCATTCTCCAGGGCAGATTCTGGGTTGTGCATATACTACTTGTTCCTATAGTCAAATTTAAACTTCTTGCACAATTCCTAGTGAATTACCTTCCCCCACCCAGTTGTGTCTAGTCTTATACTCTTTTTTGCTTTAATTTACAGCATTCACTTATTATAAAATTGATTCTTTTGTCTCTATCACTGCATAACCTACTCTTGCTCTTTTATAGTGTCTTATCTATTATTATTATTATTATTATTATTAAGTGAAGTATTTACTTAAAACAGTATAACTGTGTATGAATTGGTTATTTCCCTTAGTTACTTGAAATTATGTGATTGTTTTCAAAAAAGACTTTGTTTTGTGTTAAATAACCCAACAAGGGATGACAAAACAAACTAACCCCTTATACAGTAACAGCCAATACTTGAGAACAAATTTTTAAAAGTCAAAGGTTTCCAATTTGAAAGATTTAATCACAATGAAAATCACTGTAAATATTCTTAAAACTTTCTTGTACACTTTTGTAAAGTTATTGAGCAAAAATTCATTGTTACAAAGTTGTGTAGCAAACAAAATTAAAGACGAAAATTGCAAATACATGCAAATCAAAATGACAATATCATTAATTCTGATACATATTATGACATGTACGAGCTATGGTCTTTAGTTATTTCTGCATAGCTATGACCACACAGATTTACTAATCTATCACACTGTTAATGCTTCATTTTGTTCCATTGCTCTTGTAATTTCTGCATTAAATCAACTGACATCCTGATATATGCTTTGTACTCTTTCTATGACAGTTTGCTGTATTCACTTATGATGTGATTTACTGTTTCAACTCTCTTCATGTAATCTACACTTGTAACTCTTTTGGGCTACAATTTATAAGGATTCTATTTCTCCTTTTAGGCTTCCTCTTTGAAGCTATGCTTAGGTCATCTCATGTTCAGTTTCCTTAGTTTGTCTTTTGATGTGTCAGTATATTTGTTTTTCTTCACATTTGTGTGTGTGTGTTTTTTTTTTATGAAACAATTTTTGTGTTCTTATTTTTTGCCTATTAATTATTGATACGATTAATCTTTCTTTACTCTTGCTATTGTTGTTTGTTTTGGTGTTGTTTCTACTGTTTTAGTCATTGATCAGAGAATCTGTGTTATAATGGTGAACCATTCTTCTGTTATTAGCTCATCCAAATAAACGTAATTGATCTTACATAAGCATTCACTACAATAAACAAATCATAAATGATCTTCTAAAGATAGTCAATTTGATTGGGATTTGGACTTTGGGTGAATTACAGCATAAGTTTGATGTTTTCAACTTCAAAGAATTATTTTCCCATCTTTGAAGTATAACAAGGAGTTTATATTGCATCAACATGGGCCAAGGGACAAGAGATGCTCTCAGAGAAGGAAGAACATGCTGTTCAAAAATACTGTTACACACTGCAGTATTTACATTGCCAAGTAACTGAATTAATGATCCAACATAAGTGCCTGAAAATATTCCCTCCCACACGGCAATATGCTATCCCTTTTGAATTTGACTGATTTTTTTCCCACATTTGAGAATCAATCTCTCGCCTTATACTGTCAGATATATTACTTACCATAAGAGCTAACCATAATAAACATACTTTGATAGCTGATGAAAACTCTTTCCCGGTTTTCATTGGCCCAGAATTTGAAAATCTAACATTTTGTTTCTTTTTGCAGATAAGGATTTTGATATAAGAACATCATTTAAATGAATTGACACTGTCTGCTAAGATGCTTTCAGGCCAACTATTTTGGTTGCTGAATATTTTTCTTCAATTATTTTCTTTATCCTTGCTTTTTTTCATGCAAACTTACCAAAGCATAGAACAAGTTGTTAAGAATATTAACCCCAATTTTTATCACAATCAAATCCGTGAACTTAGAAATTTTTGATTTTTAAACGTTTGTTCTCTAACATTGGATACTACTGTGTGTGTGTATGTGTGTGTGTGTATATATATATATATAGAGAGAGAGATAGAGAGAGAGAGAGAAATTGATAACAAGGTAATCCAAGTGGAAGGAGAGATTTATTGAGAAGTCGGCACTATTGCGTTTCAGTTCTACTGAACCATTATCAGGACTATGAGGGGTGATATTAATGATGGATGTTTAAAAATGCAAAATACAAAAACCTAGGGTAAAATTTGTATAACAAGAAAAAGTTGGCCGTTTAATTGGGGAATCAGTGTTTGCTGTTATAAATTACGTCATTTGAATTATAAGGAATATTGAATAGAAATTATGTTATGTTTGTTTATCGAGAAAGATTTTGAGTCAAAAGGAAGAAAAAGAAAGAAAAAGAAAGAAAAAGAAAAAGAAAAATAGAAAGCATAAAGATTATGATATATGTGGAAAATATTAAGTAAAGATGGAATATATTGTAGCTATTTAAAATGGATTTGCTCACGTAAGGAGAAATATTATATAAGCCAGGAAGAGTATCTAGGGAATTAAAGAATGAGATAGCAGCAGCTTCGAACAGTCATCTTAGACTTTTATTATGGATGTAATTGAGCATCTTAGAAGAATTGAAGTTGAAGTTGTGATTAGATTGAGTAATGTGTAGGAATAATGCATTGTTTGAGTTACCGATTCTTATGTTTCTATATGTATATATATATATGTGTTAGTAATTTATTATATATATATATATATATATATATATATATATATATATACATGTATATGTCAGACCAACTAGTACATACATATATATGTATATATATTTGAATTATAAGGCATTACTTTGTGATGAACTATCGAAAACTCTGGATATTTATGAATATCTCTTAATAATATTTCTGTGAGAAAACTTTGATAAAGAAAGTAACCACGCAAAATTCCTGAGTGAATTTCTTGCCCAAGGTGCTAGAAAGGCGAAAGAAAAAAAGGAAAAAAACAAGTTTCACAAAAGCTACAAAAGATTTCAAAAACTAAAAACCAAAAATTCTCTCACCTAGATTGTTTTTGTTCACTTGGAAGTTTTTAGAATTTATCACAGAGGAATTCATTCTATGCAGACTTTAAAAACGGCAGCAGAAAAGTCTTTATTCCTTGGGTATTCCATTAAATAATAGAAATGGTTTTAAGAATTCTGCAGCATGCTTGCAACCATGCCAAGTGGTTGACAGGAAAAAATTTCTCAGCGCTGTCCTTTTGTGAAGGGGATGATGTGATTAGAATAGAATTATGCAATTGTTGACAGTTGGAGATGTTGCCATCAGTGAAATACTGTAAAATGCTACAACATGCAATATATATATATATATATATATATATATATATATATATATATATATATATATGAGGTATTTCAAAAGGTATTGAGACTAAAAACTGTATTTACCAAGACAGAAATGAATAATGATTAAAACCTAAATTTTCTTCAAAATAGTCCCCTTGGCATTTAGGGCAATTATTACAGTGAGTTTTCTAATGAGTAAAGCATCTCTGAAATTCTGCTTTTGATATGATCCAAAGCTGCTCCAGTGAATCTCTTTAATTACACTCCATATCCTCTTTCCACGGTGATGAATCTTCATATCAGGATCAAGATAAAGTTACATAGAACAAGGTCTACGTATAGAGGATGTTGGACTAGCACCTTCCAGTGTTGTGACCAAAGCTTTTGGATAACATGTCTCACTGTTTATGTTGCAGAATATCATGGAGAGAGTGCAAGACTTCAAAGTAAAACTGTCAATGACTGTAGCATTCTTGACGAACAACACAATATCAAAAGAAAAGTTTTAGAATTGTTTTGACCAACTGAAAATTCACTAGAATAAATGTGCTGAATGCTAAAGAGACTATTTTGATGAAAAGTAATGTTTTAAAAGTTTCATACATAGTTCATTTTTCCTTTAGCTTAAGTCTTGATACTTGAGGAACATACCTATGAATATATATCATCATCATCATCATCATTGTTATGTCATACTGCTTGAACAGATTTTCCTAATTCTCTCTCCCCATTTGTCTCTATCATCCATCGCTTCTGGCAGATCTTCTAGAATACGTCTTGTATCTGTACAGAGCTGTTGTAGATAGGTTCTAGTTGGTCATCCAACTCTTGCATGTCCGTTTGAAAGGGTCCATAGGAGAACATCGCTTATGAGTCTATCTTTACTTCTCCAGCAGTGTCCTACATTTCTGGTCTATCTTATTTGGATGGTTTTAGAGATGGGAGGTAAGTGGCTGTACAGCTTATGCTTTTTGGGATGTTGCTTCCAGGATATGTTCAATATGACTCATAGCATTCTTGTGCTATCCCTGTATAGATTTTTCTCTCAGTCTGCATTCAAGTGGTGCATCCATATAGTAGAATTGACATAACCACTGCTTGGAAAAAATTGTGTTTTATTTTATCTGATAGGTTTGATTTCCATATGATCAACAACGTATTGATAGCAGTCCATGCCTTTACTAGTCGCTTATTAATGTCATTTTCAGTAGATGAGATGCTGCTTCCAAGGTAGTTGAACTTATCTACTAATTTCTGAGAGCCACCTTTTAGTATGAAGATGTCTTCATTTTGATAAAGACACATATACTCCATTTTGTCTGCATTCCCATGTAGGCCAATGTAACCTGCTGCTTGCTCTACACTATGCAGCAAGGATTCAGCTTGGGTTGGTATATTTACTAGAAGTGCTATGTCATCTGTGTAATCTGCATCTGCAATAGTTTGTATGGATTATTATCAGCTTCTTTCTTTTTTTTTAGTGTAAACCATAAATTTTTCATTAGATCTATCAATGTTCTAAGTACATAGTCTTAGCAGATTATGAACAGATATGATGCTAATGTATCCCCTTGCAGAACACCAGCAACAATGTCAAAGAAGTCAGTGTCTCCCTCCAGTGAGTAAACTTTTACTTTTGTATTTATATAGAGCATCATTATGGCTTCAGTAGTTTCTTTGGGGAGACCAATAGCAAGAAGTATTTGCTTCATCTTCCCTCTGTGTTTGGAGTCTGATGCCTTAAAAAAATCTACAAATTAGAGCGTTGCCTGGAGATTTTTGGCACAGCCTCATACTAAGATTCGATGGATTGTCAGAATCTATGATGATGTGGAACAGTTTCTTCAAAAACCATTTTGATTCTTCTGAATAATTTTCTCAATTTCTGGTTCTCTGTAGTAGAGGATTATAAATTATAGCTGCTATGGAAGTTAGGGTAATGCTCTGGTAGTTCTTTGCTATTCTGACATTACCTTTCTGGGAGATAGGGAGAATTCAGCCTTTTGTCCATTTCTCTATAGCATTCTGGTTATATAAGGTGCTGCTGTATCAGAGCAGTAAATTGTCAAATTTCCTTGTCTCCCATACTTCTAGTGGTATTTCATCAAGTCCGGCAACTTTTCTGTTTTTAATTTTTTTAGTACTACGCTGAGTTTTTCTTGAGTAAACAATCCTAGTTTGATGTCTTGTTGATGATTAATAATTCTAGTGATAGGTTTATCTGTAACTTTTGGGGATTTTCTAAGCAGATACTAGAAATGTTCTTTCCACATGTGTAATCATTCTTCTTGACTGGCAGCTTTTAGTTTAGCTCTGGAGATGCTCTTCCTTTTCCTGGTTTCATTTACTGTCTGCCAAGTTATACAAGATTGTCTATCTTCAACAGAATTTCTAACTTTATTGATCTGGCCTTGAATGTATTCTATTTGTTCTTTTTGGTAAGTGTTAGTTCGTTTTCTGCCTTCTAAAGTTTCTGGGCATTGGCATTAGTTGGATTCCTTTTATTACAAAGGGATGTTGTTTTCACATTTTCTCATTTTTTCTTAACTACTAATGTTTCCCATAAAACTCTATGTTTGGCTCTTCGTTTGGTTGGTATGTGTTCTGCTGCTGCTGCTTCAATATAGGCATTGACAAAGATCTCATAATCATATTTCGGAGTAAGTGTTTTGGATATCTCTTGAACAGCATCTAACGAGTTTTTTAACATTATCATATATTTATCGCTAATATCTTTATTGTTAAGTAGGGATTAATCATAGTGCGTGGTTTTAGTTGTTTGCGTCATATTCCTGCATAGGCTCAGACATATTTTTGCTGTGACAATTCTGTGGGCAGAAGACACACCTTCAAAAGCCTCATAATTCAAAGCAGTATTAATCCATTTCTTTTTCATGAGGATGTAATCTGTTTGTGCTTTTGAAAGATTACTATGACTCTCACTCAAACTATATATATATATATATATATGTGTGTGTGTGTGTGTGTGTGTGTGTGTGTGTGTGTGTGTGATAAATTTATATCATTTTATCAGATACTATTAGTAATGTTCTATGCAAATCAAAAAATTTTTTTTTAAATTCTTTACATTTGCAAAACCCCAGGTGATGGTCAATGAAGGATCCAAAAATTCTCAGGACAATTTCGGTAAATTCTTCTACCTTTTCCAATCAAAAACAAAATCACTTGTCAGGAAACTTGAAAGGATCCTAATAAAATCATATAGATAACATGTGTCTTTATTATTTAATCCAACCTGTTTTCATTATGACCACTACATATATATATATATATATATATAGCAGGAAAGAGGACTTGAAAATAGAAGTTGCTGTCACAGTTGTTTTTTTCTTGTGTGATGTTTAATTCTTTGGCATATAAACATTTTTAAACAACTGAAGTGTTTTGAAATGCTGAAAAAGATACTGATACTATTGTTCTATTTATAATATGTAAACATTCAAAATTGTAACAATAACTTTAGATTTTCAAGTCATATTTCTTTATATATATATATATATATATATATATATATAGTGTGAAGGTTGCAGGAAAAAATATAATCCAAATAGGTGAATATATCATGATGTAAAGTCGACATTAACATTTCGGTTTCAGTAACCATCATCAGGACTTGGATAGGAAATAGTTCAGATATCGATGGGTGCTTGCTGAGGTAACAGGAGCAAACGAGAAATATACAACGTCGACTTTACATCATGATATATTCACCTATTTGGATTATATTTTTTCCTGCAACCTTCATACTGTCGGATTTTATCCATATTTACTTTCATATATATATATAGTGTGTGTGAAGGCACATTATGAACTCTTGGACAGTTTTTAAATAATTGCATCATCACACAGTGACAATGAATATGAAAAGGACAGATATGTATATAGGAAAAGGAAAATGGATTTAAGTTATCTGTTTTCTTTAATAAAACATACCTAAAAGAATAATTTCTTGTTTGAAAATTTAAAAGTAGCGGTAATATATCTTGATTAAAGTTAATTTATCATATATAGGGATTAATATATATGCAGGTTCAAAAATAAGAAATACATTCAAACTCATATTAATACACTGTATATAAGTTACAGGTGTTAATTCTGGTCTGTACTTTTGTATGCATATAATTACAAATATGAGACTGCTGTTCTTTATACTATATTGAACATATTGAAGATATGATCATGATATCTACAGTCCACTAGCATATATATAATGTATCCAGAACAAAATCAGCATCATCCTTTTGGGAGTTGCAATTTTATTTTCTGTCAGCATATCTACTTACATATTGATACATAGAGACTGCTGAAAATATAAAGAAATTACTGCTACTTGAGGACACTTAAACATATGGATATGCGTATTCAAATATATAAATCATTTATTCTCACTCACTCACTCACTCTCTCCCTCTCTTTTTCTCCACCTCTCCTTTTCTATCTTTTTATACATGTATACGTACATACATACATACATACATACATACATACATATATATATATATATATATATATATATACAATAAAAAATCAATAAAAAATCTGTAATTTAGGTCTAAATATAATTTTTTTTAAATTATTAATTAAAGAAAAGTTTTTTAAAAAAAACAATTTTTACTACATTGCTAACCGAAATTTAAATTTAAAACAGAAGTGGGCTTAGTGAAGAGGTAACTCCTCACCCCTCTTCGATCCCCTCCCACTACCATGTGTCTATTCTAATTTTTTTATCAAAAAAATCTGAAGAAGTCCTGTTACTTTTTTGTGTTTTTGGAAATTTCAAAAATGCATAACAGGAGTGAAATAAATTTATAATCCTATGTGACCGGTTTCGTTGTTTTTCTTAAAGAGTATGTACATATATATATATATATATATAAATCATTTATTCATTCTCTCTCACTCTCTCTTTCTCTTCCTCTGGTTCTCCTTTATGCATACATACATACATATTTGCATACAAACATTCAGACATATCTATATATATATATGTATTGCTATTGGCTATAATATCAGACAAAATAGTAGTAAATAGGACTTGAAAATTTGAAGTTGATATAACAATTGTTTTATTTACTGTGTAATATTTCATTCTTTACCATAAGACCATTATCAAGCAACAATTTGGAAAAAGTTTCAATCATTGTTTGTAAATACTGGTATACATATACATATATATATATACATATATATAGATATAGATTTAGATACGTAAATGTTTTTATGCCTATATATATATATATATATATACACATGTATGTATATATGTATATATATATATATATATATATTTTTTTAAGCATCTGCCAACATTCACCAGTGATCAAAGAATTGGTATCTTGCAGTGTTCTCTCTCTCTCTCTCTCTCTCTCTCTCTCTCTCTCTCTCTGATATTTTTGATACAAAAGGCTTTTATTGCCCCAAATCAAACTTTGAGTAAAAAAAAAATAAAGATATTAGAAAGGATCCTTACCTTATGTGTAAATGGAAACTTCCAGAAATACTATTCCATTTCAATATCAGGAAATTAGAGAAGAAATGGAATGGGGAAAGCAGAAAATCCCTGCACCAGACAATTCCGGAAATTGTACTAGTTGAAGTATATTTTTATTTTTATTGTTTTCAAGTCAGCTACAGAGAATTATGTGCCATAAATATAAGTTTTGCTAGCCTGGTTTGAAATGAAAGTATAAAATTAGAATTATTTTATTATTATTATTATTATTATTATCATTAATGATATTATGTATAAATGAGTGCATCCTCAAGAAGGTCAAAACAAGGTAGAAAAATTTAGCTATGGCATGAATTGATTACGAAAAGGCTTTCGATATGGTCCTCCAAACATGGATAATAGAATGTCTAAAAATGTACAAAATACCCAACAAAGTCATAAACTTTATCATGAAAGCCATGAAAAACTAGAAAGTGGATTTAACTGCAGGAGGATAAACCCGAGAAGTGGTAAAAATCCAAAGAGTCATCATTAGGGGAGATTCACTGTTATCATTGCAGTTTATTATAGCAATGATACCACTGAATTATATACATAGGAAATACACAAAGGCTACAAATTTACAAAATCACAGGAAAAGATTAATCTCTTTATATGCATGATATTAAGATATTTGCCCAAAATGTAAAAGAAATGGAGACTCTACTACAAACAATTACAATATACTGCCAGGAATGGAATTTGGCATTAAAAAATGTGCCATGTTCATAATGAAAAGTAGGAAAAGAGAAACAATGGAAGCAATAGAACCACCAAATCAAGAAAGTTCTGAATGCTTGGAGAGAAAAAAATTACAATATTGAAAGTGGACACCATCAAGCAAACAGCAAAAAAAAGAAAAAAATTATGAGCATCTCAGATGAATAAGAAATCTTCTCAAAACCAAACTCTGCAGCAGAAATCTTGTCAAAGGAATAAACACCTGAGCAGTCCCCTTCATAAGATATTTTAGACCATTCTTAAAATAGACAATAGAGGAACTCAGAAAAATTGACCAAAAGACAAGAAAATTGAGGACCATGCAAGAGGCTTTCCACAAGCAAAAAGATTTGCTAGCATTGAGAATTTTCTAGAAGCATAAATTCAAGGACTTGAGAAATACATTATAATTAGCAAATGGCAACATAAGTGTAAACATAAAAAAACAACAAAACAGGAAAGAGAAATGTGAAGAAACACAAATGTATGGATACTTCAAAAGACAAACTGGTGAGATTTCACCAGAGAAGACCTAAACATGGATAAGAAGACCTAAACATGGTTAAGAAAGGGAGACTTCAAGAGAGAAAGTGAATCTTTTCTAATCATCATGCCACTAGCACGGATATCCCTGACCCTCTCTCGCCACTTCTACCTATCATTCATCGCCTCCGGTAGGTTTTCAGGGGTACATCCCGTATCCTCACAGAGCTGCTGAATGTATATTCAAGCTGGTCGTCCTGCTTTTGCCCGGCCATATGTGGGGGTCCATAAGAGTACATCCCTTATGAGTTCGTCCCTGCTTCTCCAGCAGTGTCCTGCATGTCTGGTTCGTCTAACTTGGATAGTTTTCGTGATGGGAGGTAGGTGGCCGTACAGTTGGTGCTTTGTTGGGTGTTGCCCCCAGGACTTGTTCAATATTGCTCGCAGCATTCTTGCGTAATTGCCGTCTGGCTTTTTCTCCAGCTGTTTTGTTAGTGTCCGAGTAGTGCATCCATATAGCAGTATTGATATGACTGCTGCTTGGAAGAAACTGTGTTTCATTTTATCGGTCAGCAGCACCAAACAATGCTATAAGGATCAAATATATTGAAAATGAAAGTGAAAATTGATCAGCTGCAACAGAATAGCAAGTTTAGATTATGAGAAAACAGGGATGAAATGGTTAATTACATTACAAGCAAATGCAACAAACTAGCACAAAAGGTGAACAAAACAAGACATAACTGGGAAAGATGATCCACTGCATATTGTACAAGAGATTAAAATTTGATCATACTACCAAATGGTATATGCACAAAAAAGAGGTGCCCGTGGTGTAATGGTTACCGTCATACGAAATGGACACGGCGACACGAGTTCAAATCCTGGCCGAGACTAATTGCATTTCACATAACACTAATACCCTTGGGAAAGGTATGAATCCAATTATTCTCCCTCCAGCTATGGGTAAATAGTAGGGCAGACTAGGTTCTTCAGCCTTGGTGAGGCAACTAGTCTAGGAGAAGGAAAAAAAAACTCTGAATTCAAACCTATTAAACTTCGCTTAAAAATTGACCTTGTGTCACATCCTGCCTGAGCAGAGGGGTTGGTAAATATGATATGCACAAAAAATCCATATAAGATTGGGATTTTGAGATACAAATGAATCAGCAGACCAGACCTAGTGTTAATAAACAAGAAAAAAGAGAATTTGCCTTCTACTGGATTTGGCCATTCTGGCAGACCGCCATGTGAAAATTAAAAAAAAGCAAAAAGATAAGTACTTGGATCTTGCCCAAGAGCAGAAAAAGATATAATGACAGTAATACCAATGCACTTGGAACAGTACCCAAAGGCTTGGAAAAAAGAAAGGAGGAAGAATCAAGACCATCTAGGTTAGTTCATTATTAAGATTGGTTAGAATACTGAGAAGAGTCCTGGAGAGCTGAGGATACTTGCAATCATGCAGACTCCTGTAAAAGACCACCAGCTAATCCTGGTGTGAACAACTCATAAAAAGTAAAATACAAATAATATAATTTTTATATGAGATTTATATAATATAAATACTAGCTTTGATTGTGCTATCATGGTTCTCATATTTACATTTTCATTCAAAGCTAGACAGGCCAGCAAAGATCAAAGAAATGTAAATATGTCTTTCATTTGCACATGACATAAAAAGCTCCAGATACAAATTATTACTGTCCTTACTATTAATAACTGAAAGAGTTCATATAAATTTTATGCAAGTAAATATATTTTACTGTTTGGATTTCTTTTTTCATAAACGATTGATATTTCAAATTGTTAACACAATGTTTTGATAAATCCATTCTAAGTTCTTAAATAAATGTTTGCATAGAAAGAGAAGGTCTCTTTTTCCTTATAATGTAAAGTAAAAAATAGAAGAAAACGAATTTTTGAATCAATGATAATAAATAGAAATTAAATTTTCTATTTATTATCATTTTTTGCTTTACACTGTTGACAGAGTATTTAAGAAAGGCCTTTAATTCGATTGGTCAAATCATTGTGTTAACAATATCAAAGACACAAAGAAGAGTTATAATTGTCCAAAAGAAAAAATCTGGAATACCTATGACTCTTCTCAAAGTTACCAAAAAAGATTTTTATATCTGTATTTTTATCTCAGATGAAAAAGTTTTCTCTCAGTATAATTTAAAATTTTTGTCAGCAATTCTCAGTTGTCTCTCTAAAAGGGTTATTGGATAATATAGTTTCAACACGTGTAAATAACTAAAAATATTCTTAGAATAAATTTTTAAAAAAATTTTTTTAAGTCAAACTTGTAACATTAGGTATAAAAAAATGTCGGTCAAACAAGTCATCTGATTGTTATTTACTATGCTTTTAATCTCTCATAATTCAGTCCTCAGATGGGAACTGATGATAAATGCTATGCTAATTTACAAATAAAACATATCACAGGAACAGTAATATTTCATAATGATAATATTACCCTTTTTTATTTTAGATGTTTCTTATATGAAACTTTGAATATTTCACTAATATGCTTGTCAAGTATTAATGTTTAATCAGGAATTTGTATAATTATCCATAACATAGAAATTAAGGGAATTAAACTAGAATGAATCCTTTTAATATGACTGACAAAAAAGAATTATTGGTGTTAGCCATTCTTGGTTGTTTATCTACTGGCTATGTACTCTGACCAAAGTTGCAAGATATTTGAATCAACTTCACTCATTTAAAAATTCATTTTATTAAATGTTGTGGACCAGTAAAAGGTCCAGAAGAAAGGCACAAACTCGGGATTACATGAAACAAGTATATTGAACAAAAGTATAAATACAGCATAGGTAAAAGAGTGTTGAACGTCATTCTGACTGCCAAAGTGTTAAGCTGGAGTTAACTTAACACCGAGATGAATATTCTTCCAGTATTCATAGTAATAGGAAGAGTTCATTATCATATTTACCCAACCCCTCCGCTCGGGCAGGATATGACACAAGGTCAATTTTTAAGTGGAGTTTAACAGGTTCGAATTCAGAGTTTTCCTTCTCCTAGACTAGTTGCCTCACCAAGGCTGAAGAACCTAATCTGTCCTACTATTTACCCATAGCTGGAGGGAGAATAATTGGATTCATACCTTTCCCAAGGGTATTAGCGCTATGTGAAATGTAATCAGTTTCGTCCAGGATTTGAACTCGTATCGTCATGTCCAATTCCTACAACGATAACCATTACACCATAAGGTAGGTACGATAACATTAAGCTAAGTTAAGTCTAGTACATGATCATACTGATGAAACTCTTGGAATCAAACACATTATATTTACAATGAATTTCACAGAAGAGCTTGCTAACTATTACTTTTTGACAACTACGCTCTTTCTATCGACTCAGGTTAATATCAAACTGTTATAAACATACATGCAAATGTGTGCAAACGGAAACCAATCCTGTCTATACAGAGTATTATTGAATTAGTAGATATAGACAAATATACCTACACCTGCTCTCAAGTCATACACCCACCCACCCATCAAGTGAATAAGCAAACAAATAACTAAACAAATGGGGAAAAAATCTATTATAATGAAAAGCATCCTTTAAGAGACCACTGTAAACTGCAGAACTATTTCCTTTCATTGAGAAAAAAATTATTGACTGATCGCAGAAGTTTTAAATATCTTTTGAAATCTGACCCTATATTACTTAACTTTTTTATAAAAAAAAGAAAAGAAAGAAAAAATACTGGCTGCAAAATTTCATTGTATTTACTATTTGTTGCCAAAACACCTGCCTTTACGAGCAATAATGTCATTGAATGTGCAAAATTTAGACAATGCTTCTTTACAAATTTTCAATGTTCTGAAAAATGACCTTCGGGTGGTGCTTTGCCAACATGAGTAATAAAAGGTCTAAAAGATTCAAAATTCAATAACAGAATTGGATATGAAGAAGCTATTGACTAAGCTTAATTTTGACACAAGATTATAAATATGGAGTAACTGCAATGAGAAGACACCTTGAAAAGTATTACATCTGTGATGGTGCTACAGTTTCTGTAATGAGTGCATTTTTTATTGGATGAAGTTGATAGACTGCACACCCTTAGATATGAATTCAAAGTTTTTCCTTCTTCTACACCAGCTGCTTTTCCAAGATTAAAGACCTCATATTTTCTTGACTATTTATCCATTTCTGGACAAACAGAAAAAGAATTCATGCCATTCTCAAATACAAAATGAAATACAAAGAACTTTTTCCAGGATTTGAACTAAGCTTGAGTTTATTTCAGCACAATTCAATAACAATAAAATTAGATACCTAAAATGCGTGAATGAAATGTATATATATGTGTGTGTTTGTGTGTTTGTGTATATATATATATATATATATATATATATACATGCTCAAACACATATACACACAGAGTGTATATATGGGTGTGTGCATACACAAATATTATAACAATTGTCAGCATAGAAGAGACATGATTCTATCACTTCTTCCCATCCCAGTTATGGATAAGATAGCAGGGTAGACTTGACCCTTTAGCTTTGGTAGGGAAGCCAATCAAGAAGAAGCCAACTCTGAATTCATATCTCCAGCCAACACAACATGGTGTACAATACCAAGATAAACTGCTTTACTTTAGAAACCTAAAAGTAGACTTAAGTCCTACAATGGACTGAGAAAAACGTTAAGATGGGATATATATATATATATATATATATATATATATATATATATATATATATATATATATATATATATTCAGAGATGCTTAGAAGGGAGTGATCTAATGTTATGAACCATGCTATAACACATATTCACACTTGTCAATCTAACTCACTATTTCTTAAGTTTCTCTAAGTCTTCTGAAAACAATTCAAGGAAGTAAAATAGAAATTGAAAAAAAAGGGAGTTTCCTTCTGAGTTGGTCCAAGACATTTTTAGCTATCAGTGCATTTATATCTTCTTGCCCTCAGTCAACAGCAAGCCAGAGAGAAGACCAAATTGACAATACAGACTAGAGCCTATTTTCTCCAATCCCAAACTGGCAACTAAGAATGAATCTTCAAAAACAGTTCAAATTCTATGATTACATCATTGACAAAACACTCTGGTTAGACATGGTCATCTTCTTGGATGTAACCATGAGAGGAAGCTCACTAAATATCATAGAAGAATATAAAAGCCATGGCCAGAGAGCCTTATGTGAACCAGTAAAAGAAGGCTGTTAAGGATTTGCTGGGTGTTCACTTTGCAGGGTCTTGACTAGAAATGGCATCACAGAAGCTGGGTCTCTATCAACAATCATGGTATCCTGGAATAAAGCCTCGAGGAGAATTTGGATGATGAGGATGAACCCAAGGATTGACACCTTTGAGAAGCAACCTAGGAAGTGGTTCAAGCCAGTTAGGCCACCTGGGTGATGGGGTGTGATACTGAAAGACCATTGACTTCTGATCAACTTAGGGACATACATGATGTTGCATCTCTGTGAATATGTTTAATTTATCTTTAGGGATTACATGATATATGAAATCAAAACATGGTATCTCAGAACAACATTCTTGTAATAATATTTGTATTTATAAGAATCGTTGTTTTTCATATTTTAGAATTTATTTGCCTTAACCACAAAAGTAAATAGAATGGAAGAACATTTCAAATTGAATAGAGGTTTCTCTGAAAACGCTCCGTTCCATCAAAGAATTCCACCAGATTAAATGATGTGAAAGAAATACAATCACAGAAAATTTCTGCAATAATTTAGAGAGCTCTCAAACATCCCTTGCAATTGTATTGCTGGTGTTTAAGTGGCTGTACTCACGACCATGACTGATTTGTTTATATTGATGAGTGATTCTAATATCTTTGGGCAAATTGGTGTCTGCTTATCATCTGTGGTCTAGTTCCATCTATCACTTTTCAGATGTCTACTTGTTGGCAAGACTAGACCTTCTTACATATTGCAGCAATCAATAATTTCATAGTCCCAAACTAAATCTCATTATGACAGGCTATCATTAATATGGCTATATCAGAGTGAAATTTACCATGACAACACTTTTAACTATTTATAGTTGTGGCACACTAATATATATATATATATATATATATATATATGTGTGTGTGTGTGTGTGTGTGTGTGTTATACCATAATTATAATTATAGAATGGCAAGTAAAAACAAAATAGTCTGGTATACTTTTCAAGTAGACACATATACAATAAATATTAATTATAAAAACTCTCCAAATTTTCCTACAACTCAACTTTTGCGAATGTCAATATATATATATATATATATATATATATATATATATATATATATATATATATATATGTGTGTGTGTGTGTGTGTGTGTGTGTGTGTGTGTGTGTGTTATACCATAATTATAATTATAGAATGGTAAATAAAAACAAAATAGTTTACAATACTGCTTAAGTAGACCTATATATAATAAATATTAAATATAAAAACTCTGCAAATTTTCCTACAAATAAACTTTTCCAAATGTCAATATATATATGTATATATATATATATATATATATGTGTGTGTGTGTGTGTGTATGTGTGTGTTATACCATAATTATAATTACAGAATGGCTAATAAAAACAAAATAGTCTGGTATACTTTTTAAGTAGACCCATGTACAATAAATATTAAATATAAAAACTCTCCAAATTTTCCTACAACTCAACTTTTACAAATGTCAATCAGCAAAATGAAGGATGACATTATTTCCCACTTGAATATTTCACTTTTGGTCATACGACTCTCAAATTGAGTGGGAAAACATAAAAAGAGGACTCAAAAGTAATGAGGAGTTAAAATCCTGTCGATTTTGACTAGAGGTAAAATTGAACATAATTAGACTCCCTGAACAAAAGGAATTGCCGATTATGAAATCAGTGTTGGTGTTCAAATACAGACACCAAACTAAGTCACTTCTTTCAAATTTGTCACCTGACTATTTTTGGTCAGGTGATAAATCTAACAAAGGGAATAAAAAATATGTTCATCATATAACGAGTTTAGGTCACCTGACACATTTCAACTAGTGACAAACATTTTGAATCTAAAATCAAACAAATATGCAATCAGTGTAACTGGTAAATAATTATTGTGTGCATATATATATATATATATATGTGGCCAAGCAAAAGCAGGATAAACCAGCCCGAACCTACATACAGCAGCTACGTGAAGACACAGGATGTAACTCAGAAGACCTGCCGGAGGCGATGAATGATAGGGAGAAGTGGCGAGAGATGGTCAGGGATATCCGTGCTGGCGGCACGACATGATAATGATGATGATGATATATATATATATATATATATATATATATATATATATGTATCATATATGTAGATGTATCTCTCTCTCTCCCTCTCTCTCTCTCTCCCTTTCTATATATATATATATATATATATACATATGTGTGTATATGGTTATTGGCAACATATTGCAAGCAGAAGGCCATATATTAAGACCAGAGGGTAAGGGAATTTACAAATAGAAGTGCTTTATGATAATCCAGGCATTAATTTTGTTACTTCACAGAACGGTATTTTATTAATTCATTTTTTTACTTTTTTCCTGAGGGTGTCCTCGTGGTGTAATGGTTAAAGCAATGGATTGTGAAATCGTAGTAAGTGAGTTTGTACTCCAGTCACACTATTACGCTCACTTTCGGATAATTATCCTTGGGAAAGGTATGAACCTCCTTATCCTCCCAGTTATGGGTTAAATCGTACTACTACTGTTCTTCTAGAAGGATGGCTTTGGCATTAAATAACCCACAAAGGTTGATATGCTATTAAACAAAGAAACCAAACTGAAACTGATACTGAAACTGAAACTACTTTTCCCTCTACTTTGATAAGTTTGCATCTTTAAAAATTATGATGATTCTTAGCTCAAACGACAATGTGAAAAAATTAAATAAAACAATAGATATAGCCTGTTTAAGATAAAAATTCACGTCATTTTAGACTTTATTTTACTTAA
The DNA here is from genome assembly GCA_963585895.1 of Sepioteuthis lessoniana. Classification (NCBI taxonomy): domain Eukaryota; kingdom Metazoa; phylum Mollusca; class Cephalopoda; order Myopsida; family Loliginidae; genus Sepioteuthis; species Sepioteuthis lessoniana. The sequence goes on from OY757926.1 coordinate 77,093,600, forward strand.
TTCATTTCTCCTTTTTTGTTTTTTTTTTCTGTTTGCAATTGTCTCAGATACATGCCTGTTCACATCACACCCTTCATATATATATATATATATATAGAGAGAGAGAGAGAGTGAGAAAAACAGATATTAGGGATATATATATATATATGTATATGTATATATGTAATGTGAGGACTCACACATGCATAAACACATACACAAGTGTGTGTGTGTGTGTGTGTGTGTGTGCATGTGCGTGTGTGTGTGTGTGTGTGTGTGTGTGTGTGTGTGTGTGTGTGTGTGTGTGTGTGTGTGTGTGTGAGAGAGAGATGTTAAATTATATTCAAGCCATGATTAAAATTATCTTTAAAAAAATGACTCTAAAATCCAGTTGATTAGAACACGCTCTCACGTAACCAGCAGTTTCCTCCTTTTAATACCTTTTAATTATCAGATGTGTTGCATCCTGCCCATGGCAAAGGTTTTAGATGAATACAAGAAAAGAGAGAATGACAATAGAAAGCTCTAAAATTGAACACTTTTAGGAAAAGTTCTCGTGTGTAGGCAAAGAAATTAAATTCAAGGTAAGTAGGAAAAATTCCAAATATAAAATAAATAATTGCATCAAAACAATTAAAAAGTGAATAAACTCTCTTCTTCCCCATAAATAATTGGTCTAATTGAAAAAAATATTTTTTTGTTTTTTAATCTTTACTTCCTCTAACATAACAACTCTCTACACAAGAATCATTAAACTAGGGAAATAACCAGTATAGCCTTAGGATTGGATAGAATAGACATCTATCAAATATTGTCAGGTAAACCATCAAGGAACATGAAGAAGAAAGAAAAAAACTGGAATGAATTGTGTCAGAGTGGAATGACCAAAATTATGCAGCAGTATAAATTAGGGGTAGGTTAGCGAGGGTATAGAGTGGATCAAGAGAATGAGGAAAGTTTTAGGTGTATTGGTTCATTGCAGATGGAGAGTGATAACTTAGCTGACTTGATTGACAGGAGAGTGCTGAAGAAAAAAACTAGTAAAAGGTATAAGACAATAAAGAAAGTAGAAAAAGAAAAACAATATGATGAATGCAGACAGCAAAAGTAGATACCACCTTCTTGTACCTGCCATTACTCAAAGAAATCTTTTTATCAGAAGCATCATATTATTATTATTATTATTATTATTATTATTATTATCAACTTGTCCATTATCTTCTTCCATGGAGTCATTTGCTTCCATAACATGTTTTCTTTTTTTGTATTTCTTTGTGTTTTCTCTTTTAATTTCAACTTCTTCCTTACTGTTTCTTCATTCAGTAGCTTTTTCTATATTTTACCACTATCTTTTTCTTCATATTTCCTTATTTTTGTCTACTTTATCATTCTTCTTTGTAAATTTTTTTCTTTTTCTTCAGCTTTGTTGAAGGTAAAATTGTCTTTGAGTCTTTTTACCTCATAAATTCTATTTCTTTCATTGTTTTCTTCTATCCCTTCTTATATCTTTATTTTCTTTCAGTAATTATCTTTTCTGAATAATTTTTTTTTACTCTTTCATTCATCTTTGAGTCTATCAGATTTTTCTTTTCTTTCTTCTTCAACATTGTTTCTGACAAAATTGTTTTTTTTTCATATTTTTTTCTCTTAAATTCCATTTTTTTTCATCTGTTTTTTTTCTTTCATTTTTTGGCTTTTTTATATTTTTTTCTCTTAAATTCCATTTTTTTTCATCTGTTTTTTTTTCTTTCATTTTTTGGCTTTTTTATATTTTTTTCTCTTAAATTCCATTTTTTTTCATCTGTTTTTTTTCTTTCATTTTTTGGCTTTTTTATATTTTTTCTTTTGTCTTTCCTCTAAAATTCCATTTTTTTCATCTGTTTTTTTTCTTTCAGTTTTTGCTTTTTTTATATTATTTCTTTGGTTTTTACCTTTTTTCTTAATTCTTTTCTTCTCTTTCCTAGTTTCCAGAAAATTATTATTACTTGTTGACGAGGTGTCACATAGGATAAAGTTGTCTATCCAAGTACATTTCAAATAGACTTTATTTTCTTAGATACAGTTTAATCAATTAGATTCTTCACAAGCAAGCAGACATTTTTCTTCATAATAAAAACAAATAACAGTTTGCAATCCAAGGTGGAATTATTGAGTTTTTTTGAAGCCTCAAAATATCACAGCACATATACTGATCAAAAAGTATCAAGACTGAATCTTTATTCTTCCTTAATTTTGAAATTCCAAATTTACAATTTACAAATAATAAAATTGGTTTTGATATTTTTTGAAAAGTAGTTTTTTGCTAAAAACACAGGATTATGCAAATGCTTCATACTTGCCTGATGGGGATTTTCCTCTCATGAATTCTTTCCTAAACTTAGAATTCATCTCAAGGGTAAGATTTCACACCCTCTCAAAAGAGGAGTTTCAGAGGAATTTCAATGAACAGAAAATTCACTGGAATAAGATGTGTTGAAGGCTAAGGTGACTGTTTTTTAGAAAATTAATATTTCATTCATTGTTCATTTCTGTCATCATAAATATAGCTTCAGTAGTGAAACATTTTTAAAATTACTTCAATGATAGATTCCACTTAATAAGATCATCAGTCAGTTGAACCAGCTACCGGACCAGTTTTCTGTCAACCAATTTAAATGTATCTAATTATATAATCTTATGAAATTATAATATATATAATCTTTGGGTTGAAAAAGAAAGAAAGAAAGAAAGAAAGAAAAAATAAGTAGTTTGGTGAGAGAAATTAAAAAAGAAAGAAAGAACTGAAAGTGATGGAGAAAAAGAAAACTGAAGAATAGGGAGTGTAGTGCGAAGAAAGAAGTGAAAGAGAGAGATAACAGTTAAAACACACCTTGAGGTGAACATAGTTCACATACTAACTTTTGAGATTGGCTCATTAATCAACAAATTGATTGGTTAAAAGCAAACAAAGCAAAATATGTATATATATATATATATATATATATATATATATATATATATATATAACATATATAGATAAATAGACACACACACACACACACACACACACACACACATATATATATATATGTATATATATGCAGCCCACTATAAAACTCCAGCTTTCCCCAAGATTTGTAAAACATGGGGAGTAATGAGGCCAAGTTTGCTATGCTTCCCTATGATATATTAGCAACTGATTTTAATTCCCTTCAGCTGGTTGTCTTGCTAAGATTAGAGAGCCTTCCATTTAGTTCAGAAGTGATCAAATCATGTCTTTGTTCAAGCTGAATACAATAAGGCTATGCCAGAATTTGAACTCAACTCCCTATTTCTGTTTCCTCATTGATATATAAATCTCTAAAACATAACAAGATTCTCCCAATAAAACTCTAAATTCATTATTAGATTGTAAATAATACCGAAAAAAAAAACCTCACCTCAATTATACTCAAAAATAAACTAAACCACTCAAAATATATTGGGGGGTTTCCTCGTGGTGTAATGGCTAAAGCGATGGACTGCAGAATCGTAGTACGCGAGTTCGTACTCCAGTCACGCTATTACGTTCACTTTCGGGCAAATACCCTTGGGAAAGGTGTGAACCCCCTTATCCTCCCAACTATGGGTTAAATAGTACCACTACTGTTCTTCTAGAAGAATGGCTTTGGCATTAAATAACCTACAAAGAGTTGATATGCCATTAAACAAAGAAACCCAAAGAAATAAACCCTCAAAATATATTACATTCTTGTCCAAAAATAGTTATTACAATTTGAAAAATCACATTCTATAAAAATTTGACTGATCTTTTAGCTTAATGAATTTAAAAAACAAAACATTGGAAACTATTTGTAAATATATGCAAAATTGATTATCAAAACTGTTAAGTTTTAAAGTTAAAGTTGTATTCACATGTGAAGCCAATCCCTTGACATTCATTAGACTTAAGTCTTAAATTATAAACAGTCATGAAATAAACATCCCCAGATGATGGCAAAGTTTGTTACCAACATTTATGTATCTATTCTTTCATTCATAAACTATATATATATATATATATGAGGATCATTAAATAAGTTTCCAGACTTTTTTCGTATGGGCTCTTTTATTGATAGTACACACATGAAACTCTAGTCCCCTTCAAAGTAATCTCCTCCAGCTGCAATGCACTTGTTGTACCGTTCCAACAACTTCTGCAAGGCCCCATGGAAGTCCTCTTGTGTGAGCCTATCAATAATCTTTGTCACAGCCTCTTTCATCTACTCAATTGTCTCATAACGACAGCCTCTGAGATTAGGGAATAACCAAAGGTCACAGGGAGCAATGTCTGGACTATAGGGAGGCTGTGGAACTGTCTTAATGCCCATCTTGTGCAAATAGTCTGTGGCAAGGATGGAGTTGTGGACGTGCATTGTCCTGGTGGAAATGCCACTGACCCGATTTCAAGAGTGCTGGCTTCTTCCAACCGAATCTCTTCCTGAACTCCCTTAAAACCTCACAATAGTAACCCTAACACTAACCCTTCGGCCAATCAGCTCTGGTGTATTGACTTTCTTACTCCTCCCACACCTCTCATCATCCCTCACAGACTCCCTGCCTTTCTTGAATCTCTTATGCCACTCAAAAACTGATGCTCAATTCATGCAAGAGAGTCCAAAAGCAGTCTGAAACATTCCATACGTTTCTGTGGCATTTTTTCCAAGTTTAAAACACAATTTTATTACATATCGTTCTTCTAAAGTGTCCCCACGTCCAGATTGCATTTTTGAAATTCACCAGCTGTGACAATCAGGCTTTAGTAGGGTGTATTCTAATTCCTGCTGTAGCTGTTGATTTGAACCTGAAATCATAAAAATTAGTCAGTCATCTCATAAGATGTATAGCAATAACATAGTGAATTTTCAAGAATCTATGACAATTTTAAATGCCTGTACAAAAAACAGTCTGGAAACTTATTGAAAGCACCACGTATATAGTAAATTAAAGTTGGCAACCTTTGTCGAAGGTGACCCAAAGGCTCCTTTTTTGATAGCTACTACACCAAGGTGTAGGGGAGGGTGCTACTCCTTTCCATTGATTGCTTCTCTTTACCTTTGATCCTTACCATATAATGCTGAGTGCTAAGCAAGGTGGCATCAAGTACCACTTTTTGAGTCTTTGTTATGACTCAAACTGGGGTTGAACACCAGTCTCCCAGACCAGTGGTGAATACTCTACTTATTAGGTCAAGGTATCTAGGAATTCATATGGAAGTCGGACCTAACTGATAAAATGAAACGCAGTTTCTTCAAGGCAGCAGTTGTGTCGATACTGCTATATGGATGCACCACATGGACGCTTACAAAGCAGCTGGAGAGGAGGCTGGACGGAAATTACACAAGAATGTTGAGAGCAGTATTAAACAAGTCCTGGCGACAGCACCCCACGAGACTCCAACTATACGGACACTTGCCCCCCATCACGAAAACTATACAAGTTCGACGAACCAGACACGCAGGACACTGCTGGAGAAGCAAGGACGAGCTCATAAGCAATGTACTCCTGTGGACCCCCACATATGGATATGCAAGAGTGGGACGACCAGCACGAACATACATACAGCAACTATGTGAGGACACAGGATGTAACCCTGAAGACCTGCCGGAGGCGATGAATGATAGGGAGAAATGGCGAGAGAGGGTCAAGGATATCCGCGCTGGCGGCGCGACATGATGATGATGATGATCTAGGAATAACAAATTCTGGCATATTTATGACAAGAATTACGCAAATAAGCAAGAAAAAGAAAGAAAGCATTGAAAGGAGGAATGAAATAAAGAGACAGAGATTTAGTTCTAGTCTTTATGCAAATAATCCCATAAATTATGTCTGAAACTTTCAAAGTATTAGAATAAAAGTTTAAGAAAGAAAGGAAGAAAAAAAGAAAGAAAGAAAAAGGCATGAGAAGAAGAAAGTAAAGAGTAAATTAGCTGGAAGGAAAGAGAAATTGAAAAATGATATATCAAGAATATCAATATCAAAAATAATTATTTTTCTTTATGTGCAAGCTTTTTCTGACAAAAGAAATATGTTATTTTGTATAATGCAGGACTATAACCAGTTTACTGGTAGTGATTTTCTGGATAGCTTTTTTCATATTTGGCTAAAAAACAAAACAAAAACTAACTAGAATGAATTTAATCACAAAAATAATTGAAGACTTACATATTGATAGTTAAGAAAACGAATCTTAAATTTTTGTTTACTTTTTTTATCAATAAAAACATTTTTTTCCCAAAATACTTCTGAATGATTTTACATTTACAAGTGAAAAATTTTCCAAATTCATCAAAACTGATAAAAATTTTGATATTTTTTAATTAATATTCTATACAAAGAAAACTGCATCTTTTAAGCAAAAAAAATGAATAAATGTGGTTTCATAGTCTAATAACAGGACATTAACAGCAAAGCCCACGAGCTTCAGAAAGCATTTTTTTCCGAACAGATAAAAGAATATGTTTAGAAGATATCTTACCGGCAACTCTGTTATATGACTGACATTCACCTTCCTATGATGATCTAGTTTAAATATGGAATATTGACTGATCTAAAAAATATTCTTCTATAGTTGAGCCACCAAAATTGAAATGGAAAGTCTTTCAGTTAGGAAGGGTTAGTTCAATATCCTATTTTTCTGTTACTTGTTTGCCTTTTAAAAAGATTACTCTCAGATGTTGAACTGGTTTGGGGAGTTGATAGTAAAACCTATCCCAGTTTTTGAATTGCTGTTTAGATATTTATCTAACTCTCCATGTACTTTTCTTCACTCTCACCAACCAAAAGAAAAATTTATACATAACTGTAACCCAATAGCTCGAGAAATTTCAAATTTGCAATCACAGATATTTCTGTAACTGAATCAGAAACAAATGATTGAAGATCAAAATAGTTGTTACTACAAAATGCCAATTTGGGCAAAGAGTTAAACCAGGAAGTTGATTGAGGAACAGCAGTGAGTATAGAGCCGTGTCTATTTGCATGGAAGGGTGATTCTCTTCTTTCAGGCAGGATCAATGCTCAATGTTCAGACCATGATCTGTATACCCCAGAATAACTTGAATGATCGAATGAAGTTTGGTCCCTTGTATAATAGCAATAGTAGTCATCAAAGGAAGCAGATCTTTGTAAAGAGTTTCACTTCCTCAGCAGACATTCAGGGCATTCCAGAATTTGGACTTTTCTTGTATTCCTTCATTTTGATTTTTCATTTTGTTGATTGTAGTTAAAGGGAGAGCCAGGAAATAAAGCAAAGGCCAAGGTGGGGATAAAAAGTGAGATTAGTGGGAGGTATTCTAGAAGGAGATAAATATAGATTCATTAAAAAAGGATTGTGGGGAAGAGAGAAAGAATGAAAGCAAAAGAGAGTGTGGAAATTTGAAAAGAAAGTGGGATAGAAAAGAATGAATGGAAGTGGGAAGGAAAGAGGTTAAAAATAAGAGGAAGAAACAAATGTAAAAACCAAACAGCGAGTGTGAAAAAATATAAAGTAAGACAGGAAAAAGGAAAACTAAAGAGAAAGTAATCATTTACTAAGTTTTGCTCACAGTTATGTGGCATACAGTGAGAAACAAACTCAGTAACAATGATCAGTAAACCCATCTTGATAATCATTATGCCACACAAGATACTCTTAATCTTTTATTTACATTTGTCACTTGTCCAGAAGTATGGAGTACCCTGTGGGAATTGACCTCAAATCTGATCTTCTAGTCCCCTAACAATAAAAGTGACAAGAGGTCAAAAGTATGGAGTGTCCATCAAGAATTGAACTGGTTAGCTTTGGTTCTTTAGCCTTGCTGACTAATCCTTATGTCACACTAGGTGCCATGCCAAAAATGTAAACTAGAATAAACAGAAAGAAAAAAATGAGATGGAAGAGAAAAAAGAAAGACAATAAATAGATAGGGAGAGATATAATAGAAGAAAGAATTTATAAAAAGAAAAAAATGAAGGAAAGAAAAAGGAATGGAGGTAAAACAGGGAAAGAAAAAGAAAAGAAAGAGAAAAAATGAAAAATAAAGAAAAAAAACTGTTTTGAAAGAGAGCATAAGAGAAAGAGAAAGATGGTTGATCAGAATATATCAGAAAGAAATAGAATCTTGAACGGAAGCAAGATGAATTTAAGAAAGCGAGACCAGAGAGAGTATCATCTATGAAAGAAAAAATAGAAGAAAAATATAGGATCAGTTGTATATATATACATATATATATATATATATATATATATATATATATATATATATATTTGTGTGTGTCTGTGTGTGTGTGTTTGCATACACATATATACATGTGTATATATGCATACATGTATTTATATACATATATATATATATACATAGAGAGAGAGAGAGAGAGAGAGAGAGAGAGAGAGAGAGAGAGAGAGACATCTGTTTCCTTAGGAGATAAGATAAATCAACATGTTAGAGAAAAGATTTCTCCACATCTTCTTGAACAATTCCAATGTTGTTGAATCAATAAAAAGTACAGAGTTATAATCTTTTTTTTTTCCATCCTCTTTTTGTTTTTGCCATGAATTTTTTTTAATTCTTGGCTTGTTGCTTTTTGGATTTTATTATTTTTGTTGGTTTTCTTTTTGTTATTGGAGTTGGTGGCGTTGTTGGTGGTGGTGGTTTATTTAGTCAATACACGGGCATAGAGAAACTAGTGTGACACTTGCGTAAAATGTAACCTGCAAGATGGGAAGGACCAGTCGGCAGACTCATTGGAGCCTGCCATCTTGTATGCTGACAAATATACTTCGATACAATGTTCAATGCCTTGCCTCCAAACCATTCTCCAAGAGAAAAATGAATAGTAAAATAAAACCAAAACATGGAGGATAAATGTACAGGAAAAAATTCAGTGAAAAAGGCTTACAGCAGATCAAAAAGTACCAATACTATTATTACTACTACTTCGACTACTACTACTAATAATAATAATAATATTAAGAGTAATAATAATGATAGCAACAGCAGTAGTAACAACTACATCCTTACAACAAAATAGTCCTTACAATTCTTTAATGACGATAAAAACATTAGTTTTGTTTTAGTGGAGAAAATAAATTAGAATAACATAAATATGCTCATATACAAAGCGATATTTTATTTCAACAGATTTTTATAGATATATAAAGACAGGAAAGTTGCTCTGCCTTCAGGTTGACCTTTAATGTACTTTATATGATTTTATTCTAAATCTTATTTATACATTTTGCAGAAATAGGAAGTGAAAATATTAAGAAAACTGAGGTGGAGATCTATTCAATTTGAATTTTTTTTTTTTCATTGAAATTACTACTGACATGATTCTAGAATCATCCTACATGCATCCTAACAATGAACAACTAAATCTATTTCACTTTTTTAAATAAATTAATTGAGTGTACACACCCAGACATGCACACACAAATATACATATATATATATATATACTCATCCACAGACAGATCTGTTTCGTTCTATTAGAACTCATCAGTGTGGCTAGACAGTATCTTCCAGTAGCTGGGATCGAAACCCGGTTGACTCAAACACCAAACCAAAGCTTCTAACCATCCAGCCACGAGGAGATATTAGCTGTGAAGTAAATTTTAAACGGTTATCATATTTACCAACCCCTCCGCTCGGGCAGGATATGACACAAGGTCAATTTTTAAGCGGAGTTTAACAGGTTTGAATTCAGAGTTTTCCTTCTCCTAGGCTGAAGAACCTAGTCTGCCCTACTATTTACCCATAGCTGGAGGGAGAATATTTGGATTCTTACCTTTCTCAAGGGTATTAGTGCTATGTGAAATGCAATCAGTCTCGTCCAGGATTTGAACTCGTGTTGCACGATAACCATTACACCACGGGCACCTCCAATTTTAAACGGTTATGAATCACAATTACTATTGTTTACATACATTCGTTCAATAACAGTATCAACATTCTCTTCATCCCTACTTTCACATGTACACTTACCACCTTGAATGCCAAATCAACACCAGTAAAATGCAATTTACATATCTTTTCTGGCTCTCCACGATGTCAAAATGGGACACGAGACCAGTTTACTGTGGAAAAGAAAGAAGCCTCCCAAGAGGCACTCGCAAAAATAGCTTAGGTTTCATCAGCATTCCATTTTAGAAGCCCCACAAGTATTTACCCAATTTTAGGCAAGAAGGTAGGTGCTGCTTGCAGTTATGCCTGCCCCTCTGTTGCAACTGAACCGGTCATTTTTGAACCACAGATGCCATGTGGTTCCAAAATAAACTCCTCTATTTTATTTAGAATCTATGTAGGGCTGTAAATAAAATATGCCTTGATATAATCAGAAAGACCAGGATCAAAGAAACAGTCAGAATAAAATCAAATGTTTTGAACACCTAATGCAAACGCTAATTTTCCAACTTTTCTATATGACTACAAGGCTAGAGGAAGACCATGAAAGTGCTGAGAGCATGTAGCATCCTTATCTTGAAGTTTTCTGGCTTACTTAAAACCATCAACTATTTCTCACCATGACACCTGACTATGATACAAGTTGTTATTGCCCAGTCGGCTGGGGCTGTAGAATACACTGCCTGCTTCTCTGCAGAGGGGTAAGATCCCCCACTCAACGAGTGTCCTGGATATGACACTAAACAATCTGATGGTGAGGTTCCAACAATACTGGAGCTTTGGGGAATGCGGAGTACCCCTTCATTGCCATCGCTACCAGGTCCACTCTAGCCCAGAGTGGTAGCACCTGATAAGGGTCCTATCTATGGGTTAAATAGAACTAAATGGTGGTTGGCGTTTACTGTTTTTATACATTTAAACTGTGTATTTATGCTGGACTGAATTGTTTAAAATAGAACTGATTTGACATTAAAACTGCATACTTACTCTAAACTGAATTGCTCGAAATAGAACTGTTTTGACATCTAAACTATGTACTTATGCTAAACTGAATTATCAGTAATAAAACTGTTTTGACATTAACTCTGTGTATTGCCCAGTCGGCTGGGGCGGTAGAATACACTGACTGAAGGGTGAGCCCCCCCCGCAACGTGTGTCCTGGATATGACACTAAACAATCTGATGGTAAGGTTCAAGCAATGCTGGAGCTTTGGGGAATGCTGAGTACCCCTTTATTGCCATCGCTCCCAGGTCCACTCTGGCCCGGAGTGGTAGCACCTGATAAGGGTCCAATCTATGGGTTAATAGAACTAACGGCATACTTATGCTAAACTGAATTGTTTGATTAAACTGAATCGCTTGAAATAGAAATGTTTTTGACAATTAAATCGTACTTACATTGAAACTGCGTGCTTATGCTAAATTATTTGAAATTGAACTGTTTTTGACATTGAAACTGTACTTACACTAAACTGAATTGTTATATATAATTGCTTGAATAGTTTGAAATAGAAATGTTTTTGACAATTAAATTGTGTACTCATGCTAAACAGAATTGTTTTAAATGGAACCGATTATTTACTTAAACATGGATTAGGCATTAAATAACGTACAAAGGTTGATATGCCATAAAACCAAACCAAAACAAAACAAACCAAACAAGTTGTTAGAAAAGAAAAAAGAAAGTATATATATATATATATATATATATATATATATATATATATATTATATTTGAATTGAGGAATTTATGTTATAATAATTGAATTACCATGACTAGAAAATTCGGCAAACACCTACAGGCAATATTCAGAACACTGAACGGCTGTTTCAACTTTATTTGGTCTCATCAGCAGTGCATAACGTGATCTCTACCACTGGAGATTGAACCAACAATATGGACCGGTGGCCCAGTGGTAGAGTTTCGGCTTCTGCATTCTGTCATTGTTGGTTCAATCTCCAATGGTGGAGATCATAGTATGCACTGCTGATGAGACCCATTAAAGTTGAAAAAGCTATTCAGTGCTCTGTATTTCACATGTAAGTGTTTGCCAAATTTTCTAGTCATGGTAATTCAATTAATATATATATATATATATATTGTCACGTGGTCTACCACTGAGAGGAGAGAAATAAGAAACTTCCCCAGCTCCTCTGTGTTTGAATTAGCAGGCCGCCAAAGACTGACCGTTAAAAGAGGAATAAGGAATGTAGGTCCATTCCTCGCGGCCGAAGTAACAAATCCAGGTCAGAATGAAAGCCAACAGATGTTTGCACTCTGTGACCGGGTGAAAAAGATAGTAGTCCAACCGAATCGCCTACAGAAGAAAGAGGCTTAATGATTGGCCAGAATCCTAAAGCGGAAGTAGCACCCTTTTTCGTCGGCGGAAATTGGGATAAGGAAATCAGTTTTTGAAGACAGATGTTGCCATGAACAGATGGGGCGAATTTCGTGCCAAACTCCGGGCGAAGAAGCAGAACTGGGATTTTCAGGACAGTAGTTGAGGTGATAAGATATATTGAAACTGCCGCCAAAATTACCGGGGGAAAGTGGAAAGAATCTTGGACAAGAAGAACCTATGCCTTCAAGCCAAAGCTATATATATAAAACCCTGCTAGCCCGTAAAAGAGAAAATACTCTCCAAAGGAACCCGTCAAAAAGCTAAGTACTGCAATTACATATTCTCTCTCCCTCTCAATTTAAAGAAAGAAGAAAGAAAAGAAAAAGGAAGAAAGACATTTGTATTTATGTATTATCCGCTGATAATATAGCCGACATGTTAAATACGTGTGTCCGCATGTAGTAAAAACCTTGTTATATTTTAATGTCCCCACATGTCGAAATTTATTCATTGTGTTGTCTGCCTGTCAAGTTGTCAATTGCATGCTCTCTTTTCAGCTTCGTTCGCCTCATGTTATTCTTGCCTAAATTGTCCTTTAAAAATATTATATGGGAAACCGGAATTGTTGACTACTATGATTAATATCATTATATCTAAACCTAGAGGCCCATATCTTCCATTATCCTAGGGGTAGGAAGAGGTAGTGGTCTGGTGTGTGTGTAACGAGAAATTTGGAAACTCCTTGCCAGCGGCGGTCAGTCTAGCCCCAAATTAACCCCAACATAATCTGCCAGTTTCCCTACGCCCAAAAGGGGAATCTTAACTGGAACTTATTCTATGAGGGATCAAGTGCTAGGCTGCCCCGTCCTCACAAGTGTGAAAAATAAACTCCCGTCTTGGGATTAATATTTTATATCGCGTCACAATATATATATATACTTGATGAGCCAAGAACCTGTTGTGTTTGGGTTCCATTGTAGCAGATGGTATTGGATGGTTCTTAGAAATCAATAAAGAATTCTAATTTGTATTTCATAGTTATTTCTGTCATATTGAGAATTTGGCAGATTAACTGATGAATGCCGACTTTTCAAAATTCTCATTAAGTGATAAACTGAGGTAGAAATTCTTTTATACTCTGAGAGAATTTTATATTTATTGCTGTAATAAAGATATTTATATGATGTGCCATTTTTACAAAATTTGCTTGCATACATAGAAAGATGATAGCCATTTTAATAATAATATAAGAACCTATCAAATGAGAATGTATTGTGTAAATAAACAAAAATGCACTTCTTTTTAAAAGAATAAAAAAAGGTATACTGATATGACAGTTGTTACATTATACTCGGAAGTGATCTTTTAGAATGTAATTAGTTAAATGCAAATGTTCCTAATGCCATCAAGTTATTAAAACAGAAAAAAAAAACTATTTTGATAATCCAATAATGTTAGTTCTTGATCAAAATATAAAGTTATTATTGTTGGTATAGACAGGAAGATATCTTTGACAGGTGCAAGATTTGAAAAAAAAACACAAATTAGATTTTCTTTTTTCCACTAATAAAAATGGAGTGGTAATATTTTTTTCTTTTTAAAAAATGAATAAGTTGACAATACATACTCTTTTTCCAGATAAGCATATAGAGAAGCTAAACTATTCTGTACAAAATGGCCAGCAAGTTTATAAAAAGATATCAGTTATGCAGCACACCAGTTACCAGGATTAATTCAGAATATTAAAAAATTATTACATTTAAACAGTTAATTTCTAGTCATGGCATTTTCTCCCAGAAATCTCGCCTAAACATTTTATGATAGCATAAAAATGTCTTTGCATTGATTTATACATTAAAGAATAGAAATTTCCATAATATTCAGTTGCATTAAGACAAAATTAAATTCAACTCATGTATACATATATTTATAAATGGGTAGGTTTATGCTTCTCTTTATTCACTATAATACATACATTATATATGTGTGTGCGTGTGTCTGTGTGTCTGTGTGTGTGCAGTTAAAATCAATATGCCATCTTGGGTTTATAGAGATAGTTTTGTAAGCATAGATGTACATTAGTGTATGTTTATGTGTAGATACACACCTACACACACTCACGCATATATATATATATATATATATATATATATATATATATATATAAATTGTCATGTAATATATAGTCTAGGATTCTTCTGAGTGGTTTTAGCATTTCTATGCATTAGCTAATCAGCTTACATGAACAAATAACATTTACATTTGTGTAAAAGTATATATTTCTGAAAGTATGCACACACACACACACACACACACTTATATATATATATATATAGAGAGAGAGAGAGAGAGAAATAAAGGAAGAGAAAGAATAGAAACCTGTATATAATGTGTGCGAGTGTGTGAAATATAATAAATTCTGCAATAATAGATATTGATAAAATTAAATGTTGTAGAACTGATATATATATATATATATATATATATATATATATATATATATATATATATATATATATATATATGTGTGTGTGTGTGTGTGTGTGTGTGTGTGTGTCCTCATGAATATAAATGTATAAATCTAATATCATTTGTGTGTTTGGTTGTGCACTTGGGTGATATTTAACTTAAAATTCTTTGAGCAATTTATCTATATTGTCTATTTGAATTGTTCAATTCATTCTAAAAGAATCCTCTTGCTGTCCAATCCAGTTCCAGTACAAAGCTAAACTTTCAAAAGTTTACTCTCCAAAAAAGACACATTAATTCATTCTTTATCATCTAATAAATTATAGTTACTGTTCAGTCGTTTTTTATAGGTCTTTAAACACTGCATTTTTAGCTGTTATTTTCAACCCTAAAACAATGGACTCAAGTCTCATTTCTACAATTCAATGCAATTCTGGGTTTAAAACTACTTCTAAAAGGTCCTTTGTTCTTTATATGTTATATGATTACGGAATGATTCTTTTATATTAATCATTTCTCGTTAATTATATTTTATCATTTAGTTTGGTTGGGCTTTGAACTATTCGGCTCTTAGTGCAGGTGTTCACGCTCACGTGCAGAGGATATGACAATCACAAATGTCATAATAAAAACCCCAGATATGAAATGGGACAGGGGTGTGAATGATGTCATGCCCGGAACCAATGGGCTTAGAATTTGGTGATTTTGAAAAATAAATTAGTTGAGATTTGACTCTGGGCCGAGCTAGTCCAGCTAGGGGTTGAGACCATGGAGTTCTGCAAATCCCTACCAACAGAGATCTTGGAGGCAAAAAAAAAAAAAAAATGTGCAGCACATTTGTGGGGTCAGATAGTACAGTCAGCATAGTAAGAATTGTGTCTCTCTCTCTTCGTGTCGAAAAACTAAAGTCAAGAAGTTAATAAACGTTTCGTACCTGAACAACGGAGAGTCGTCAGTCTTTCGTATTTCCACATGCATATGTGTATTTTACAAATATTCTATTTCTTATTTTTAAAGATCATATCCTCAGATTGAGTGAATTTTGACAGATTTTATTGTGAAACTATTTGTCAACTTATCACAGTTATTACTAACAACATGGAATTTATGAGTTCACTGGTGAAATACAATACTGATTTGGAAAAATTTCTATTCTTTAAGTTGCTTGTCTTGTATGTTTCAAATCTTCTATAAGATAAATCAATGAAACTTTGTATTTATTGAGTAGGATAATGGAACATTTATCATGAACAATTTGTAGTCATAGAAATTCCATCTCCAGTAGTCATGCTCAACAATTTATCCGTTGTGTTAATTAACAATGTCAATACCAGCAAGAAATTAATCATAAAAAATAATTAAATGAGCTACAAAATTCCCACATTACAGGAAATTATATTTCTCTACTCTTCTTGCCATAGAAACATAAGTAATTATTGTGAACGAGTGAAGGAAAGACAGAATAAATAAACACATCAGTAACAAGCATGATCAAGGAAAGTCATAAATTTTAAAGATATTTATTTTTATATCTAGACTCATATAAAAAATATCTGTATAAGTCTATCAAAAAAATGAAAATACTTTTGATACACAGCAATAATAATAATAATAATAATTCAACAAAAAAATTGTCGACTTTGCCGTTCCAGCTGACCACAAAATAAAACTGAAAGAATGTGAAAAGAAGGATAAGTACCTTGACCTTGCTAGAGAATTGAAAAAACTATGGAACATGCAGGTGACAATTATACCAATTGTGATTGGTGCTTTAGGCACAGTAACTAAAGGATTACTAAAGGGACTAGAGGACTTGGAAGTTGGTGGACGAATGGAGACCACCCAAACAACAACATTATTGAGAATGGCCAGAATACTGAGAAGATTCCTGGAAACTTGAGGAGACTTGCTGTCACTTAAACTCCTGTGGATGACCATCAGCTAACCCTGATGTGAAAAACTCCAATGGAAATAATAATAATAATAATAATAATAATAATAATAATAATAATAATAATAATAATTCTTGCTGTCACTCAGACTTCTGTGAAAACCACCAGTCAGAACTTATGTGAATTCACAAAAACTTATGTGAATTCACAAAGACTGTTAATGTAGACAGTCTATGTTGTTTTTCGATGTGGTGCAGACATTATTTTAAACGGTTTTTTAAACGCATTTATAAGGAAGTCAACAGAATACCTTTCATTTGACATACTTTTAATACGTAGTTTGATAGGCGGTTTTTATTTTAAACGCGCACATGCAAAGAAAAAAAAATTTTAAACGTTAGTCGTAATACTGCTTATCATTTCACGTGTCGACATTCTTTTAATATACATAGTTTTTGTTTTTTGTTTGTTTGTTTTTTATTACGTCGTGCATATGCTATTTTAAATTTCCTTTTTTTTCTTTTCGTTTTTTTTTTTACACAACATAACCATGTAGATATGTACGGAAAAAAGGAAGCGGGGGAAAAGGAGAAATATATGGAAAATAAAAAGGAGGTGGGGAATATGGATTAGAGAGATAAATGGCAATTAAAACAATGCTAAATGGAAAAAAATTAACGTACCTTCCACGCCAAACATCATAATCCTCAAAATTTTTTTTGTTAAAAAAGTGAAAAGTCGCAAACTCACCTTTCAATAGAATCGGCCGAGCGTACGATTGGCTGGTTCCAACAGCCAATCAAATGCTCGGCCTGGTCTGAGGGATTATTTATTTCGAGCCGTCCAAGCCATAATTTTGTCTAGCGTTGTATACGGTAGGTGACTCAGAAATTGATCATCTCTGAGGGGGTCGATCTGGTGAGGGGAGTATGATGTTTAAAGACCCGAAACTCCCCAATGACCCAGAAGATTAAAACATCACTGATGACACCTACTGGCACTGGTTTAAGCCCGTGTATTCAAGGTAAATAATAAAGCTATAATAGCAAACTGGCTTAAAAGGAGAACAAGAGCAGGCATGCCTTGGTTGGGGAAGTTGATTCTGCTGGAACTGTGCAAATGACTGAAGTTTGCCCATACAATGGCATGTGCACATTCTAGAATCTATCCTGGAAAATGATTCATAAAATCCTCTGGGATTTTGAAATAAAGATAGATCACCCAATCCGAGCCAGAAGATCAGATCTAATATCAGATAATGAAAAGAAAAGAACCTAGCCACTTATTGACTTTACCAGTAGACCACAGAGTAAAAACAAAGAAAAGTGAAAAGCTAGATAAATACCATGAACTCACCAAAGAGCTGAAAAATTGTGTAACATGAAGGTGACAGTGATACCAATCACAGTTGGAAACCTCAGAACCTGGAACTAGAAAAGTGAGGAAGACTCAAGACTGTTGAGAGCACAGCACTACAGAGATAATCTGGAATACTTAGAAGAGACTTGGAGAGCTGCGGAAACCTGCTGTCACTCCAGTAAAAGACTACCAACTAATGCTGGTGCAAAAATCTAACAAGGGGTAAAATAATAATCATTAATAAGAAGAAAAGAACTTGTCATCTGGTAGATTTTGCCATTCCAGCAGACCATAAAGAGGAAATAAAAGAAAGTGATTAGAAAAACAAATATCTGAATCTTGACAGAAAGCTGAAAAAGTTGTGGAATATGAAAATGACTGTGATACCAATCAGAGATAGAGACCTTGAAATAGATCCCAATTACCTGGAAAAGAGACTGAGGAAACTGTAGATCAAAAACGAGACCATCCAAACCACAGCACTGTTGAGATAAGCTAGAATACTTAGGAGAGTCCTGAAGGCCTGAAGAGACTTGCTGTCATTCAAACTTCAGTGAAAAACCACCAGTTAAAACTAAGGTGAAAAACTCACAAGAAGATAATAATTTAGATGACGCATGAAATAATATTTGCTGAGTAAAATATTTTTGAAACAGCCCTATGTTTTAAGATAGTCAATGTGAAGTCATTATTTTTCAATGTCATCATGTAAAAATTAGGAAACTACCGAAAGTATTGTTTTGAATTAGTTTGGAATATTCTAGTTAAATAAAAAGTAATTTTATTACTCCAAATTGAAAAATATCATGTTAGTGTTGTCAAATTAGCATAGAATATGATTACCATCAAACTTAGAAAATTTTAGAATGTTTATCTGTTTACAGAGATGAACATGAAGACAAAAGTGAATGTTTAGTAGACCAAACAGCAAAGGTGAATACTTTGTTAGTAGAACAGAAGTACAGTTTAAAGCAAGAATTACTGGAGATTGCTTGAATTTCATCAAACAACTAAACTACATATTTTTTGACTTGGTAGTTGTCATCATCATCATCATGTCGTGCCACTAGCACGGATATCCCTGACCCTCTCTCGCCACTTTTCCCTATCGTTCATCGCCTCTGGCAGGTCTTCAGGGCTACATCCCGTATCCTCACATAACTGCTGAATGTATGTTCGTGCTGGTCGTCCTATTTTGCCCGGCCATATGTGGGGGTCCATAGGAGTACATCCCTTATGAGCTCGTCCCTGCTTCTCCAGCAGTAAAATTCTTAAAGCCCCCTCCCCAACAGTAGTTTAGAAGAAAAACTAAAAAGCCTAAAACTCCCAATGCCACCACACCAAAAACAAAAAAATGACGAAATACCTAGTTTCCCTCTTCTCAAACAGTAGACCGTCTCCAAACTATATTTAAATTCATTAGTAAATAAACGATAAAGCAGAACAGAAAGGATGAAAACTCGCTTATGCCAGCAGAAAATAGCTTCAATATTGGTTAGTATGTCTTTAAGTCCTACTAATTTAAAATGCTGAAAATTTTACAAAATTATATGCTGTTTTATTCTTTGTAAAATATTGCTTAAACTCTGTCTCCTTGAAGGTGGTAGTTGTAGAAAACAGTAATTTGCTGTAAACCTGACTGCCAGATACAAGTCAGGTAGGAAATTTAACTAAAGTCAAAGTGAAAGGTTAACTGACCACTAACAATAAAGTTTTCTGTATGTTCATCATTACCCTTTATTCTGAATTAATTATGTTTCTTTTGCAGAGCTTAATAGATCAATAAGAATTTTGCAGTTCTCATGTTTTTACTTTGGGACCATTGTTTATATTAAGACCACAGAAGTGAATTATGTCTTTGATTCTTGGCTCTATTTTTGGAACAAAAATTAATCAATGAATTAAAGTTACAAATTTTTATGCATACATTGTTTCAGACGTTTTAAATCCACCTTTTTTACTAAAAAGTTCCTCACGACAACAAAAAAGAATGCAAAATGTTTTTAAGCCTACTTTTTGCCGGACATATAGTTCCACTGTTTTAAGGTGGGGTGGATTAATGAGAGCATCAAATACCAAAAAAGTGAAGCAGTAAAGATTCAACTTCTATTTTCAGCAACTTATTTGTGTGAAACAAGATTTTCAGTTTTAAGATTAATAAGACTATACAACATAGTGGAACATGAGAATGGCATTAACATAGTCAGTTATACCATGAATAAAAACTCCCTCACTTTCCTTTTAGTCCAGACCTTGCTCCCTGTGACTTTTGGTTATTCCCTAAGCTCAGAGGCTGTCGTCATGAGACAATTGAGGAGAACAAGATTTAAGTTAATAAAAATGACTGGTTGTAATATGGTTCCTGAATGTCAGAGTTAGAGATCTGGGACATAGGTTTTGTCAAGAAGAGGGTAACCAGCCAAAACGTCTGAGAACCGAAACTTTAGATTTATAACTGTACGATTTAGATCAGAAAAGAGATATGTATATGTTTTAATTCATATACTTTCAATGTTTATTAAACGAAACTAACTCCTAACTACATTCAGCTAAACTTCTGTTTCATGTGTAGCCCACTATCAATAACTCTATCTTTTCCTCTATATTCACAATGTTAAAAATATAAGGCTTGATCTCAGTGATATTTCTATAGTACCAGTAAAGAAATATTAGAAGAAGTCATATTGATTACCATATCGCTATTATTAAGAGGTGTGATTAACATGGAAGAAGAAAATCAATAACAACTTTTTTTTATCAAAATTGGACTCTTAATTCTTTTTTTTATTTTCTTTCAAAGATTTTTGGAAAGGTAAATTTCAAGAATTACCAATAATCTAATGGCATGATATTCAGTGTTTAGATGTGACATTTTTAAAGTAAATTTGTGTTTATTTTGGGGGCATTCACTTAACTCCTGTTAAAGCAAAATTCTGTGTTAATAATAACAAATAAATCACCATGTAAAGATTAGACATATTATGAAATGAAAAATAAAATTTAGAAGGGATAAAATGTTGCTCTTTTAGCATCTTATGTTCGTAAATATATATATATATATATATATATATCATCATCATGTCGCGCCGCCTGCGCGGATATCCCTGACCGTCTCTCGCCATTTCTCCCTATCATTCATCGCCTCCGGCAGGTCTTCAGGATTACAACCCGTGTCCTCACATAGCTGCTGTATGTAAGTTCGTGCTGGTCGTCCCACTCTTGCACATCCATGAGTGGGGGTCCACAGGAGTACATCGCTTATGAGCTCGTCCTTGCTTCTCCAGCAGTGTCCTGCGTGTCTGGTTCGTCGAACTTGTATAGTTTTTGTGATGGGGGGCAAGTGTCCGTATAGTTGGAGTCTCGTGGGGTGTTGTCGCCAGGACTTGTTTAATACTGCTCTCAACATTCTTGTGTAATTTCCGTCCAGCCTCCTCTCCAGCCGTTTTGTAAGCGTCCATGTGGTGCATCCATATAGCAGTATCGACACAACCGCTGCCTGGAAGAAACTGCGTTTCATTTTATCTGTTAGGTCCGACTTCCATATGATCGAGAGCCTATCGATAGCTGTCCATGCCTTCGTCAGTCGTGTGTCGATGTCCTTCTCGGTTGATGAGACGCTGCTTCCTAGGTAGGTGAATTTGTCGACTAGTTTCAGAGAGGCTCCGTCTAGTGTGGCAATGTTGCCTGTTTGGTTGTAACACATATATTCGGTTTTGTTTGCATTGACATGTAGGCCAATGCCAGCTGCAGCTCGTTCCAGACTATGTAGTAGTGTCTCTGCTTGATTAGGCGTATTCGCTAGTAACGCCAAGTCATCAGCGTAGTCGGCGTCCGTGATTGTTTTTGCGGGGTACCTTTTGCTTCTTCTCTTAGTCAGCTCAAAGCCATTTTCTCTGATTTTGTCTATCGAAGTCCTAAGCACATAGTCTAGACAGATGATAAAGAGGTACGGGGCTAGTGTGTCTCCTTGTAGTACTCCTGCAACAATGTCGAAGTATTCCGTATATATATATATATATATATATATATATAAATCTCAGGATCCTGTTAAATCATTGAAGAATACATAGATAAAATAGATTTTCATTTACAAATACTCTCTTCGTGTTACATCAACTGATCATCAAGTTATTGTCTCACATATCTAACAATAAAGAATAAAGTGTTTTTGAATAAAATTGTTTTCACTGAAGATTCTACAAGATTGTAAGTCTTTAAAATATATATGTGGTTCCAGTTTTTGGTATTAAGCACAGTATAAAAAAGACAAAAAAACAGCAAATTGTTTTTAATTATACATATATATATATATATATATATGTGTGTGTGTGTGTGTGTGTGTGTGTGTGTGTGTGTGTGTGTGTGTGTGTGTGTGTGTGTGTGTGTGTGTGTGCAGATAAAAACAAGCCTAATCTTTTTATGTGCAGCACAACAAAATAAAATGCAGTATAGTTGTACAATTTTATCAAAGATCCTTTAAGATCTGCAGCCTGAACACGTATAAGATGAAAGAATGTACATCACGTATACATTAAAAACCTTACATTATCATAATCAGGTAAAACACAAAACAATGGAATAGTAAACAAGTGCTGAAGTGCAGTACGAAAAGATAAATAACGAGAAGCCGGAAGAAAAATGAGTCGATAAAGTTAAAATTCTTGACCAGTGGATAGCAAGAAAACAGAAATTAATAAGAATTGCCGAAATCATCAGATTCCATCAATCATTTAAACGATCCTGAGTTCAGGTCTAGTGTACCACCCAGACAGACAAAGGTTGGGGTTCACCATTCCAAGAATCCCAATCTTTTGAGACACTTTCTTTGTGGTTGGGAACAGGAAGAAATGACGTCGTGACGCATAATGAAAGAGAAAGAACCCCCCCCAAAGATCCAAGAAGAGCTGGTTCACACTAGAACAAAAAACAAAGACCTCCGAATCTACCACGAACATTCTCTTTGTCATCCATTCCAAGTATTTCCACAGCCTTGGTAACTGAACAAAGAGAGTAAATAGCAGAAAGTCCTATATTTGAGGCGAGTGTTTTTCTGTTTTCATTCATCCACTAGAGGATCATCACTTTCATCGATATAGCAGTCATCGGTTACAACCCCACAAAAGCATCTCAAATAATCAAAGCCAAAAGTGATAACAAAATCAAGAATGAGAACACACTTGAAAAAACAAAAAATACAAATATATAATATTACCAACGAACACTAAACAACAACCTTGAAAAAAAACCTTAATCATATTTTAAATATAGTAAGAAACACCGTTAGAATGATAAACATATAATCAATAAGAAATTTAAAAAAAAAAGATATTCCACTTCTAAAGTAGGAATACACAAAAAACGTTTGTAAACAATGTCTAAAAATGCATCAATAAAATTTCCAGAAATTTAAAGAACAAGCAAACATGATAAAGACTGAGAAATGAGTGACAATATCTTTTTAATTAAAATCTTAATTCAACACACTCTGTTTAATAATTATATATCGTTGACCGCTAACAAAACGTCTGCTGTTGTCATCATTCTACGCTAAAGGCCCTCTTCGTAAAAAAACAGTACAAATTAATCTGTTTTAATTCCATATGAGCACAGTTACGTACCCGACAGATTGACTGACTTTCAATCAATCAATCAACCTTCGTGAATTTGTGTCTATAAATTTTTTCAATTATTTATATCTGTCTATCGGCTCATTGGCCTAGTGGGTAGAGTGTTCGCCAATGGTCCGCGTCATACCAAAGACTTTAAAAATGGTACTTAGTACCTCCTTGCTTAACACTCTGCAATATAAGATACGCATCAAGGGTTAAGTGGAGCAATCCAGGGGAAGGAGTAGCGCCCTCCCCTACACCTCAGTGTAGTAGCTATTTGAAAAGGGAGCCTTCTAGTCGCCCTCGACTACGGTCGCCAACTTTACTTTACTATATATTAAAATCTATTTTGATTAGAGAAAAAATGTTACAATTACCCACCACTTGTGACAAAACTTTAATTTTTAGTTTCGTGTCGCTAAAAACAAGATTGTACGGAGAAAGCACTCATCCATGAAACTATAACCTTATAGTCTAGTTTCTCTAAAAAGTCCCCTATCCTTACCAAATTAATGCTCAATAAAGGTTAATTTGATTTTACATATTCTCTTCCTTTTCTCATACAACTGGATCTTATTCCAAACCTTAATCATATATACAAACACACATACACACACACACACACACACACACACACACACACACATACACACACATATATGTATATATATCATTGTGATGATAGCAAAGATTCTCTTGACTCTCCCCGGGCATCCATCTCAATTGTTTATCACCCTCGGCAGATCGTCTATGTTGCATATATATATATATATATATATACGCTCCCCCATGGGGGTTGAGCACTCTGGCGAAGGAATTGTCGGCCGCCCCTAGCGTAATGCAAAGCTCTTCGTAAGAATTGAGCACTCTGGTAGCCGATGGGGTATTAAAAAATGTAAACAAAGGCTGCTGCTGCTGTTGCTAAAAATAAAATACCTTAAAATTCCCTTAGCCAACGTAGTCCGCTTGTAGCCGCGGGGTCTGAAACCTTAGTCTATCGTAAAGTTAGATGGGTTTCGATCCCGGCTTCGAGCGTCCTGCGGGTCTAGCCACACTGAAGAGTTCTGATAGAACGAAACAGTCTGTCTGTGGATGACAATATATATAATATTATGTTCCCATTGTTACTCGGAGTTTCAGGTGTTACACATAATCATCAGACAGAAAAAGCTCTGCCTATCTGATGATTGTGTGCAGCGCATGAACCTCTCAGTAAAGAGCTTAGTGAGAACATAATTTTATCATTTTTGGTTTTAAACATGCTCTTCTACTAAAAACCTTGAGCACTTTGCACACACATTTCTCATTTGTATCTTCTCTGTTATATATATATATATATATATTAGCTGTCCATCGTATCCGATGAAGATGTCCTCCAGTATTTTGATTTTTGGACTGGTATTTTCAATTATCTCAAAGTACGTTTGTAACCCCCAGGTTTCTTTTGATGATGCCTTTATGCCTGAGTTTTTGTCGACTTGTTTTATATGACTCTTCATAAAGTTGAGAGTATAGGATCTGTTTTAGCAGTCTGCTGTAGTAAAGTCTGTTCAATTGTCCAGCCTAACATGGGTTGTGTTGGGCGAGTATATCATACGTGCCAGGGAGTTTAAATTTCTCCTGAAGGAATTTATTTGGGATATGCTACCATCACTTGATATTTGTGGTAATTTTCTTTTGTTTTTAAGCGAAATATGCTATATATATATATATGTATATATATATATATATATATATAACTGATATTAAAATCAAAATTTATTATTGCCATTTTAAGCAAAATATAATGATTCTTTTTTTTTTTTTTAATCAAAATTTAATAAATTCTATTTTGATTTTTCTTTTTACAAAGATAGCAAATGGTTTCTGTGCAGAAAAATATGTGATTTAACTCTTAAAAGTTATCAGGCAGATAAAAGATAAATTCTGATATTGATAAAATGAAGATCGTCTGCAAATTCGGACGATACAGTTGAAGGTTTTCAAGATGAAAAAATAAATAAATTGATTTTAAAATCCAGTAATCTAATCCCAGAAATTTTATTTAACGCACCAAAAATATAAAAAAGATATTTGCTTAAAAGTTCTCAAGCGATATCTTAAAGATAAATAATTAACAGTTTTACAGTATCGAAAAAAGACAAAGTTGTAATGTCAATACAATTTTTTAAAAATAGACAATTTTTATAAGAGTTTATCCGCTTTTGTTTATGTTTGCTAATATGCAATCAGTTTGAAAAAAAAACTCGAAACTAATATAGTTATAAATAATTTTAATCAACCTATACTACGGGAATTAAACAACTGTGGTGTTGATTACAACAGTAAAAAGAGAATTATTCTCAAACATTAATCTTTAACAATATTTATAAGAGATTTTCATTTTAAAATGAAATTAGTTTCAACTAATATCAGAAACACAAGAGAAATGATCAAGAAAAAAAAAGTCTGTTACTTGCGTATTAAAAAAGAGTTATTCTCCATTTTTTTATGAATCTGCTTGTTCAAATTAGAGAAAAAGATGTTTCTCAATTCATTAATAATTATGTATATAAGTTATGATAAAAGTTATCATCATAACATTATAAATATTTAAAGATCATATACGTTTAAACCGTATCATTCAAATTTTCTTTCTAATTTTTTCTGTTCGTCAAAATATTCTCTCGAATTCAAAATTCCCTCCAATTCATAAAGCAGACGATAATTTGAAACGCTTGAGATTGGATTTTTTAAACCCAAACACGGACACTGAATTTCATCACTTGCAATAAAAATAAACAAAATAATACAAATAATAGTCAGAAAATGAATTACAATATCATTAGATAAAAAATACTTTTTATATATCTAGTATTTTGCGCAAGTGACGCATCATGTAGACGGGAAGTCTTTTGAGCGTTTGCTTTGTGTACTGTTTAAGTTTCTGCACTATACATGAGGGATGAGAGAACTATGGTACGGTACACTGCACATTTAGTTTTTATGAAGAGGTCTTTGTTGAAACAGACTTGCCTCCTCATTCCAACTAAGTCTTAGAATCAATAGACATTCGTACATTTCATTCTACGAGTAGTATGTTGTTGCTGGTAAACACTTTCCCTGGTATAGAGAGCAGTGAGATCCCATGGTGATTGAAGCAATCCTGTCTGCGTCCGTGGTAAACATAGCAAGTTGGGAATTGTTTCAGTCTACAGAGTCTTTCAAGTTTTCCCAAGCATCTATTATGATGATATAGAGTACCTTGACAAACCTCCTATCTCCTCTTTTTATAACTTCTGTGCCGGGAGACTGTAGCAGAAAGAAAGAATTTCAAATTATTGTTTAGCGCGGGAATTGTTTTGACTGTTGAGGTTTCGATTTTATATTTTCGACCAATGAGGATGGTTTATGCCATTCTGCTCTGATGACTTTTCTAGGCAATATAAAAGGTTGTGCTACGCTCTCGCCCCCTCTCTTCTTCACTGATTCTAGCAGCAGAACAGACCAACATCAACGCGAAGAGAGTGCATTCAACATTTGAGTCATTGTTCATTTAGGAGACAATTCCTTAATCATCCATTCCTTCCTCCATGACCAACTGGACCTCGAAACTTCGGGTTGAATGCTTAATTCCTGATCTAACATTTGTAACTGCTTTCATCCATTTGTACGACTCACAGTACAAAGATTACCTCTCAACCTGACATTAGAATTTTTTGAAACTCACCAATTTTCTTGTCCACTCATTTGTCTTACTCTTTCCTTAATGTACCAAGGCACAACAATTTGTCTTGTTGCTAAAAAACCCTTCCATGATGGAGCATAGAGATAACCTTCCTCACTTCATCCAGGTTTGGGCATTTACACCTTCAGTATTGAGTTGGTCTTGTTCAATATTGTCAACCACGTATTGTTCCACTGGTAATGGTTCATTCAAGAGTGTAGCAAAGTGGTCCTTTCAACTAGCAAGAAGCTTGTGCTTCTCTGTGATTAATTTTTTTGTTGTTGGGGGCGAGCAATTGTTCTGGGTAGTTCACTTTTGGCCCCTACACAGCTCTCAAGCTTCGCTTAAAACCTGTGGAGTCATTATATTCTGCAAGTGTCTGGAGTTCAGCCACTTTTGTCAGCCACTAGTTATTTTTGAGTTCTCTGCATCTCTGTCAGAGAAATTGAAAGCATGTTTTATATCTGACCTAAGTGTTCCAGCTGAGCATGTCATTCCTGGCTCCGTCTCTGTTGTTAATAAGCCCTTCTAGCTCCAGAATGATTTTGTCAAACCATTCTTTGTGCTTCTTCACTGCAGTGCTGAGTTTCTCTTTGGATACCTTGTACACGATTGATTAGAAGGCATTCCACTTTTCGTCAACAATACCAGCTGGAATTTCAGTAAGCCTGTCATTTAGCGAGGCCTGCAGGTCATCTCTGACTCCGTTGATCTTAATTGTGCTGGTTTCAAGCTTCCTGATTCGCATTTTGCCTTTTCTCAATCCCTGCCTCACTCATAGTTTGGCAGTGCACTTGATCAAAAAATGGTCAGTACTGCAGTTGGCTCCTCTCATCCTCTTGTGTTCAGAAAGTCTGGCAGATCACGCTATCACAGGATTTTGTAGTCGATGAGGTGCCATGGTTTGGATCTTGGAAGTTCTTGTGAATTTGCTTGTGTTTGAAGTCGGTGTTGGTAAAAAGAATCTATTGTTGTATAACGATGGATAGCGGAAGATTGCAATTGGTATGAGCCTTCTCTGTTCTAAACTTACCGAAAACATTTAGCCACGTATAATGTGATTGACTAATTCCATCATTAAAGTCTCCAAGAAGGGTGATTTTTCATAGTTGGAAAAAAAGCCACACCAGATTAACCTTTGTCTGTTAAAGTCTTCTCACTCCAGTAGAAGGTGTAGGCAGTCTCCTCTGCCACCTTATAGGATACACATTTTTTCTAGTCTTATAGGATACACATTTCTTCTAGTCTTATAGGATACACATTTTTTCTAGTCTTAAAATAAGCAATAAAAACATACTTAAGAACATTCAAGAAATTTACGATCAAAACCGCATTAGCATTTAAATTACATTCTTTTTCCAACCAATCAGTTAAAAACATAGAATAGAACATTCTAGAAAATTAGGATCGGAAGTCAACTAACAGAAAATATTTAGGCGCGAAAATAAAATAGTAAAATACAAATCTGATTAGTCAATAAATGTCTACGCGCCAAAATTTTAGTACGATTCTTTGATCCACCAGTAGGATATAAATAACACAGAGTTAGGGAGCCAGACACACAAGACACAAGCTTACACACAAACGAAGACACAGATGAAGACAAGCCACTAAGCCAGTAAAGCAGTAGCCGATACATTCCGACAAATTCCTTTCCTTCCTCAACTAAAGTTCATGAACTCTCTTCAAATGGCCGAGAATTATATTCAAAAGGAAAACCCGATAAACTTTCTTTCATCAACACGACACGCTGTCGCCACAGTCATAAAACCCACTATAAACTTAATGTAAGTAAGAACGACTTATTTACGGACTCTGTTAACATGAACATACACACATCTTTCAATAAATTTATTCTCTTCTTGTCAAACTTTATTTTCCAAAAGGCCATTTACACATTATGGATTTTATTTGTTTTCATATTCTGTTATATGCTTATTAAATTGTTCGTTGTTTAATATTCGTTGTGTTCTATTCGATTTCTTTTACGCGATTGTAATGTTTTGTGTTGTATTTGTGGTGGGAATAATTTAGAGAGCAATCTACTGAAATAACCAAATTACATACTCCCCCCACAACCTCAATGAACCTGACCTCAAATTAGAGCCGCAATGTCAATGTTGCATTTTTGGGGCCCCTTAGATATTATGGCACTCCTTCTTTTAGCAGTGTTTCATGTTGCTAGGTTGAGCTTGTATATTTGTTGGATCTTTTTTTATCATGGATGACGTCTTACCAGTGTGGGTATTATTCTTTGTTGGGGTATAGGTTTCACAAAAGAAGTTAGCAAGATTATTTGTAGGATGCACAAGCGCGTTCCAGTTGCTTCTGCGCCCCTCTCCTCCTCCGAGAAGGTGCTGAGTAGACAAAGATAATTAAAAACGAGATCAGCATCTCAGTGGTCGCAGTGACCAACCGGTAAAACATGAAGGTGTGTACATCCACCTTCACAGGTTGTCACACATCTGGCTTTTTATGAAGAGTTTAATGTCATGTTCAGGACTAATATATATATTATCATCCCCACCAGGTTACACAGAGAATCACCTGTTGCTTAAGCAACAGCTTGTTTCCGGCTGCAATGCACTTGTTGTACCGTTCTAACAACTTCTGTAAGACCCCATGGAAGTCCTCTTGTGTGATCGTGTCAATGACCTTCATCACAGCCTCTTTCATCTCCTCAATTGTCTCATAACGACAGCCTCTGAGTTTAGGGAATAACCAAAAGTCACAGGGACCGAGGTCTTGATTATAGGTAGAGTTAGGAACTGTCTTGATGCCAATCTTGGTCAAATAGTCTGTGACAAGGATGGAGTTGTAGACTGGTGCATTGTCCTCGTGGAAATGCCACTGACCCGATTTGAAGAGTGCTGGCCTCTTCCGAGGGAATCTCTCCCTGAACTCCCTTAAAACATCAATATAGTAACCCTAACCCATCGGCCAATCAACTCTGGTGAATTGACTTGCTTATTCCTCCCACACCTCTCATCATCCCTCACAAACTCCCTGCCTTCCTTGAATCTCTTATGCCACTCAAAAACTGTACAATGCATCAGTCCACATCTCTATCCTTGTCACAGACTATTTGACCAAGATGGGCATCAAGACAGTTCCTCAGCCTCCCTACGGTCCAGACCTTGCTCCCTGTGACTTTTGCTTATTCCCTAAGCTCTGAGGCTGTTGTTATGAGACAATTGAGGAGATGAAGCTGTGACGAAGGACATTGACATGCTCACACAAGAGGACTTCCATGGGGCCTTGCAGAAGTTGTTGGAACGGTACAACAAGTGCATTGCAGCTGGAGGAGATTACTTCGAAGGGGACTAGAGTTTCATGTGTGTACTATCAATAAAAGTCCCCATACGAAAAAAAAGTCTGGAAACTTATTTAATGATCCTCATATTCCATTAGTAAAAGAAAGATTGGGTCTATTATTCAATATGGAGAGTAACCAGCCAAACATTATTTAAATAATATCTGGTATCAACATCAAACAGTAAACCATTAAGCTAACTTGATCCAAATTTAGGGATACACATTCAAGAATGTTCATGAATGAAAGCTAAAATTGAAATTTAAAAAAAAGAGTGAAGTGCTACTTGATTT
This sequence comes from Sepioteuthis lessoniana, assembly GCA_963585895.1. Lineage (NCBI taxonomy): Eukaryota > Metazoa > Mollusca > Cephalopoda > Myopsida > Loliginidae > Sepioteuthis > Sepioteuthis lessoniana. The sequence goes on from OY757926.1 coordinate 77,124,467, forward strand.
GCTACAATCTAACGTTGACGGATTTTGCTAGAAAATGCTAAGACAAAATGAAGCCTATTTGTTTATTATCTTTTTAGAAGATGAACAAACAGGTTGGAAGCCTAAATGTTATATTAATTACTTTACACTGATTGAATTTTTTCAGATTAAAATTTTTGATAGATTGAGGTAAATCAGTTTTACTTCAAAATAAATTTTAATTCCTTAAATCAATTTTGAAAGAGAGGAGATTATTTCGAAGGGGACTAGAGTTTCATGTGTGTACTATCAACAAAAGTGTTCATACGAAACAAGTCTGGAAACTTATCATATGCACCTCCTATATATGTGCCTAGAAGTAAAAATACAAATAATGATATACCCAGACCCTGAAAAATTATTAAATCAGTGATGTGAATTCATAGCTAGATGTAAACATAGGAATAAATTTAAACTTTAGACAAATATCATAAATAATATTTAATTAACCAAAACATAGGATTAATTTGAGATTTGAAGTGAAATAAATAAAATAGAATAAAACAAAAAGGTGAGAAGATACCATGTGATGTGTACGTACTTTTCAATGGAAGGGTAACTGAATTAATAGGCACGAATATAAATTTTGAATTTCAAATTTGAATTTCAAATTTTGAATTTAATTTAAGATAAGTATTACTGTATCCTTACGTAAGGTTATTAAGGAATGTTGTACTTCCCTAAATTATTATTAAATCTGGAGTTTTAAGTTGAAATGCATTTAGAATTTAAAAATTAAGAAATTTAATTTACTGTGATTCCAACCAGTGATAAAAAATAAAAAATAAAAACCGGAATTGGTTGAAATGGGGAGGAAACTCTTCACCCCTCTTCTACCCCCTCCCACCCTTCCTTCTTCTGTCTATTCTGAATGTATTTATTTTATCCATTAGATCTGAAGAAGTCCTGTTATTTTTGGTGTTATTGATTCGCATCAATACCCATAACAGGATGGAAATAAATTTATAATCCTAATGTGACCAGTTTTTGTTTTTCTTAAAGAAATATATAGATATACATATATATATATATATATATATATATATTTATATATGTATATATACACACACACACACACACACACATATATATATATATATATATAAAGATTCTTGTCAAGTATATATAATGCCATTGTTATATAAAATTCTGTCATGATACAGAATTACTATGATGAACAGAAGAAGGAGTTGAAGACCTATCGTTAATATTGCTTCGTCAGCATAAGATAATTTTCAATATATGCTAATCCAAGGGGTCAGTGCATAAGTAATTGCCAAAAATCAGATGTAGATTTGATTTTTACTTGATTTTTCTACCTCATTCCAAATTACTAAGTCTTTTCATCAACACGCTTATGCCCCCTTCGTTATTCAAACATTATGTTCAAAATGGTTCCACTTGAGTATAGTGCCTTCAGAGATTGAACAAAAAATTAGCTGGAGAAACAAAAAGCAAAATATAAATGGTGAAATCATAAAAATTAGTTATTGATGTATTCAAAATATAATAAAATCTAAAAGAAAAACTGGGCTGTTGTAGAGGTTGTACTGAAAAGATCTCGGCTATACCAACATGGGAATGACCTTGGACTATGAAACATACATGCTGTTCAATGCATTCAGTTCCTGTCCAACACACTTAACACATTATTTTTTTTTAAGTTTCTTTGATTCTAAAAAAAATCAATACTTATATTTGCTTTTATTATAGTCATATGTGTGACCCCTTCTCTATCAATTGCTGTTGTTGAGGGACAAAAATGAGGAAGATGACTGGCAGCTACATCAACCACATGTTATTATCACTTTTTTTTAAATAGATTGAGGTATAAGAAATGAGAATTTTTAATGGAAGATTTCCTCTAGCATAAAATCAGAGCTGAAGTGACTTCATTATGACATCCAATAACAACAACAAAATATATAGAGAGATTGATGTTAGCTGTCTTACTTATGAGGATAACCATCTCTGAACAAAAGCTATGTCTTTTCTGCTGCTGTAAACTCATAGTCTCAGCAATGACTCTTAAATCCAGAAAGGCTGTTAACATTTCTATTACACTGCTGGCAGATAAATTGCTTTCGGATATTTGTTGGTCTTGTGTTTTCATTTTTAATATTTTATACTTTCCTATGTATGGTGAAACCAGATTCGTTCTTACATTGCCTGTGACATAAAAGACAAATCAAATCCTCCAGTGGGTGATAATATTCATATTCAAAATGAGATCTCAACACAGGATTCCAACAGGGATATTTTAGTGATGCTTATAATAAGCTGATGCAACTGTTCTCATCACACACCAGTTAAGTTACAGCTACTCAATAGAGTCCCTCTTTCTAAAGGCAAATTTTACTTTACTGATATTTTTTTCAGTATTGAGAGCTGTTTCAAAATGTTTATATATATAAATATATATATATATATATATATATATATATATATATATTATAACAGTGTTGGTTGTTTTTCACTAAATCACTTTGTAAGTTTGTTTACTGCCTGATAATTGTTGTTTTGTAAAAAAAACTCCATGAAAGCCAGGGGTTGCAGTCTAAATTCCATAGCATTGAATATATATATCTAATATATATATATATATATATATATATATATATATGTATATATATATGTATATATATATATATATATTATAACAGTGTTGGTTGTTTTTCACTAAATCACTTTGTAAGTTTGTTTACTGCCTGATAATTGTTGTTTTGTAAAAAAAACTCCATGAAAGCCAGGGGTTGCAGTCTAAATTCCATAGCATTAAAAATATATATCTAATATATGTATATATATTTATTATTATATACATATATATATGTATATATTGAACAAATCCGGGCGGCAACACCCCACAAGGCACCAACTATACGGCCACCTGCCTCCCATCATAAAAACTATCCAAGTTAGACAAACCAGACATGCAGGACACTGCTGGAGAAGCAGAGACGATTTCATAATTGATGTACTCCTATGGACTCCCACAAAGAGCCGAGCGAAAGCAGGATGACCAGATAGAACATACATACAGCAGCTATGGGAGGATACGGGATGTAGCCCTAAAGACCTGCCAGAGGTGATGTACAATAGGGAAAAGTGGCAAGAGAGGGTCAGGGATATCCGTGCTAGCGGCATGACATGATGATGATGATGATGATGATATATATATATATATATATATATATATATAAAGAGTGTTCATGATGTCCTGCAGCAGTTTTGAAAAATTTGATTTGATAACTCACTCTGAATAAATGATACAAAAATACTATGAAAGTTGAACTCATGAAGTCTTTTTCTTCCTGTTCTTCTTGATTATCACACTTTAATCTGACAACATCATTGTTGATACATTTTAAAACGTGTGTGTATATACTTATCAACTATTGATAATCTGGTGAAGATATACATTTCTTCATTTGTTTTTAATGTAAGCACTGGGGAATAGTTATTTCAATATACATGTACCTGGTTATATGCAGATAGATGCATATCTATCTATCTATCTATCTATCTATGCAATTAATGCTGAATATAAAATCTTTATTTTCATGAATTCAGATAGTTAGCAAGGCAGGTATTTAATCCATTTTGCTGCTTACCAAAACTAACATTTATGAAATTCAAACAGTAGGAAAACTTAGTCAATTTATATATTGGATATTCATTGTTTAGTGCTTTAATTATGAACAACAAAATGCTTTGTTTTTGCAAGTCATTTTATTAGTATCTTAATATATATATATATAAAGGCTTTGATGATAATCATAATATCTATCGAGATATATATACATATATATATATATATATATATATATATATATATATATATATATATATATATATATATATGTATATATATATATACTTTTTTTTTTCATTTAAAACGGAAGTGGGCTTAATGAAGAGGTAACTCTTCGCCCCTCTTCTATCCCCTCCCACTCTTATGTGTCTATTCTAGTTTTTTTTATCAAAAAGATCTGAAGAAGTCCTGTTAATTTTTTTTCGTGTTTTTTGGAAATCTCAAAAATGCGTAACAGGATTGAAATAAATTTATTATCCTATGTGACCGGTTTCATTGTTTTTTCTTAAAGAATTTATTGATCTGTATTATTGGTACATTGAGCTCTTTACCAGGAAAATTTTAAATATTCATTCATGAATAATTTCTTGTCCTGATGGAATTACTCCCAACTCCGGTTTAACTGGACCAAGAATACTATATATATATATATATATATATATCTGATTAAATAAGAATTGGTACTTTATTTCAGCCTATTTTATTGGTGAGCTATTCAAGTCTTCATATGACTTGTTTAACATCTGGATGCTATGAATTCAAGAAGTCGCCTTACTCATACTCATTCAAAGACTGGAATTGATCTACAATAAAACGAGCAGAAATGAAGTGTCTCTTCTATTCAATAAAACATCTTTAAAAGAGAAAATGTTGTTTATATATATATATATATATATATATATATATATATATATATATATATCATCATCATCATGCTGTGCCACAGGCTCGGATATCCCTGACCCTCTCTCACCATTTCTCCCTATCGTTCATTACCTCTGGTAGGTCTTCATGGCCACATCCTGTATCCTCACATAGCTGCTGAAAGTATGTTCGAGCTGGTCATCCTGCTTTTGCTCGGCCATATGTGGGGGTCGAAAGGAGTGCATCAATTATGAGCTCATCCCTGCTTCTCCAGCAGTGTCCTGCATGTCTGGTTCATCTAACTTGGATAGTTTTCATGATGGGAGGCAGGTGGCTGTATAGTTGGTGCCTTGTGGGGTGTTGCCACCAGGACTTGTTCAATATTGCTCGCAGCATTCTTGTGTAATTGCCCTCTAGCTTATGCACTACTTGGACGCTAACTGTATATATATATAGGTATATATATATATATATATATATATATATATATATATATATATATATATTTTTACATATAAATGTGTGTGTGTGTGTGTGTGTGTGTGTGTGTGTGTGTAAAGAAAGAGAGAGAGAGAGATAGAATGAGTGAGTGAGAGAAAGAAACACAAAAATAAAAGAATGAAATCCCTTCAAACTTCAAATGACTTTAACATCAAATTAAGTAAGTAAAAGTAAAGTTAGGGGGTGTCCTGGTGGAGTAATGGTTAAAGCGATGGACTGCAGAATCGTAGTTAGCAAGTTCGTACTCCAGTTGCGCTATTACGTTCACTTTCAGGCAAATACCATTGGGAAAGATATTGAACCCCCTTATCCTCCCAGCTATGGGTTAAATAGTACCACTACTGTTCTTCTAGGAGAATAGCTTTGGCATTAAATAACCTACAAAGATTCATATGCCATTAAACAAAGAAACCAAACCAAACCTAAAAGTAAAGTTGATGACCTTAGTCAAGAGTGACCTGAAGGCTCCCTTTTCAATAGCTACCACACCGAGGTGTAGATGAGGGCGCTACTCCTTTCCCTGGATTGCTCCACTTTACCCTTGATCCTTATCTTATAATGCTGAGTGTTAATCAAGGTAGCATCAAGTATCATTTTTTGAGTCTTTGGTATGACCTGAACCCCAGTCTCACGGACCATTGGTGAACAGTCCACTCATTTGGCCAAGTAAACCATCCTCACAATACAGCTTTGAAATATAATGGACAGATATGGTTTTCCACATAAAGAATCTAAATAAACAAATTCAAAAGTTGAATATCTAACTAAAACTAATTAGTTATTTGAAACATATCTTACCAAAGCCAAACAAAAATCTTTTAAGTGTTGATCTCATTTTTAGGTGTCCACAAAATGATACCAGTTCATTTTAGTCACTTCTTTAGTTATATATCAACTTTTTAAAAAAATATTAAAAAATTTTAAAAAAATCTTTTCCTTACAAAAACTTTTCTTCTAATGATGACCTTTGATCAAAACATATATATATATATATATATATATATATATATATATATATATATATATATATATATATATATATATATATATATATATATATATATATATATATATATATATATATATCACATTTAGGGAAAGGAGAAGCATCCTCCCCTACACATCAGTTTTGTAGCTAATGAAAAGGGTACCTTTGGATTACCATCAACAATAGTTGGCCAATTGGCCCAGCGGTTAGAGTGTTCGCCAATGGCCCGGGAGACCTGGGTTCAATCCCAGGTCGAGTCATACCAAAGACTTTAAAAATGGAACTTGATACCACCTTGCTTAACACTCAGCATTATAAGGTACGGTTCAAGGGTAAAGTGGAGCAATCCAGGGAATGGAGTAGCGCCCTCCCCTACACCTTGGTGTAGTAACTATCGAAAAGGGAGCCTTCGGGTCACCCTCGACTATGGTCGCTAACTTTACTTTACTTACTTATATATCACATATTGCTCTTTGTTCTGTCCCCAGCAGGACGCAAGGTTTCTTCAACATAGATATGTTATTAAGAGTAATGAGCCTTACTCTGCCATTTTAGCTCAGGTTGGTGGCTGGTTTAAATCTAGAGTTTTATTTCATCCAGAAAGGACATTCTTTCAACACTAGAGAACCCAGTCTGCACTCTCATCAAAATGAAACAAGAAAGGATGAATTCATGCATTTTCCAAGGGCACTGACATAAAGTGAAATGCAAACTTCCTCATCAAAAATTTGAACTCACCCTCAATATTTACTATTACACTAGCTGACAATATAAACACACACATACACACACACACACATATAAACACACACACACACGCATACATACATAAACACACACATAAACACACATACACACACACACACACATACACATATATACAAGGAATGATTCAAAATCTTTTTTGATAAACAAATGGAAAATAAATTTCTACACAATATTTCTAATAAGTCAAATGACATAATATAAAACAACCAATGCAGATTTATTAATCAAACGGCCAACTTTTTCTTGTCATAAACGGCCAACGTTTTTCTTGTTATACAAATTTTCCCAAGGTTTTTATATTTTACACTTTTTACACATCCATCATTGATTTAACATCACTAATATCATCCCTCATAGTACTGATGATGGTTTATTAGAACCTAAACGCTATGGTGTCGACTTTGTTCCTGAAAAAAACTCTTCTTCTACTTGAATTACTTTGTTATCAATTTTTCTTTTAGAATTGTCAGATTACAATTCATTATTTTCATCCACACACACATATATATGAGGGTCATTCAATAAATAAGAGGAATTTTTTGAAGAAGCAAAATAAATTTGTCCTTCAGAATTTTTTTCCATAAATGAAAACTCTATATTGTTTGGTCCATAGCTAAAATTATTTTAATCTTGCAAAAGTATTTATTTTAAGGCCATTCAAAATGGCAACAAACCAAACTGAGTGCTCAAAAGCTTAAACAGAGGTCTATTATCAAATTTTTTGGCTGAGGAGTCCCTACTATGCGAAATTGATAGAAGAATGTGTGATGGGTAGGTAGAAGCATATTTTATCCCCAAAATGTTTAAAATAGGCTTTATATGTGTTTGCCACTGAAAGCCTGAATCAAAAAGACAGTCCATGGAGAGGAAACACTGATTCCTCAGTAAAGAAAAGGTTTTCAGTGAAAAAGAAGTAAATAAGGCCATGCTGACAGTCTTCTGAAACATGAAAGGATCCATCGCTATTGATTTCCATGAAAAAGATGCAACTGTGAATGATTAGATAATATTCACCTTATTTAATGAATAGTCCTCATATATATATATATATATATATATATATATATATATATATATATATGTTTATGTGTTGGAGGATGTGGTGAAGTGCACATGAGTGGGAGAGATGGATCTTAGCCAAAAATTCTTTACAGTTAAAATAAGAAAAATTTAATATAAAATGTTTCCATAATAAAATGTTGTAAAAGATACTTGCCAAAATCATCTCCTGCTGCAACCAATTTGCAGAAGACGCAGACACCTCCCATCTCCATCTTTCCTTGCTCTAAACTCAACATTGTTTTCTTTCAAAAGAAAACCAAATATATCTTCAGGTTACTTACAATCCTCAGTTTTTTTTTTCTTTTTCTTCTTTTTTGCAGCACTATACCCTCCCTCCATTTGAAAAGGACAAGCCCTTCACACGATAAGAGCTTAACCTTAAAACTATCGACTTATCCATAGGAATCTGCCTGTAATTGTAAATGTTCATGAAAGACAAGTACAATTCAACAAACAAGAATGAATATAATAGATGGCTGCATTTGTAATAGGCTGAGAGTACAGGGGTCTTTTTTTTCGATGAATTTGTTGACAAATGATGTGAGTAAGAACCAAAATAAACTGACTCCTCTGACATGCCTGAATACTCGATAACCAACCAACATAATCTTTTGTCATCAAACCCCAAACTTAAACAAGTATTTCTTTTTACTTTCTCCTACATCACCACCCACTAAGGTTTATTAACAAATATTGATTCATAATTCCTTATAATAGATGGAATTTTTTTTAAATCATGTAATTTCTCCTCCTCCTCCTCCTCACCTAATTTATTTCATTCTCAGTCAACTTATATATATATATATATATATATATATATATATATATATATATATATATATATATACTACGTGAAGTACCTGTTTACAGAGGGTAAGTCAATAACTGGATCTTAGAAACAGCAACACTATGACACAAATGTCAAAAAACCTCTTTGCTACTTTTAATTTTTTTAACAATCTCTATTTTACAATCTTTGTTATTGATTAAAAAATCTAAAATAAACAATCAAAAAATATTGTAATTGTTACGATAAAAGATGAATCCATGAACAAAAAAAAAACAGTCAGTTATGTATTATCTTACTGAATTAATCCTGCTCTATAAAAAAAATCTCAGTTTTGAGAGAAATATTCTTTAATTTGAGTGTAGTGATGATTAAGAGATTTATTGATTTGAACACTTTTTTTGTTTTTTGTTTTTTTTGCCTGGATTGTTGATTCTAAAAAAGTAAAGTTGGCAACCTTACTCAAGGTTAACCAGAAGGCTCCCTTTTCAATAGCTACAACACCAAGGTGTAGCAGAGGGTGCTACTCCTTTCCCTGGATTGCTCCACTTTACCCTTGATCCGTACCTTATAATGCTGAGTGTTAAGCAAGAAGGCATCGAGTGCCATGTTTTTGTATGACTCGACCTGGGATTGAACGCAGGTCTCTCAGATCATTGGCAAACACTCTAACCATCATGCCAAGGAATAATATGTAATCAAAGAAATTTTAAAATACATCTTTATTTGATTAGATTTAATGAAAGATTAATAAAACAGTAAAAGCAAAAATCAAATAAATATTGAAAAAATATTTTACTGGTTTTTGTATCTATGTTTAGTTCCAAGTTCTGTCAATGCTGACACTGACACAAATGTTTTTGGTGATGTATGAACAAACTCTTCGCCACTGAATATTAAAAAATTTCATTGATGGAATAATACTAGTCATTTGGTCTTAAATTATACCTCATGTTACCATTAGAATTATTCATTCTTCAAGAGTGAGATCATGCAGTGAAACCAATAAAGATATATTATGTTTCATATATAAATACTTAGAGTTAGTCGGGGCTCCAGCCTAATCACAAAGCCATTGTGAAGGTAATCCTTCTAGTTGTTACCTCTAAAATCGAAACTGGAGAAGGAAGATCCAGCCTCAAACCTCTGTTGACTTTGTCAGTGTCCTTTAATAGGAAAAGTCAAAGAGAAGGAACTCAGAAATAAAACCTGCAGTGTGAACAGTAACCAGCTATGTAAACCAGAGAGTGGCATAAGTTTCATACAAGTGTATGTCACTATAATCCAACTATATACAAATGTCCACTTACTTTTTTCATTTAAGCATCTTGTATAGTTTTCACAAGCTGAATTAATTGTTAATCAAGATGTTTGCATTATAATTCTAATGGTAAAGATGGTTATCATCTGCCAAGATGTAGCAGTCATCATTTTACAATGGCAATCGATTATAGAAGCTGGTCGGCATCCAAACGAAAATTACAAATAATGTGTCTCTTCTATCAAAGTTTGTATTAAACAAAAAATGAGACTCTAAACTAGACTAATTTTTAAATACTCGATGTGTGACAAAAATAAATATGTTCTGGCAAATTAAAATACTAAAAAGGTATTTCTGTAAATTCTAAGGCAGCAAACTTGCAGCTTTTAACATTAAGTAAGTTTAGTGAAGCCACAAATATTGAATTGTCAGCTTTTTATCGAGATGGACACTTTAGATACCCCCGCCAAAAAAAAAAAAAAAAAAAAAAACAGCAAAAGCATGTAAAACTCAGTTTGATCAATAAAATCTTAGAGAAGGATTGTTAAAACATATGAGTCAGAAATTACGTATTGATAATAATCTTTTGTTTAACTATACATTTCATGATACTAAGCAAACCATCAAAAAACAGAAGACTGAGTTGATCCTATTTACCCAACCCCTCCGCTCGGGCAGGATATGACACAAGGTCAATTATTAAGCAGAGTTTAACAAGTTTGAATTCAGAGTTTTCCTTCTCCTAGACTAGTTGCCTCACCAAGGCTGAAGAACCCAGTCTGCCCTACTATTTATCCATAGCTGGAGAGAGAATAATTGGATTCATACTTTTCCCAAGGGTATTAGTGCTATGTGAAATGCAATCAGTCTCGTCCAGGATTTGAACTCGTGTCGCCGTGTCCATTTCTTACGACGATAACCATTACACCACGGGCACCTCCAGAAGACTGAGTTGATCGCACTCCGTTACAATATTAAGATACTAGTCTTCTTCCCCAGAACAGTTCAATCTGTTTTTATTTTCATTTTTATTCTTAGTAAATATCGATAAAAAATACATTTGAAAAATAATTTTCATTCCAATAATCTAAAGTTATATCATTATTTTTTCTTTTAGAAATTCTTTATATTTTGTTTATGACTTTAGTTATAACTATTTTAACACCTTATTTTAAAAGTGTAATTAAGCATATGTAATGTTCGTTCTCAGTTTTTTATAGAAAGAAAATGACCTCCAGAATATAATTTTCTAAAAAACTATAAATTACGAATAATAAAATAAACCTAAAAT
>OY757926.1:77878101-77947635 GCA_963585895.1 Sepioteuthis lessoniana
GAAACATTAGATCAGTAGCATTTATTGTTGAAAGATATAAGGGGCTAAAAAACTGTTGTTTTTTTTAATATTACATAGATACACACCGATATAGATATGAGTATATATATATATATATATATATATATATATGTCCATCTACAGATAAAATAGTAGAACAGATTGAACACTTTAACCTTGGTGAGCAACCAGTGTAAACAAGATCATTTATAGATTAAAAACAAAGAGTTGAAGTCCCAAAAGTAGTCCAATAAAGTTTTGTTTTCAACCTCATTTTGACAACTCATGCATTCATTCTGGTGCTGAACTGAATTATTCCTTACCTTTTCCGTGGAAATAAGAGTCTTGTTGCATTGGTAACTGCCAATCTTCTATATAACTTTGGTTTGGTTTGGTGGGTTTTATGGCACATCAACCTTTGTAGGTTATTTAATGCCAAATCCATTTTTATGTAAATAATCTGTCCTATCTAAAACAATTCAGTTTAGCATAAGTACGCAGTTTAATTGTCAAAAATATTTATTTCAAACAATTGAAGAAGTTATATTTAACAATTCATTTAAGTGTAAATACAATTTTAATGTTGAAAAACAGTTCTATTTCAAATAATTCAGTTAAGCATAAGCATGCAGTTTAAATGTAAGTACGGTTTAATTGTCATAAACATTTCTATTTCAAGCTATTCAGTTTACTCAAATAATTCAGTTTAGCATAAGAATGCTGTTAGTTGTATTTAACCCATAGATAGGGCCCTATCAGGTGCTACCACTCTGGGCCAGAGTGGACCTGGGAGCGATGGTAATGAAGGGGTACTCTGCATTCCCCAAAGCTCCAGCATTGCTGGAACCTCACCATCAGATTGTTTAGTATCATATCCAGGACACTCGTTGGGGGGTTCTTACCCCTCTGCAGAGAAGCAGTCGGTGTATTCTACAGCCCCAGCCGACTGGGCAAATATAACTTTGGATACAGATACCAACCATAGATCTATAGTCTTGTAAAAGTCACAATATATATATATATATATACATATATATATATAATAAATAAATATATATATATATATATATATATATATATATAATTCATGGAATGTAGACTGCGACTCTGGGTTTCATGTAGTTTTTTGCAAAATATATATATATCTAATATATATTTATCTATTATTATTATATGATAGCTCTATCCTAGATATTGACTACTCTCCATATTATATTGCACTTGGTTCAACACATACCCAAAAAGTGATTTAGTGACAACCAACACTCTTTTGATATAATATATATATATATATATATATAGGCAGCATTTCTTCATTAATGCAAATTTCATTAAACATAATAGACATTTTATGCCTACATATTTTCTTCTGGATCCGTTCGAATTCTCGTATTACTTTTATCGTATTCAGGGGGAATTGATTTAGGTATTGTCCATAGTTGTATGTATCCCTAGTACTATGTATCCCTAGTAGGAGATTGTATATCTGATAATAATAATATATATGTTGGTTTAACCTCAACTACCCTGTTGAGGAGAATTACAATGCACCTTTCTGACACAAGTTCAATAGTTCAGCATTTAAAAAAACATTCATGCCCAACAACACAACTACGAAAAACTCTCACCGACACCACAACAATACTCGAACATCAAAATAATAAACAAAAACTTCAGATTCTCGAAGCACTATATATTAGAAACCTGCAACCAGCACTTAATAGAATTAATTTTCAAACCAGTGCTAATGTACTTAAATGTCTTTAGCTACTGGCACTATTTAAGAATTACATTTAAAGCAAACGCCATAATTTTCAACGGCAAAGACGTCCTTACACAGTAGTAATTCGCTAAAACAAAAGTTACATCACTTTTGTAATAGATTCTCCCCTGATGATGGCCTAAAGTCGAGTAGAAAGTACTTGGGATACATACAACTATGGACAATACCTAAATCAATTCCCCCTGAATACAATAAAAGTAATACGGGAATTCGAACGGATCCAGAAGAAAATATGTAGGCATAAAATGTCTATTATGTTTTATGAAATTTGCATATATATATATATATATAATTAACACCAGTTAAGATTTAATCTTTATTAAGAAAAATAACCATTCAGATGCATGTGATTATCTTCAAGTTATGTATGTAATATTTACCTTATTTAAAGATGTAAGAATAGGTAAGGTTTCCCCGCATACAAAATTGATTCACTCTTAAACTTCACCACAGCTGTTTGCTATCTTGCCAACTGATCTGGTTGTCCAGATGATACAAGCATATATAGCTTCTTTCCAATGATTAGGGGTATTTTATGTTATATTGAAAGACAAATCTATATTGTATATCTTTATATTTGCTGTTCTTAGCTAAAATGACAAGATAATTCAGCAGTCAGGGTAAATAGATAACTCTTCCACCAATGAAGAATATTAAATGAATTCACAACATTTTATCAAACTGAAATGAGTTAGACAATATAATGATATATTTAGTTTATAAAAAATTTTTTATATTCATGTTCAGTGAGGTAAAACTTGGTGTTAGAGTAGCAGATATCTGTAAAAATTCTCATAATCTTTTTTATTTACAAATCATAATATTAGATGTGATATCTTAACTTGAGGTTTGCGATAAATTTAGATCTTATTGGAAATGATTTTTGCAACACCTTCCAATAATTTATGCTTTGAAGATTTTGTCTTGATACTGAGCACAAATATTCCAGAACCTTTTTGTTGTATTATAAAAATAAGAAAAGTTGGCGATTGTAGACAAGGGCGACCAGAAGGTTCCCTTTTCAATAGCTACAATACCAAGATGTTGAGGTGGGCGCTGCTCCTTTCCCTGGATTGCTCCACTTTACCCTTGATACGTATATTGCTGAGTATTAAGCAAGGAGGTATGAAGTACCATTTTTAAATTTCTTTGGTATGGCATGACCTGGGATTGAACCCAGGTCTTCCGAACCATTGGCAAACACTCTGCCCACTAGGCCAATGTATCTCTCTTCCTCTTCCTCTTCCTCTTTCTCTCTCCATGTAGATATATATTTGTGAGTGTGTGTGTGTATGTATGTGTGCTTGTGTGTGTGACTATTACATTTGTAAAGGAATAGACTCAACAAGTCTAAATTGTTTATATCCTGTTATGCTTTTATATTATACCATGCCATTGATCTAATGAGAAGAGTGTTTGCTAGGGGTCCGGGAAGACTGGGGTTCAATCCCATGTAAAAATGAGTGTGTGTGTGTGTGTGTGTGACTATTATTTTCATAAATTAATGGACTCAACAAGTTTATATCTGGTTATGCTTTTATATTGTACTGGGCCATTGGCTGAATGAGTAAAGTGTTTGCAAATGGTCCAGGAGACTGGGGTTCAATACCATCTATATATATGGGATTGAATATATATATATATATATATATATATATATATCCGGTCATGATTTTATATTGTACCGGGCCATTGCCCTTATAAGTAGTATGTTCGCCAATGGTCTGGGATATCAGGGTACAATCCCATGTATATATATATTTGTGTGTGTGTGTGTGTGTGTGTGTGCATGTGTGTATTAGTCGTATTATATTTATACCAAAATGTATCTCTTTCCCTCTTTCTCTTTCCATGTATATGTGTGTGTGGTGTGTGTGTGTGTGTGTGTGTGTAATACTATTACAATACGATATGTTGTTTTTTTTCTAATTTCTGCTGAATAAAGTAGAGTAGGTATTCAGGAACATTTCTTAGATTCTTGAGTTTTGGTGTACCTAGGACTATTGAAATGGATTGGACCAGTGTTGACCATTTTTTCTGTTGCTATGTTGTTGGCTTTTTTCTTTCCTTAGTTTCTTTTTTTCTCTCAGAACATTCACCTGATGAAAGCTGAAGATCAGCTAAAATGTTTTGTTGACTGTATCAAGTATACAAAGAAATTGTTCAGTTGTTTGAACATATCTGGAATAGATATTTAGCTTCTCTAGGAAGAATGGGTAACGTAATAAGCAGGTTGCTGATGGCACTTTAAATCATCCACTAAGTTAAAAGTCCTGATTTAATCTAATCAGATTAGATTTCCTTTTATATGAATAATCTTCCATTATGGATTATATCTTTTGCTGATATGCATGATTTGACAATTTGAGAATGAGTGAAAGTAAAGAAGAAAATACCGGAAATAACTTTATCTGTTTGACCCTCCTTCTACCTTCTACCATACATGTAAACACTCAAGGCCATTTTAAGAGAATTGCTCAACAGATTTAACAAATGGACAGCAGCAGGAAAAATGCAGCTCACACATCTTGTTCACTCCACTCTTTTCTTGTGTTCCTTCAACCACAGTCATTAGACCATTCTATCAGCCTATTCTTTGTTCACACCATCCAACTCTTCTACCCTGAACACTTCTGGGCATTCAATTTACTAAACCTTACATCAAAAGAAAAGCAGCAGACTATTCAATATTCACTTCTCTCACTCTATCTCTCTCTCCCAACCCCTGCAGTCACTACTTTGCCAGATCAGCTGCTTTTATTGACTATTATCTGAGTGGTAGTGAAAAACCAAAATCAAAGAAGAAAGAGATTAAGAAATAGTAAGGCATTTGTAAAGTGATATACATACAAGGTGTATCAGAAAGTGTGTATGCATTTAATGCATGTATTTGCCTAATTCTATGCTACCAGAAGGATGTGACACAAGGTCATTTTTTAAGCAGAGTACAAGTTTTAATTCTCCTATACTGGTAGCCTAACTATGGCTAAATAACCCAGTATTCCCTTCTATTTTGCCATAGCTGAATGGAGAACAGATCAATTCATGTCTTTGGAAAAGAAAATGTAAACTGACTTGTCTAGGATTTAAATTTGGGTTGCTGATTCCATTTCCTGAGATGATACCTGTTTGGCTAAGAATACTTCCTTTCAGTGTAGTAATTTACAAAGCTCTTTGCTTCGATGTGGCACAAGGCCGAATGAATGGGGCACCCAATGAGACTCGAACTCACTCATGTAGGTTTGCTAGTCTATCTTGCTAACCGTTACACCACCAGAGGTGCCCACTTCCTTTCAGTGTACGTATTCTCCATATACACATACAAATGCAAACAGCCTTAAGATTTTAATGCATCAGAGTATTCCTTCTCCAAGACTAGTTGCCTCACCTAGGCTGAAGAACCTAGTCTGCCCTACTATTTACCCATAGCTGGAGGGAGAATAATTGGATTCATACCTTTCCCAAGGGTATTAGTGCTAAGTGAAATGCAATCAGTCTCGTCCAGGATTTGAACTCGTGTCGCCGTGTCTATTTCCTGCGACGATAAACATTACACCACAGGCACTTCTAATGGTTACAACCACTAAAAATTGATTTTGGTTTCTTTGTTTAACAGCATATCAACCTTTGTAGGTTATTTAATGCCAAAGCCATTCTCCTAGAATAAACTAAAAATTGAATTGTTTAAATGTCTGTGACAGTTTGACTTCAGGCACATACAAAGCAGGTAATATACTTGGACCAGATGAGAAATTTAGACTCTCTTTACTCTCAAAAGAATATCAGTATTCTTCACAAAAAAGTCCCCATTTTTCCTTTATCAGGGCAAATAGGTTCCCTCAAAATCATATATTCGTGTCTTCTTTCCCACCTTCTTCTATATATGTGCTGGTCTGTTTGCATTCATTTCACACTATTAAAAGCATAAAGTTGGAGCTCTTTATACAAACTATCTTAGATAGTCAATAATTAGCCAGGTCAGGGATCATTATTTACTACTTGTACCATGTGCTCAGATATATCTTCTACCTATTTATCATCTCAGGTAAAATATACAACATATGTTCAGTTATATGTGGATCCTATGCAAATATTTGTAAGCAAAGTGTCAAATAGACCCAGCTCCTCTGATTATTGTTACTTTGACTTCAAATTCCATTCTCTATCTTTGGTACATTGAGGAAGGCCATGTAGCAGAGTTACCATTCCAGGAATCAGGCTCATCTTGGGTTTTGCTACATGCAATCCAAAAATAAGACAACAGCTGAGTGAAAAGGACAGATACTACACTTTATGTCTCATATTAGTCAGAGAGGAGATGAATAACATTAAGTAACTCCCACCATTGTCCAGAGAGAGACTATGAAGGTAAATTATTTGGCTTGACCAAGTAACCAAGTCACCAAGTGACCAAACATTATAGGACATATTCAAATGTACATTCAAGACTGTCTGCAGAGCTTAGAATACACTAACTGCATTTCCTGCAAAGAGGTAACCCTCATCTACCAAAGAGATATTTTGGTTATGATACTAAACTGCATCCAGGATATGTAACAAATTGACCCTCAACCGAGCCATCAATCAAGAAACAGATGCATCCGGTCAAGGATGTCGGAGTATCCCCTTGACCTGTTGACATGGTTGAATTCGGTGCAGATGCGTACGCCCACAAGAAGCAGGTGGTCGTCAAACAATTATATAACCAGTTGCCACAGACAACTTGAGTTAGTTGGAGTTCGAGGGGGCAGTTCAGTTCAAGTTGCAGTTGCAATTGGAGTTCGAGTTGGAGTTCTAGTTGGAGATAAGATGCCAGCGGAGTGAGAACCAGTGCCAGACAGAAGGCTTGGGCCCTCAGGACCCCGGTTGAGCAGCTCAGCAGAATGAGGAAGAAGTGCTGCTATGGTCAGAGGAACTTGGGGTCAGTATGTGGCAGTCTCTCTTCGTCTCCAACTTACCTCTCACACATAACTAACATCAACCCTTTCGCAACCCTTTCAAGAATAAAGTGTGAGAGGTATATTTTTCTAAAGAAGTGTGTTTGTTTGTCATTATTGTTGATTTTGTTTCCGCATGTATATGTACATGTATAGTTGTATCATGGCTATACAACAGAGAGAAGCTCCAGTTTTGCAGTTTTGAGGAGCATATCCCTTTATCACCATTCCTCCCAAATCCACTGACCCTGAATGGTAGTATTTTTTAGGGTCCTATCTATAGGTCAGATTAATTTGTTTGAAAAATATTACTATTAGATAGGAATACTTGATATCATTTTAACTGTTTGCAAATTATTTATATTCAAATATTTGATCTGCCGTTATCAAATAAACACAACTTAATCAAAATATAATGATTCTATATCTAATGTTTATTATAATGCGAGTACAGCTATTTAATAAAAAAATGACTGTATTTTTTTTTTTATTTCCTCATACAACGTGTGAAAGCATGTGTGATACCCTAGCCTCATCAGCCGCCAACCAGGGTGATAACACAGTTTCGGTAGCTCAAGGTGGTACTGCCACTCCTGGCACTATCGAGCAGCTTTTGCCACTGGATAGGGTATTTAAAAGAAATCTATGTATATCTATGTATATCTATGTATACACAAGATCAACTAAAAGCGGACATTACATTGAACGTTCGTTCATCTTGATTTTGGTGCAGTTTGTGATTTAAAAATGCGTTTACTTACAGCCGTTAGATGCCATCGCAACCGTTTCTTGATTTTGCATAATTACACGAGAAAGGTGATTCCACGTGTATAACATTCGTGTTGAAATCCTTTCTATATCCGTTATCTATTCGGTTCGTTTTCTTTTATCCATTACTGCCCAAAAGCACTCAAGACAAACGTCATATATAATTCTGCTAAAAGATTTTATTTGCTGATCAATGGGCCCTCAAGATGGGTGGTGAGTAAAAAGAAAGCTCCTGGTCTAAGTTTGTCCAGGTAGCGATCTGATTACCCTTGGGCCACTAAATTCTTGGCTTGCAAAAAATGTCTCCAGGACGCTGATGGTCAGCAATGGGCTTGTGAATACTGTGGGGGTAAACCTGATTCATAGGCCCATCATTCGATTTACATTCTCCGTCAGGAGAATTACGTTCTTCGCACCAGCATGTATTTAAAATTGATATTTTCTGAAGTTATTACAATTGTTATGTCTTCAAATGTGAATCTCTGAATATATTTTTTTCCGTTATAAATGTGATTGCATGTAATATAGGCATTGTAATTCATTAGAATATAAGTATTTTTTTTTTGAGAATCCTACCCAAGCCGGCCAGAGGTTTACTTGGGCAAAAACGTGGTGCGATAGACAACAACTATGGAAGGTAGTAATTACTGGGGATACGGTTACAAGACTCATCATTCCTATCCGAGGTCGCGGTAAATCACCTGAAGAAGGCCAGGTGAAATTTGGCCGAAACGTAGTGAAAGAAGAAACAACACAAAAACTACTAAAATGAGGACAAAAAGTCCGCAATAAATAAAGAAATTAATTCTAAGATCATAAATAAGTTTCCAGACTTTTTTCATATGGGCACTTTTATTGATAGTACACACATGAAACTTTAGTCCCTTTCGAAGTAATCTCCGGCTGCAATGCACTTTTTGTACCATTCCAACAACTTCTGGAAGGCCCCATGGAAGTCCTCTTGTGTGAGTGTGTCAATGAAAGAAGAAACAACACAAAAACTACCAAGATGAGGACAAAAAGTCCGCAATAAGTAAAAAAATTATTCTCAGATTAAGAAGCCTCATCTCAAAATGATTCCAATTAAAGACAATTATTTTAATTTTTTTTTTTAATGATGAAAAAAAAAAAAAAGTAATTACGGCTCTACAATGAGTTTATCTTAATTTACTTTTTAGGGTGTGTTATTTCTTCGTGAGCATTCAATTTTACATTTCGTATATCAGGTGAAATTGTAAGGTGAAAAATAAATATGTTAATGCAAGCAGAATTTTGTTGTTGGAGATTATTTCTTAATCATGAAATGATTGAATAAAAACATCGTAAACATATTTTTGAGACACCACACAAATGTACACACAAGCATAAATGTATGTGGTGCCTTCAATAAGATTCCTGACTTTTTTGTAAAGGCATTTAAAATTGTCACAGACTCTTGAAAATTCACTATGTTATTGCTATACATCTTAAGAGATGACTGACCAATTTTTATGATGTCAGGTTCAAATGAATTTTTTGTTGTCCAATTATTGACCAATTTTTATCTAAAAATCAAAGAGATCACAAAATCTCTGATAGTGTGGTTATATTTTTGGGACACTCAGTAGATACAGATATTGATTAAGAAAAAAAGATATGGTAAAGAAATTGAATAGGAAGATTTTAGATAGATTTGTTGGCTGAGATGTGAAAAAGTCAAGGACGGATTGAAAAGTGAGCAAAACCGCTTGTGAAAGATTAGTAAAGAAAATTCTTGACACATTCATGCTGAAACATTGGTCAATGCTATCATAGTGTCTGTTTCAATTTAAGAATAAAATAGAATACAATTTTTGCTTTTTTTTTAGATTCTTCACTGTTTTTTCTTAAAACTGTTTTCTGCTTTTATCTTTCTTAGTATCTTTATCTTCCACACATGCATCTAATATTTCTTGCTTCATCAACCATTAGTATTGACTGACACATCTCGTGGTGTTACCCTTCAATTTCCACATCTCTTTGTATAATCTTCTTTCTTGATCTGCTCAAGTGGTGGTCTATATCAGATAAGGCTGAGGCAGGTTAACTTGAAAACATGGCAACTTTCTTAATGCTTCTTTTTTCCATAAAAAGTTCCTTCTTAAATCTGTTATTGACTAAAAAAAAAATGACTGATTGGTCAAGATGGATCAGTAGGAATTGGCTGTTGTATGATCTGTCTTCTCTCTTTTAGTTCTTTTTTTAAATTCTTTTATAAAAAGGAGTTGACTTGTATGAAAAATATAACACCAAGTTTCAAAAATCTTTTCCCTAAGATTTTAGATATTTTCAGTTAAGAATTTATCCTCTTTTTTTTGGGGGGGGGGAACTAGTTCATTCTTTACATTTTAAATCTTTTATCTGGATTTTCTATTTTACTGAGAAAACCAAATTAAAAGTGGAAGCTATATTTTTGTACAGAAAAAAGAGACTTGGGCACAAATTTGTTTTCTTTTATTGAAAACCTTTCATCTTACCAATTAGTTACTCTGCTATCTCCCATTTCATTGCTAACTTTGGATCTTCTGAGATTGGTAAAGATTAACACAACCAAAATCAACTTTGTAATTAAGGTCATACCTGCCAGCATTTTGTCAAGTTCTCTTTATCAATAATAATTAGAACAGAATCCTCAATTTAGAGGTTGTTATTTTTCAGTTCTCCAATTTTTTAAGTCAAATTCTCATAATTTTTCTGATAAAAGACTGAGAAGAAATTGACTTTCTTTCTTAAATTTCTCCCTCTTTTTTATTGTCGCTTTTATTTTTCCAATGTTGTTATGGAAGTTCTGATGACATAATGGTCATCAATAAAAAAATGTAATTAACAGATTGAGTTTAAAGGTAATTTGCATTCATGTTATAGTAATACTATTGAAAAAAGTGAATCCATTTCTTTCTGTAATTATAGGAAAAATAGAAAAGCTGATTAGGCTATCTAGCTATGGTAGAAGGTAGCCAGTTTAGGAGAATGATGACTCTGAATTCAAGTTGGGAATAAGGCAATTGGAAACAACTTAACTATCTCTTCTAAAAATCTTCATACTGATATACATTACGGATATAGATTTTAAGCAATGACTGAAAACAGGAAAACTGTAAAGTTCTTATAGTATGTAACATTTCTCAAGATCAAATCAACAAAGCATGAAACTCACCAACCTGTTAAATAAGTCTCTTCCAGTGAAGTCAATCTTCCGACCAACTCATCCCATACAGAAATAGAATTTATGAAGAGTGATTCATTATTTTGTTTTGTTACATGTATATAAGTAAATATTATTAATCCCCAATACATCTCTGGTTACAATTATATTTAATTTGGCAATGGCTTACTCAAAACTAGATCTCAAATTGCAATGCATTATTTTAAGAATAAGTAAAAAAATTCAGTGCTTATATTACTTGATGTGTATGTGCTAATGAAATTGTTTACATCTCAGATAAATCAATTATATTGCTTCTAGGAAATAATGGTGGATGAAAAATTGGATTGTTATATTTTCTTTATTAGTAAGAGTTCATTAACTTCATTTGCTCTGGCAAAATTTGCATATATATATATATATATATATATAGAGAGAGAGAGAGAGAGAGAGACATGTAGGAATATTTAAGTATGGTTCAATACTTATTCTTTCTCTTTTTTACTCTTTTTGCTTTCGTATCTTTTCCTCTTGTCACAATAACTTTCTCAACTACATTCTTCTCCTCTCTCTTCAATACTTCATGTTCTCCTCAATTCTACAATTTCTCAATATTTTCTTTCTTATTGAGGTTCTTATTAAGTTTTTTTCTTTTTTTTTCAATCAAGCAATACCTTGAATTAACATAACAATGGAATTTTTTTTTACTCTGTAGACCACATGGCTTCTCATTGGTCTAGTAGGTAGAGTGTTCGCCACTAATCTGGGAGACCTGCGTTCAATCCCAGGTTGCGTCATACCAAAAACTTTAAAAATGGTACTTGATGCCTCCCTGCTTAGCCCTCAGCAATATAAGGTACTATCAAGGGTAAAGTAGAGCAATCCAGTGAAAGGAGTAGTGCCCTCCCCTACATCTTGGTGTAGTAGCTATAGAAAAGGGAGCCTTTGAGTCGGCCTTGACTAAGTTTGCCAACTTTATATATATATATATATATATATATATATATATATATATATATATGAATAAAATATTTAAAATATTATAGAAAATAAGAGAATCATTTTATTGAATTATTTTCAAGATATTAAAACAAAACTATAAGGACCCTTTTGTCCACCACATTTTCAATAGTTACACTGGCAAATGTTTAAAATGTTTATATATATATATATATATATATATATATATATATATATATAAGAGATGGAGAAAGGGAAATATGAAATGGTCCAGTGCTTGATTAATTATAAACATTAAAATAGTCTGAAGGTAATGACTTGATGACCTGTTCTAATTCAAAATAATACATGTTCAATACAATATAAGTTTTTAAAAGATGAAATTTCAGTGAAAAAAATTTTGAAAAATTAAAAATTAGAGTGAAGCTATTCATTAAATAAATGTTCAAAAATTATTATCGACCTAGTTGTTGGGACAGAAGAATACACTGACTGCATCTCTGCAAAAATGTTAAATCACTCAATGAGTGTCCTATTTATGACACTAAACCAATGGATGGTGGGACTCCAGTTCAGGAATTCTGTGGAATATGGAGTACCTCTTCATTACCATTACTCCCAGGTTCACTCGGATCTGTAGTGGTAGTACTTGATAGGGTCACATATTTAGGTAAAATACAACTGTTTGACCATTTAATTATAGACAAACAAATGATTAATGGTTTGGTCTGTTTCTTTGTTTAATGGCATATCAACCTTTATAGGTTATTCAATGCCAAAGCTATTCTCCTAGAAGAGCAGTAGTGATGCTATTTAACCCATAGCTGGGAGGAGAAAGGGGTTCATACCTTTCCCAAGAGTATTTGCCCAAAATGAACATAATAGTGCGACTGGAGTATGAACTCGCTTACTACGATTTCGTAGTTCATCGCTTTAACGATGACACCATGAGGACACCCCCACAAATGATTAATGTTTAATTGAATTGTTTGTATTACATAGGAATAAATGGAACCATTTAACTGTGTATAAATGAATAAGTAATGTTGAATAGTATTATGTTGAATAGTATTATTAGTGTTTAATAACAATACTTGAAACCCATTAACTGTGTGCAAAAATTTAATTCTTGGTATTATATAGCAATACTTTGAAACATTTGATTATGTACAAATGAATGAATAGTGTTAAATTAACTTATTATTGCTAAACTGCATTATTTGTAACCAATTCTCCATGTGCAGACAAATGGTTAATATCAAATACAATAATTTGAGTAAAATAACAATACTTGAAATTATTAAGCTATGTCCAAACAATAGCAATACTTAATTGTGTGGAAACAAATTAGCTTTCTTTTAAAAGTAAAATTGCCTATGAACTATTCACTAAAAAACCACATAAGTGTATCCATTTAACTATGTACAAACAAAGGACTGGTATTAAATCAAATTGTTAGTGTTACATTGGAATACTTGAAACTATTTAACCATGTGCATTGATATTAAATAGAATTATTTGTGTTAGATAGAAATTCTTGAAACCATTTAACTGTGTGCAAACAAATGTACTCTGGCTCATTCAAAAATGTTATCTACAAACTATTTGTTTACAAATCATATATCTACTATATACATATATACAAACAGGATTTGGTATTAAAAAACCTGCAAGAGTTGATATGCCATTAAACCCAAACAACCAACCAAAATGATTATAATTATTTGAGCATGTTTCTTTCAATGAAAATTATTGGGGGTTTTGTACATTTTTTTATAATAATTTGTTTGTTTGATGTGGAAGCCTTGATAAATAAATTGAGCTTGTCCAACAAAACATTTGCCCAATCAGCTGGGACAGTAGAATACACTGACTGCACCTCTGCAGAGGAGTAAAACACCCCCATGAGTGTCCTGGATATGATACTAAACAATCTGATGGAGAGGTTCCAGTAATGCTGAGGCTTTGGGGAATGCAGAGCACCCCTTCATTGCCATTGCTCCCAGGACCACTCTAGCCTGGCTTGGTAGCACCTGATAGAGCCCTATCTATGGGTTAAATAGAACAAATGGCATACTTAGGCTAAACTGAATTGTTAGATTAAACTGAAAAGCTTGAAATAGAAATGTTTTTGACAATTAAACTATACTTATATTTAAACTGTGTGCTTATACTAAACTGATTAATTTGAAATGGAACTGTTTTTGACATTGAAACTGTACTTACACTAAACTGAATTGTTTAATAAAGAACTGTTTTGACATTTAACTGTGTGTAAACAAAATCTGTACTTATACTAAACTGAATTAGCTGAATTAGAACTGCTTGACTAAACTGAATAGCTTGAAATAGAAATGTTTTTTACAATTAAACTGTACTGACATTTAAACTGCGTGTTATGCTAAACTGAATTCTTTGAAATAGAACTGATTATCTGTTTAAAAAATGGATTTGGTATTAAATAACCTACAAAGGTTGATATGCCATAAAACCCAAACAAGCAAACATATTCTTGTAGCATTAGTAAGTCTTTAAACATCTTAAAATTTAAATTATTTTTCTTCTCATTTGTTTATGAACAGTTCTCATTTCTTTAAATGCATTGTTGTTACATTATGTTCTATTTAAGTTTAACATATAAAATTAAGTAACATGAAAAGGTGTCAATTTATTTATCTATTAGACGAAGTAAGTGAAAAGAGAATTTGTGAATCTTGGTCTGCAGTTAAAAACATTTGTACATGTTAAAAATTATAACAATTTAAATGCTGGGCCCAGAGTTCAATCAATGTAAAATTAGGAAACATATGTGTGTCTTTACATAATAAAATGCATATATATTGACAAATGAATGTCATCATTACATCATTTAGATTTACTAAACTGGCTCTGACATTCTCTATCATACATATCTATCCTAATCTAGACATATATATATATATATATATATACGCTAGTTGAACCATGAACCAGTTAGGTTCACATGTCACATAATGATATTGATGCCTCTATTTAAGGAGTGAAGGATTCTGATTAACATTTCAAAGTAATCTATCAAATATAAAAAGAATTCAGATGATTAAAGAATAATTTTCAGCGTTGATGAAATTATCATTCAGTTACAAATTACACTGGAAATTGCTTTATTCTCTATGTTTGAACAATTTATGTTTATCATTCTAATAAAAGTCTTCCTATGATGCAACATTTTTACTGAATTATGGTTGTTCACACACACATACACACACACATATATGTATATATATACATATATGTATGAATACATTATTAGAATTTCATAGTTTTTGTCATGAAATAGAGAGTGATTTATATGCAAACTAAAACATAGCTTAGATATTTATTTGATATTAGGATTCACTCCAGTTTCATAATTTTGTCAAATTAAATTACTTGAGTGAGAGTTAAGGACTAACTTCTAAGTTATAGACTCAAGATTTTAGAAATTTGCCAGACTGATATTATTTCATGAATAGATACATACATATATATATATATATATATATATATATATATATATGTGTGTGTGTATGTATTAAATGTATGTTGGCGGGTGTGAGTGTGTAGTAAAGCATTGCTGTACAAATTAGCATTTTAGAAATTTCATCATCATCATCATCATGTCATGTCGCTAGCATGGATATCCCTGACCCTCTCTCACCACTTCTCCCTATCATTCATCACCTCTGGCAGGTCTTCAGGGCTACATCCCATATCCTCACATAGCTGCTGTATGTATGTTCGAGCTGGTCATCCCACCTTTTGCTTGGCCATATGCGGGGGTTCCATAGGAGTAGATCACTTATGAGCTCGTCCTTGCTTCTCCAGCAGTGTCCTGCATGTCTGGTTTGTCTAACATGGATAGTTTTTGTGATGGGAGGCAGGTGGCCGTATAGTTGGTGCTTTGTGGGGTGTTGCCGCCAGAACTTGTTCAATATTGCTCGCAACATTCTTGTGTAACTGCCGTCTAGCTTCTTCTCCAGCCATTTAGTTACCGTCCAAGTAGTGCATCCATATAGCAGTATCGACACGACCACTGCCTGAAAGAAACTGCGTTTCATTTTATTGGTCAGGTCTGATTTCCATATGATCAAAAGCCTATCGATAGCTGTCCATGCCTTCATTAGCCATGTGTCAATGTCTTTTTTGGTTGGTGAATTGGTCTACCAGTTTCAGAGAGGTTCCGTCTAGTGTGGAAATGTCACCTGTTTGATTATAGCACATATATTCAATTTTGTGTGCATTGACATGGAGGCCAATACCTGCGGCGGCTCATTGTAAACTATGCAGTAGTGTTTCGACTTGGTTGGGTGTATTCGCCAATAACGCTATGTCATCGGCGTAGTCAGCGTCGATAATTGTTTTTGTGGGGTTCCTTCTGCTTCTCTTCTTTTTCAGCTCAAAGCTGTTTTCTCTGATTTTATCAAAGTTCTAAGCACGTAGTCTAGACAGATGATAAAGATGTATGGGACTAGTGTCTCCCCTTGTAGTACTCTTGCTACAATGTCGAAGCTTTCTGTGTCTCCATCCACTGAATGTACTTTCACTTTGTTGTTTCTATAGAGAATCGTTATTGCTGCTACGGTTTCTTTTGGTAGGCTAGTAAGATTTGTTCCATCTTCCCTCTGTGAATGGAATCGAAGGCCTTGGTAAAGTCGACAAATAGTAATGTCGCCTGTAGGTTTTTTGCCCGTACACCTTCAAGGATTCTACGGATAGTCAATATTTGTGAGGTCGTGGAACTGCATGAATATATATATACTCGTATATATATATATATATATACTCATGTATATATAATGTATATTGGTGGGTGTGAGTGTGCGGTAAAACATTGCTATACATATTAGCATTCTAAAAAAGACTTAATTTGTTGAGGTACTTCATTTTGAGCAATATTGAGCAGATCACTCTACCGAGCTGTGAGTTTGATCTTTATTCATCATCATTATTATCTTGCCGTGCCACCAGCACGGATATCCCTGACCATCTCTTGCCACTCCACCCTATCGTTCATCACTTCTGGCAGGTCCTCAGGGCTACATCCTGTATCAGCACAGAGCGGCTGTATGTCGGTTTGAGCTGGTCGCCCTGCTTTTGCTCGGCCGTGTGAGGGGGTCCATGGGAGAACATCACTTATGAGCTTGTCCTTGCTTCTCCAGCAGTGTCCTGCATGTTTGGTTCATCTAACTTTGATAGTTTTTGTGATGGAGGTAGGTGGCTGTTCAGCTGCTGCTTTGTGGGGTGTTGCTTCCAGGACTTGTTCAAAATTGCTCACAGCATTCTTGTGTAGTTGCCATTAAGCTTTTTCTCCAGCTGTTTAGTCAGCTTCCATGTAGTGCATCCATATAGCAGTATCGACATTGGAAGAAGCTGGGTTTCATTTTATCGGTCAGGTTGGAGCCTTATTAGGTGCTCTTTATTTTCAATGCTGTGCTAAATCTAAACTATGCTTAGTTTTTACTTTTTTGCATTATTTCATTTTTTTACTGTCTACCATATTGCAGTGGTTAGTAAACTAGTCTATTAGTCGATTGATAGTGAGTTTGATTTTCACTGGATGCTTCTACAAAAGTGATCAAAACTTCATAAATAAGAAGATATCATTTGTATTGGTTCCAAGCACATTTATTGCTGCAGAAAATGGACAATTCCTACCATAATGATTACAACTGATAGTCTGACATAGTTTGGATTCTTTGTTTTTTTCTCTATCTCCATTTATCTAAAAGGTTTCTCCTGCAAGTGTTTTCAAATGAGAAGAAAGCCTTATGCATGGTATAACTACAAGCCTCAGGGTCAGCAGGTAGATTTATGAATATGTCAGCGTGTATGCCTAGACATTGGCATATAAAAAAGATTATTTGATAATAATAATAATAGTAATAACAATAATAATAATAATGATATTTGTGATGAATGATTTAAATTTGCTTTTTTTTTTTTAATGTTCCAGGTATTGCAGGCGAAACAAAAGTTCTAATCAAAAAATGGAAGAACTGGGTTTGCTGTCTACTCGTTTCTCACGCTGTCTATCTCTTGATGGTTGGGAATTGCCACGAGATAACGTGGTATTGAACAGAAAGCTTGGTGCAGGGGCATTTGGGACTGTCTTTGGTGGTGAAGCATTTTTAGATGATCAAGGTTGGCAGGCAGTTGCAGTAAAAACCCTTAAAGTAGGATCAACTATTGAACAAAAGGTAAGTGCATAGATATTGTAACTAGAAATCCCCTATAAATCCCCTATAGCATCCCCTATAAACACCATGAATGTCATTAGGTTTCAAGGTGGCTATTACTATATATACATATATATATATATATATATATATATAAATATGTATAATAATTATAAATAGATATATATTAGATATATACATATCTAATTCATGGAATATAGACTGCGATCCTGGATTTCAAAGAGTTTTTAAAAAAACAACAATCATCAGGCAGTTAAGAAGATAGAATGAATTGAAAATCGAAAAATACGAAAAAATACAGACAAAAAACCATTGGGATTTTGTTTATGTGTGGTTGTAAGTGTGTGAGAGTATGTGGGTGTGTGCGTATGCTTGTGTGTTATAGTTACGTATGGATGCATGTTTTTATGAGGTTAAGCCAGGCTACAACCCTGTGCGTTGAGAAAGCAGATATGAATTCGAGTGTATCTTAATAATTTGTGATTTAGTGACAACCAACACTCTTATATATATATATATATATATATATGTATATATATATATATATATATATATATATATATATATATATATATTACTTTTAAAATAGATATTATTCATTTATAAATAAAAAGCAACTAGTTCAAAAATTGAAATGGTCATACTCACTGTAATAAATGAAATAGTGCTCAATACAACTAAATTAAAGAGCTAATATAAAACTAGTATTAATAAAAAGAAAAAATATAATCCATCACTTACCTGATAATAAAAAAATTGTGATTTGTTTGATTTTTTTTTTATATTACATACATATATCTTTTTATCACACACACACAATTGTAGTGGACTTCTCTTTCATATGACATCATTCAGGTTCTTTATTGCGAGTTGGTAAATATATACAAATTTATTTTGTGATGGTCTGAAACCAAAATAAAAGTTGTTTTTCTTTTAGTATTTTTGCTATTTGTCTGAATTTTTGAGATGAAGCTAGATGATTTTTTTATGGCAAACGGAATCAGAACAGGTGACCCCTGTGGATTCAGTAAAAGACGTAGTTCAAAGTTCTGTGTAGGTTTCCGAGTTCGACAAACACCTGAAGAAGGCCAGAAGACATATCGTCCAAAACGTTGTGGAAATAAGAATAAAGATGAAGACAATAGTCTGAAAACCCTTAATGGTATTTTTGCTATTTGAAACGCTATTTTAAAGAAGAAAAGATGTTGAAGCCAAACTTAAGTATTATGGCCAGTAATTTTATTGATTTATTATTCTTTAAAATGTTATATTTGCTTTTTTCATGTAACTATTCTTAGATTATACACAGTGAACACTAATACTACACTCTGATCTGCTATTCATAAACCTTTTCACTGGAGTAGAATGTGATACATCATCAATTAAATTTGGGGCTTACTCACATCCATGTTGATGAGGATGAAAATATCTCATTCTCCATAACTGAGTATATTGGAAACATCAAATGACACTGACTTTCCACTTCTATACAATGCCCATATCAGAATCTCCGGGAACAGGAACACCCAGTTTTTTGCCTCATCTCTCTCTAAAAATATGATTATGACACTGTATCCTACTTAACAACAAGGAAATAGAAAATAGAACAGGTACTACATTCTGATCATTCTAGCTGGAAGGAAGTAGAGCTATGCTCTGATCATAAGTATAAATGCTTTGGAGTAATAATTTGATCCAAGGCAAAGTGAAAAGGAACTACACATTGATTATGGGTACAAGGACTAATCCCTATGCAAATTATCACATCCTTTTAAGGTAATGTAGGCTCCTTTAAAAATTAGTCAAAAAATAAGATCCCTTTTTCTTGCCAAATTTTACTTGACTTTTTTATATTATAATGCTAACATAAGTTTTCATCTTTTTTTTTTTTCTTTAGCTGGATTTTCTTAGTGAAGCAGAAATGATGAAACGTTTTAACCACCCAAACATTGTTCAACTTTTGGGGGTGTGTACTCAAGGCGAGCCTATCTATACAATTATGGAGTTTATGCTACATGGTAAGACATTCTTTGTTAGCTTTTTTATTTTTAATGTCTGATTTTGTTATTTATATTTATGATTTTTTTAGGAATAGAATTCTAGAAATGTGCTTCATGGACTGAGGAAGTAAAGCAAGGTTACATATGTGCACACACACACACACACACACACACACACACACACACATACAAACACATACATTTACCATAAAAACATATGCCATTTAATTCTGGAAAATCTCATAAATTGGGATTTTTCTTCTTTAAACAGATATAGACACATAAATGGTACTTGTTAAAATAAAGGCATGAATAAAAATGATGTTAAAGTTTATATACTTTAACAGAAATTCTTAGAGTGCTATCATTAGACTACTCTGTCAGTACGTCAGAGAATATGCTGACTACATTCTCTACGGAGGGGTGAAACTCTTGCTAAAGGGCGTCCTGTGTATGAAAGTAAACTGCATCCGGTGGTGAGACTGCAATTCTGGAGCTCTGGGTTGCGAGGAGTACTTTTTTATTACTATCATTCCCTTATCCACATTGACATAAAGCGGTAGTATTCGTTAGGGTTCCAGCTGTGGATCAAATAGATGGTAGAATATTATTAGTGTTAGATAGGAATACTTGAAACTATATAATTGTGCGCAAATTATCAGTATTTGGTAAGAATACTTAAAGTAAGTAAAGTTGGTGACTTTAGTCGAGGGTGACCTGAAGGCTCCCTTTTCAATAGCTACTACACCGAGGTTTAGGGGAGGGTGCTACTTTTTTCCCTAGATTGCTCCACTTTACCCTTGATCCCTACCTTATATTGCTGAGTGTTAAAAAAGGAGGCATCAAGTGGTAATTTTTAAGTCTTTAGTATGACTTGACCTGGGATTGAACCCAGGTCTCCCGGGCCATTGGCGAACACTCTAACCATCATGCCAATATCCAGTATGAATGCCCATGTCCGGTTGGCGCTAATAAATCATTATTATTATTCCTGATGAATTTTTCACACCAGCATTGCAAGTCCTCTTCTTCCTTCTTTTCTTGACATACGCAGTCTGTCTATATCATCTCTTGAATGTAAAGTCAGAGTCATTAACTTTCTTGTACTTTGGTCTATTTGTCTGAGTTCCTACCAAGTCCATTTTATGATCTTGAGTATCTTATATGAGGGTACTACAGTATTTATCTCATTTTTGAAATTTCTGCTGCAGAGAATGGTTTTGAGAAGTTTTCTCATTCTTCTGAGGTATTCTTTGCATATTTTTTCCTTCATCTCAGCCTATTTGATGATGTTGGTTTCCAATATTAACAGGTACTTTTAATTTTCTTTCTTTTCAAATATTCTTATGCTTTCCTGATTTAGTAGTTCTATTCCTTCTGCTGTTTCTCTTTTTCCACTTTTCATTAGGATCATGGCAGATATAATACTCCTGGTAAGTTTTTAACACCAGTGTAAGCTGATGGTCTTTCATTGGAGTCTGAGAGACAGCGAGTCTTCTCAAGTTGCTAGAACTCTTCTCAATGTTCTGGCTGACCTTATAAATGCAATAGTTTGGATATTCTCGGCTCGTCCTCTGATTTTCATCTTTCAGCTCCCTTACCAAGCCTTTGGGAATCATTTCAAGCCCACCAGTTACAGTTAGTAACACCATCACCTTCATTTTCTATAGCATTTTTTATCCTCTGGCAAAGTCTATGTATTTGTCTCTCTTTTTGTTACCTTTGATTTTTACTCTGTGATCCACCCGTCCACTATTTAGCAGTTTCTTTTTTTTTGGTTGATTATTATTGGCCTTGTGAGTAGAGTGTTTGCCAATGGTCCGGGAGAACTGGGTTCAATCCCAGGTTGCGTTATACCAAAGAGTTTAAAAATGGTACTTGATACCTCCTTGCTTAAGGTACATGTCAAGGGTAAAGTGGAGCAATCCAGGGAAAGGGTAGTGCTCTCCCCTACACCTCAGTGTAGTAGCTATCAAAAAGGGAGCCTTCTGGTTGCCTTCGACTGAGGTCACCAACTTTACTATTTTATTGCTTGGTCTGGTCTTCGGGCTGGGATTAAGTTATTTGTTTATACCTCAAAATCCCAGAGAACTTTGAGCATCTCATTCCCAGGAGGAATTCTGAGTTGTGTATATACCATTTGTTTATATGATCAAATTTCAATTACTTGGACAATTTCCAGTGGATAATCTTCCCCACCCGGTCATGTCTAGTTTTATACACTTTTTGTGCTAGTTTGCTGGATTTGTTTATTATGTGATTAACTGTCTCACCTCATAACCTACACTTGCTATTCTGTTGTGTCATCTATTTTGCTTTAACATAATTGGTCCTCATGAAATTATTTTATGTTGCTGTTAGAAGAGATTCCTGGGAGGTGCTCGTGGTGTAATGGTTATCATCATAGGAAATGGACATGGCGACACGAGTTCAAATCCTGGACGAGACTGATTGCATTTCACATAGCACTAATACCCTTGGGAAAGGTATGAATCCAATTATTCTCCCTCCAGCTATGGGTAAATAGTAGGACAGACTAGGTTCTTCAGTTTTGGTTAGGCAACTAGTCTAGGAGAAGGAAAACTCTGAATTCAAACCTGTTAAACTTTGCTTAAAAAATGACCTTGTGTCATATCCTGCTCGAGCGGAGGGGTTGGGTAAATATGGTTAGAAGAGATTCCGTTTCTCTCTTAAAGCTTCCCTTTCTTAACCATATCCAGATCTTCTCATGTGAGATTTTGTCTGTTCGTCCCTCGAAATACCGATGCAGTTGTTTTTTATTTCTGGTCACTTTAATTTAGTCTTTTTTTGCTCTTTTTTATGTTGTCTTTGAGCTGTTGTATTGATGCATCCATGCTATCTTCCTCCTTCTTTTTTCAATATATAGAGTCTGTTTATATCATCTCTCACATGTATGGCCTTGGGCATCGTCATTTGCTTTCTTGTCCTCTGTTCCATTTGTTGACCATTTCAAGAATTATCCCAAATATCTTACCAGGGTTACAACCCAGGTGTTTATATCTTTGATGAAATTATTATTATTATTATTATTTCTCTTTTGAGAGTTTTTCAAACTAGCATTAGCTGATGGTTTCTCACTGGAGTCTGTGGGACAGCAAGTATCCTTAAGTCTTCAGGACTTTTCTAAGTATTCTGACCAATCTCAACAATGCTGTAGTTTGGATAGCCTCTATATGTCCTCTAATTTTCGGAGTCCTCTTATCTTTGTACTAATCCTTTAGTGACTGTACCGAGCACACTAATTACACTTGGTATCACTGTCACTTTCATGTTCCATAGTTTTTCTGTTCTCTTGCAAGTTCTAGTTACTTGTCTCTCTTTTTGCTTTCTTTGAGTTTTATCCTGTGGTCAGCCAGAACGGCATAGTCCAAAGTTTGACAGGTTCTCTTTCTTTTGTTGACTATCACTAGGTCTGGTCATCTGGCTTAGGTTAGATGATCGGTTTGTATCTCAAAATCCCAGAGGATTTTGTGTGTCTCATTTTCTAGGATAATTCTAGCCTATGCTTATACCATTTGTTCATATGATAAAATTTAAACTTCTTGCACCATTCTCAGGTGATCACCTTCCCTACCTACTTTTGTCTAGTTTTATACTCTTTTTGAGCTTATTTACTGCATTCACTTATGATATGATTGATTGTTGCATCTCTATCACCACATCTGCTATTTTGTTGCATCTTGTCTATTCTTACTTTGTCATAGTTGGTCCTTATGGCATTGTTTTGTGCTGCTATCAGAAAAGATTCAATTTCTCTCTAAAGGTTTCACTTTCTTAACCATATCCAAGTTTTCCCATGTGAGATTTTGTTTGTTTGTGGCTTGAAATTTCCATACCGTTGTTTTTTTTTTCCAGTTTTGTTTTCCAATTGTTTTAGTCCTGTTAATGTTTGTGCTGTCTGTATTTTTTCTGGTCACTCTAATCAGTCTTCCTCTGCACTTTTTTATGTTGTCTTTGAGCCATTGTATTGACACATCTATGCTATCTTTGATGCACACGAGTCCTCTTCCGCCTTCTTTTCTTGACACATACAGTCTACGTTATCTCTGGGATATAAGGCCTTATGCATTGTCATGAGTTTTCTTGTTCTGTGCTCCGTTTGTTGAAGTTCTTCTCTTGTCTAGTTTAAGAATGGTCCCGAATATCTTACAAGAGGAACAGCTCTGGTATTTACCCCTTTGATGAGATTTCTGCTATGAAGTTTGGTTTTAAGTAGTTTTCTTGTTCTCTTGATTTATTCTTTTTTAATTTTTTCTTTCATTACCCTTTGTTTGATGGTGTCCGCTTCCAATATTTCCAAGTGTTTACTTTTCTCTGAGTGTATTGATTTTTTCTTAATTATGATAATTAAGATTCTTCCATTATTTGTTGTTTTTCGCTTTCCATTATAAGCATGGCACATTTTTCTTTGCCAAATCCCATCCTGATATCTTCACTATATATCCTCTCTACCTGTATAAGGATTCCCAATTCTTTTTCATTTCTTGCTTACATCATCCATGAACATTAGGTTGTTGATTTTTTCTTGTGATTTATGAAGTTTGTATCCTCCTGTGTATTTCCTAAGTATGTGACTCAGAGGCATCATTAGTACTACAAATTGTAATATTGATAGCACATCTCCCCGGATGATCCCTCTCTAGGTTTTAACCTCAATTAAGCTTTTTCTTCTTGCTGTCAGTTTGACTCTCATTTTTTCTAAGGTATTCTTGATAAACTTTATAATTTTGATATATATCTTGCTCATTTTGAGACAGACAACTATCCAGCTTTACGGGACCATATTATATCCCTTTTTGTTGTCAATCCATGCGATAGCTAAATTTTTCCATTTCATTTTTCTCTCCTTGAGGATGCATTCATCAATATATAGAAGCTCTCCTATTCCTCTGGTTCCCTAGAGGCATCCTTTCTGTTCCTCAGGGAACAGTCCATGGCTTATTAGCAAATATTAAATCTCCTCCCTTATTTGTATTTTCCACATCATTGGTAGACATTTTTTGGGTGTATAGTTGTTGGGGCGGTTACTTTTTGGGGGTCTTTTTTGAGTCAGGGTGGTCTTTCCTTTGGTCATCTATTTGGGTATGTCTGGGCACCTTTGGTGGTGTAATGGTTAGCAAGCTTGACTAGTAAACCTACACGAGTGAATTTGAGTCTCATTGGGTGCCCCATTCATTTGGCCTTGTGCCACATTGAAGCTCCGTAAATTACTTTTTGGGTATGTCTGTTTCTTCTAAGCATCAATTCAATTCAATTGCCAGTCTCTCATAAATGAAAGTGAATTTTTTAAACCACTATCCACACATGCATCATTGCCTGATGCTTTCTAATTTGGTACTTTTTTGAGTGTTGTTCTGAGTGAACTGAGGTGCATTTTTGCCTTCCATACTTCCTTGTTTTACTTGTGTTGCTTTTTATGTCTCATCTCAACATGTTCCAGCATTCTTCTTCTTTCTTATCATTTTTTGCTTGTTGACATAGACTTTTTATCATTGTTTCCAGTCAAATTTCCCATCCAGGTTTTGAATTTCTGTTCAAGTTTTTTAGTGGAACACTGATTTTATCACAGACTAATTTTGCTCCTGCATAGATTAGTTCATTTAATTCTATGATGTTGTTCTTTGAGATATGTGTAAAAAATTCATTTATTTTTTCAGCTTCGGCCTTGACTGTTTTACAGTCTTGGTTTCTTAGTGATAGTAATCTTGTCTTTTTTCAGGCAAAATTTTCTTTAAAATCTCTATATTCATTTCTTCTTCTTGTGTTATTCTTTTTTCTGTGTGGTTTGGGTGTGTGGTGTTTTGATTGTTATTACTTTGCTGTTCATTTTGATAAGTGTTCTTGCTTTTCAGTATTTGGTGTGTCAATTTTTGTATTAAGGTCTTGTTGATCTGATTCCCTATATATTTGTGGGTGTATTTTAAGGTCATAAAACCAGTCTTTCTTTATCATCATCTTAACTTGGTCAGTAAGTCTTTCGTTTGTTGTCTGAAATCTAGCACATTGCTATTCTTGCTTTTAAATAATTATATTCAGGCAAAAGGCTAAAATTTTATCATCATAATAAAAATATTAATAATAATTATTATTTTTGAAAGCACCATGTAGTTTGTGGTCTCTGGTCCGGTGCTGCAAATATTAACCCCTCTGTCTCTGCCTTCAGTTCAGTACTTTTAAGCATTGATTAGTCTTCTCTATATCAATAGCATTTCTAATTCTTTGAGCATCTCATCCATGTAGGGGTTTTTGTTCCCAAACATTTTTTAATCAATTAAGCCCATGTGTTTTTGCTTCTTTTTTTTTTTTTTTTTTTTTTTTTGCTGACCATTTTTCACAAACAACTATTCCTTAGTATTTACTTACTTTGCAATAAATATAATGTCCTATTTCATCATGCCTTTCTTAATATTGTATTGGTGTTAGGATTAGGAAACTGGACACAAAGTGGTCAATTGATTCAGTTTTTTGCTAGCACAATATCTGTTTTTTATAATGTTTACCTGATAATATCTAGTTTGTGGTATCTGGTCCGGTGCTGCAATTATTAACCCCTCTGTCTCTGCCTTCAGTTCAGTACTTTTTAGCATTGATTAGTCTTCTCTATATCCATATCAGCATTTCTAATTCTTTGAGCATATCATCCATGTAGGAGTTTTTGTTCCCAAACATTTTTTAATCAATTAAGCCCATGTGTTTTTTTTTGTTTTTTTTGCTGCTTTTATTACTTTATATTCATGTTTATTTCCTTTTGGTTGTGAAGTTGAGTTGACTATCAAATTTATTACTTTTTTTACTAATTGATTTTTTTTTTCTTTTGCTTTTTGTGTGTTTACGAACTGTAGCAATTCTCTCTGTTGTAGTGACTAAGTATTTTTTAATCCTATAGTGGTTGTTTTGTAGGTAAATTTTTGTTAGGTTAATCCTCTTCCACAATCTTCTTGATTTAGAGATGTTCTATTTTTGCTCTTGGAAGATGCATTATGTGTTTGGTTATTAAATAACTAACTTAAGAATCCATCTTTTTTATTTCGGCTAATGTCCGCCTAATGCCAAAACTGAATATCATTACTTGTATTGCCCAGATGATAATTGCTATAACTTTATTTTGCATTCAATTCTATTCTCAATATTACTCTTATTCTTCTGTATTATTGTTTTCTCATTTTTCTCTATCTATAGTATGATTGATACCATTTGCTTTATTAATTCTTAAATATTGATAGGTTTTATTGTGTTGTAACTCTATGATTTCAGTGTTAATACATAGAGTGATATTTTAGGTTTTACGAGGAAGCCTTTCTTAAATGTGACTTTTACAAAAATGTCCTGACCAAATTTCATTCTATGTCATTATTAAATCTTTTTACAGTGCTTAGTTGACCTTCTAAATGGCCATCATTTTTTGCATAAAACTTTAAATCATCCATATTGAATGGGTGGCTTATTTTTTTTTAGTAGAAGTAGTTTTATATTCATAGTTTTTGTTTTTAAGTTCTATAGAGAAAAGTTTTAGAGCAATACAAAAAGAAGTGGACAAAGATTCTTGAAAGATTCCATTGTTAATGTTCAGATTATTTGTATTTAGCATGCTATTTTCATGGGTGAATCCAAGGTTAGTATGCCATATTTCTAAATGGTATTTTTGGAATGGTATTATAACTAGGGATATCTAAAAATATTTAGAACTTTAGAATTCATTCGTGCAGTCACATGATTCTGTTTTGCATCAATTTTATTCCAAAATGAAGATGTCCTTACATTCAATGAATTCAACAATTCTCTTCTTTAGAATCAATGTTTTCGTTCTAAACAATGTGGGAAGGCATGTGATTGGTTCGTAGTTTTTTTTGCATATGTTACGTCTTTTGCTTTTGGTAGTAAATAGGGTTCTCCTTCTGTGAGCCAATCAGGTATATTTTTCAGGTTCTTTAATGATTTCAGAAATAAGTTTCCTAATTATTACTATTATTATTATAATTATTATTATTTCACTCCTTGCTAGTTTTTAGCTGGTGGTCTTTCACTTGAGTCTGAGTGACAGCAAGTTTCCTTTTGGTCTCCAGGACTTTTCTGATTACTCTGCAATATTGGATGGCTTCAATTCTTCCTCTGATTTCCTATTTTACCAATCCCTTCTACAATTAGTAATACCTTGACAATCAAGTTCCACAGTTTTTTCAGTTCTCTGGCAAAGCCCAAGTATTTTTCTGTTTTTTCACTTTCTTTTATTTTAACTTTGTTGTCTATTAAAATGGCAAAATCTACAAAATGACAAATTCTCTTTTTTTGTTAACTAACTTTGGATCTAGTCTGGCCAGGATAAGGTGATAAGTCTGTATCTTAAAATCACAAAGAATTTTATGTCTCTCTCTCTAGGACTCATTCTTGTTTGTGGATATAATCTTTGGTAATATGGCCAAGTTTCAATCTCTTGCACTGTTTCCACCCAGTCATGCTTAGTCTTATAAATGTTTAAAATTACAAATGTTTTTGACTTGTTTGAAAGATTTGACTATTATTTCGTAATATAAAGGAAATAATATCGCTAAAATTAATATCATTTATTTGTCCTCACAAACAAACCACTGGATGAATCAATATTTTCAATAAAAATTATTATCATGGCTGGAAAGTCAGGGAATACAATGCTGAAAGAAGAAGAAGAAGAAGAAGAAGAAGAAGCAGCAGCAGCACAGAAATTGTTATATATATGTAATCAGCAACAAGTATATTTTACTCAACTTTAAGAGTCGATTATTTTTTTTATATTTCTTTTAAATACCCTATCCATTGGCAAAAGCTGCTTGGTAGCACCAGGAGTGGCAGTACCACCTTGAGCTACCAAAACTGTGTTATCACTCTTGGTTGGTGGCTAATGAGGGCAGGGTATTGCACGTGCTTTCACGCGTTGTAAGATGAAAAAAAAAGTCAATTATCACTGCCAAATACTAATATATTAAAAAACAAACAGAACAAATATCAGGAGAACCAGCCAATGAAATAATATAAAAAAGCATCAATAAAAATTAAGTAGAGCTCTGAATAATTACTGAGGAAAAGTAACCTAAGAGATCCTATATCAGTAAGCAAATCAAATATAAAACAAACAAGAATGGTTGAAACTGAGTTATTAAAGGTTCTTAGAGTTTGGAAGAATTCAAAGTTAAAACGTCTTTTAGTGATGAGAATGAACAGATGTGATACATAAGAAAGGATCATTTTTACTTATTAAAATTTTTGTTTTTACTCAACCATTTTGAAAAAAAAAAATTCTTACTTTTGCTTTCTTTTTGTACAGAATGAGATTTCTGCATATTTTGAACATGGAATGTGGAAGTAGTTTTATGTACTTGAAACATGACATCTTCTGATGGAGAAAAAAAAGATTGATATGTGGTGTTCTACTTTTTATATCTGACTGGTTGACAGGAGCAAAAAGCTTCCTTCATAATCTGGCTAACCCTCTGTTATCAAACTTTTAGCCAAGGGCAGACAATCAAATATTTTCTACAACACTAAAAATTATCATAAAGTCTTTTTGACCTGACCCAATAAGATATAAATATAATTCAAGCAATAAACTCAAATATTTTGGGGGAAAATACTTACAGTTTCAATAATTTTGCTGTAACTGAATTCATTTTAGGAAGAGTTCTGTCATTATTGTTTTCTAAATTTATTAAATGAAAAGTGATATAATTTGTTTCACATTTAACTTTCTTTCCTACGAAAGTCAAAAGCAGTTTTAATTCTATTACTGACTGACTGGAAGAGAAAGAGCTGATGACCAAAAGTTTTTTGCAAGAAATAGTAACATTGTCATTTTAAAGATTACTTGAAGGAATAATAAATAAAATAATGTAAAGAAATTTCAATCATCAGACAGGACGAAAGACAAGCAAAAATAAAAATAAATCAATAAGAAATAAGTAAGTTTGATGGATTAGCAAGGATTTTTCAAAAATGGTCATAATTTAAAATGGATATATATGAAATAACACACTGGATTAGATAAAATACCATCATTTGGTTACTTCTTTATTGTTAATCTGATATTTTAACTATTTTATTACTGTTATTATGATCAAAGATGAACATTGGTATATCATCAACATTTCTCAAAGAAAAAGTCTGAGCTTGACAGGATATTTTTTAAAAGATGCTAAGCAGATATTTTTATTCAGTGTTTTTTTTTATGTTTATGAGCTTGTATGTTAGGTTACTTTCAAATTTGTACCCAAGTTGATTAACATGAGTTATCTCCCTTGACAAGACGACTTAAAATTACTATATCTTTAATAGAAGATTTAAAAGTAAAGAAAGAAACAAAAAGCTTACACAATATATCCATGAAGAAAACTCAATTTTTATATGAATATATCTAGTTTACATACATACAAATACTCTCTCTCTCTCTCTCTTTCTCTCTTTCTCTCTCACATACACACACACACACATGTATAATCATATATATGTGTATGTGTGTGTATGTGAATTTGTGTGTGTGTGTGTGTGTAAGTTTAATATTTTCATCAGAAAATTGCTTTTCTGTCATCGATATAGTGTGTAAGCTTTTTTCTTTCTTTCTATATATATATATATATTCATATGTAAAATTCTTTTATTCTTTTTTTCTTTTTTTTGTGGGTCCAAAGAGAGAAAAGAAGTAAATATTTCAAAAGGAATAGATCCTCTAATTTGTATATTTTTTTCACTTCTTAAAAAACAAATTTTTTAGTGGACCTATTCATTTTGAAAGATGCATTCATATTAAAAGGATTAATTTTTACTATAAAAACGAATCCTTTCATGAAAAATAAAACTGCTCTTTGGAAAAAAAGTAAGGAAAAAATAAAAAGACAAACGTGCTTCTTGCATACAACTAAGAGCTATCTATTACCAAGTAAATAAGAATAAATAAAAAGGAGTTACAAATTTTTGATGAAAAAAACTAGTTGCTAAAATCAATTGCTCTTTTAGCGACCAGTCCCAAAAAACTGAATCAAGTAACAATGATACAAATTGTTTAAAAAAAACACAAGGTTACTCATGAATTACAAGGAACTGATATGTCTTCAACAAACAAAGGTGCTGATACTTACAACTCAAAAAAAGGAGTGTTGTATGAAAGGAAAAAAGATTTGGAAGAGTCTCTTAGGCGAAAAACCTCTTTTGGGAAAATCTGTTCACTTTTCTGTCAAGAATACAGCGAATAATGCAGACACATGGGGGTTCGTTCTGCAATTCTTTCAGCACTTGTATAGGACAGCAAATTCAATTATACACCTCATGGTCAAGACAGCACAAATTCACAGATATAAGCAACAGCATATTTCTCCAGGAGAGGTCCAGCACAGCAGCAAAATTCTCTGAGGGATTTACTCTCTATTCACTATTTTCCCTTAACTGAAGGGGATAGTAAGGTTTAAAAACCAGCACTTCCTGTGAAAATTTACAGTACTTGATTCACATCTTCTCTGTGCCATAGCTTAAGTCCAAAAGGGTTATTCTCTCAGCAGGCGGTGTAAGATCCAAAAAATCCCGTCATTTCCTTATGGTGGTGACAACCATAAAAGTCTCTTCCAAGATGTCCCCATAAAAATAAAATAATTCTAACAATATATATATATATATATATATACACACACACACACACTTATATATCTATAATGCATGTTTAATGAAACTTTACAAGATGCAACGTTTTCTTTTTTAAAAAGTGGATTTATTTAGTAATATTACTTATATAAGAGAAGAAATATCAACCAATATTTGCAGATGTGATCTTGTTCCTAAACTCTTTAGCTCCTTAAAAAGACTATAATAGTTTCAATTTTCATTGTATTTATGTCGATATTTTCTTTCTTTTTATCAAATCATATCATTTGTAAAGTCAAAATAAGAGAAAAAGATTGGGTGTTATTTTTTTATTAGTTTGTTTTATTTATCAATTTATTTTTTAAACCTATCTAAATGAAAACTTTAAAAACCTACTAAATAGGTGTTGTATCTTCTATATCATTTGTAATAGTCAATACCCATATACATAAAATGTAATGAATATCTATCAATGTATATATATATATATATTAGTGTTAGATCACTTAATGCACTACTGGCACAATGTAACCCTGCACTACCTGTTTCATAGTCAAGTCATCAATGACTAAACCAGTATCTCAACTGAATTTGTCTGGGGAGCACTGCTTACCCAAGTAAAAGGATGCTAATAGGTTGGTTATGAGGCTCAGCAGAGATCTGTGAAAATTATGCAGTTGCAATATATATATATATATATATATATATATCATCATCTTATTGTGCCATCAACACGGATATCCCTGATTCTTTCTCGCCACCTCTCCCTATTGTTCCTCACTTCCAGCAGGTCCTCAGGGCTACACCCCATATCCTCACAGAGCTGCGGTATGTAGGTTCGAGCTGGTCCTCCTGCTTTTGCTCGGCCATGTGAAGGGGTCCATAGGAGTACATCACTTATGAGCTTTTCCCTACTTCTCCAGCAGTGTCCTGCATGTCAGGTTCATCTAACATGGATAGTTTTCATGATGGGTGGTAGGTGGCCGTACAGCTGCTGCTTTGTGGGGTGTTGCCTCCAGGACTTGTTCAATATTGCTCGCAGCATTCTTGTGTAGTTGCTGTTAAGCTTTTTCTCCAGCCGTTTAGTTAGCGTCCATGTAGTGCATCCAAATAACAGTATCGACATGACCACTGCTTGGAAGAAACTGCATTTCATTTTATCAAAAAATTCACAACTTTTATGTGACTGATTCTTAGAGAAGCCATTATTGACGTATCTGAAATCTGTTGAATTCAACTTTATAGTTGAAATATTATGGCACTTCTATTCATTTTTGCTCATAGTGAATTGTTTTTTAATGATTTAAATGCTTTTAGGATTCAATTTTAACTATATATATATATATATATAGAGAGAGAGAGAGAGAGATAAAGTGTAAGATAAGACTTCACAAATGAAAGATTCATGCTATCCAAAGATCGCAGCATTCTCAGTAAATGAGATTTTTAATTATGCCATTTGATTTTATTTGCAAACTTTTTAACTCAACATTTTTGGTTTTATACTGGCTAAATTTTGGATTGTTGGTTTGGGTTTTATGGCATATCAACCTTTGTAGGTTATTTAATGACAAATTCATTTTTATACAAATAATCAGTTCTATTTCAAACAAATCAGTTTAACATAAGTACACAGTTTAATTGTCAAAAATATTTCTATTTCAAGCTATTCAGTTTAGTCAAACAGTTCTAATTCAAACAATTCAGTTTAGTGTAAGTACAGTTTCAACGTCAAAAACAGTTCTTTTTCAAACAATTTAATTTAGCATAGGTACGCAGATTAGTTCTATTTAACCCATAGATAGGTCCCTCGCAGGTGCTACCACTTTGGGCTCTATTTTGGAATAATGAG
This sequence comes from Sepioteuthis lessoniana, assembly GCA_963585895.1. Classification (NCBI taxonomy): domain Eukaryota; kingdom Metazoa; phylum Mollusca; class Cephalopoda; order Myopsida; family Loliginidae; genus Sepioteuthis; species Sepioteuthis lessoniana. The sequence goes on from OY757926.1 coordinate 77,911,402, forward strand.
CATTATTTTAAAAGTAAGAGTTGAATTACCAAACAGTTTCTTGTTATACATATACATGTGTATATGTGTATGCATTTAAGACTTTTCCGCATTACCAAAAAACTTTTATGGCAAAGAGATTGGTGAAGTGAATAAGGAGAAAATTTATTTATATGGTGACAAAAAAAGCAGCTGGAATGAATTTTACTCAAATCATATTATACCTATTAAGAACATATTCAGAAAAATAAATAAATTATTCTATTTCTTTACATCAAAAGGTACATGCAATAGATTCAATAGAAATCTAAATTTCCATTATATAGATATCAACCAATTTATTCAAAGACCTTTTTAAATGACTAAAACCCTATATTCAACATAGAGCAGAAACAACTTTTTTTAACCTGACTAAATGAACAAGGCCACAATAGGGAATCAATTTGAAACTTTCTGATTTGGACAATATTCTGTGCTTGCATGGCAATAAATGGAGGGATGATCAATTGATCTGTTATTATTCAAATCTTGATTTCAACACAAATAATATATCATTTAAAAAGTCAAAACAAGGAAAAAGGATTGACTGTTATTTTTTTATTATTTATTTTATTCATTTAATAATTGATATATGTGCCAACATTGGTTGTAGTTTGGACAACCTGTCAGGAACAATGGATGATAGGGATTGTTTGAGAGAGAGAGAGAGAGAGAGAGAGAGAGAGAGAGAGAGAGAGAGAGAGAGAATCAGGGAAATCTGTGCTGTCAGTACAACTTAATGATGATGATGACATATTTATTCAATTCATTTTATGTTTAAAATAAGATTTAGTATTTTATTAAATACTAAATCTTATTTTAAACATGAAATGAATTGAATAAATATGTGATGATGATGATGATGATGACATATTTATTCAATTCCTTTTATGGTTAAAATAAGATGTAGTATTTTATTAATTATGGACCCCCACATATGGCCGTGCAAAAGCAGGATGACCAGCTCGAACTTACATACAACAACTATGTGAGGACACAGGATGTAACCTTGAAGACCTGCTGGAGGCGATGAATGATAGGGAGAAGTGGCGAGAGAGGGTCAGGGATATCCGTGCTGGCGGCACGACATGATGATGATGAAATCTTATTTTAAACATAAAATGAATTGAATAAATATGTCATCATCATCATTAATTTGTACTTGTCAACAGGGTACATGATTGTTAAAGGCATCCTAAATCTAGTATGCAGGCTAAAAACCATATTCTGCATCCTTTGTTCAGCAGAATATTAGAAATGCCATGATAATATATGAAAGTAAGCATACTCAAGATTGTTAGGTAAGAAATTAATTTTATATATCATGCCCTTTTATCTTCTGGGTTTTATTGCTGATGGCCTTTTCTTGGTGTTTCTGTTTGCAAAAAAAAATTTGGTTAATGAATATTTCGGTCCACAATACATGCATGATATTAACAGAAGGGAAGGCTTTTGATATGATTTTTGTGTCAGTTTATATTTGATCTATGTCTTTTGCCTGAGACCATCACACCACCAGATCAGATAATAAACCTCTAAACCAAATGCTCACAAGTTTTGATTACAGGTATTGACATTATATATTGTGTGATATATCAATCTCAACCTTGTATAGAAGGAACATGTAGAAAATGGCAACAAAATTGATGCTTACGTTTTTTTTATTGCCTTGTTTATCAATAGTAAAATGAATATCAAAAAACGAATATGCTAAATCATTGGAGGAATCAATCGGTAAGATTGGGTTTGAAAGTTTTGCTTAACTTTCTTAGCCACAAGGCTAGGAATAGGTGTCACCTAGTGAGATTTGAACTTACAATGATCTGCAAGCCTTGCTTGTTAAAGGTTAAGTTTCGGTACTCTTTGACTTTGTAGTAGCCAACACACAACATAGTTTATTATAAGTATTCTATTTTTTGAATGACAGAATCTCTAATAATAAGATGCAGGTCATTTAATTATAATTAATCATATTAATTGAAGAATGAACAAGAAAATAAAAAGCAAAGTGAATATTGATAATTTAGCATTATATCTTATCTAAAAATTAATTGGGATGATAAAAAAAAGTTATTGAAAAATATTTTCATAGAAAGGATGTGTGTGTATGTAAGGATTATTGGGTTCAAATATGTTCATGTTCCTACTTTGCGGGTGACTGATTTCAGATCTCAAAATGTGGTGATTTAGTTATTTTTTTACTTGAATGAAAAAATGAAAGTTTGAAAGTTTTTCTTCTTGATTATCAAGATGTGTCTTTCTAAGAAAGAAATTAGAGTTGCTTGAAGAACAGGCCGATATCTCTTTTAAAGATGAGATATTGGAGTATACATACGTAAGATTTTTGTTTTCTCTATGAAATTATTTGTTTTAATCATAACTTTCATTCAGAGTTGGTTAATTAGTTTGCTGAACTTCCTTACAGATTGATAAGAATAAGGAAATTGATTTGACAATTAAAAAGAATGAACTTTCTGTCATATAGATATTAACCATATGATGAAATATGACTACTTATGCTGACATACTGTTTAACTGTTTGTTATATCTTGCAACATTTTAGAAAGAAGTGAAATCTATTTGCTGTTTATATAACTTGACAGCTGTTTTCAGTTTTCAATGTAACAAGAAATTTTGGTATTCAAGGATTGGTTGTAAAGTGATTTAGTCAAGGGCAGATAATCAAATATTTTACATATAAAACTAATATATGGAAATTTTTAATAATTTTTAAGCCACTCATCAAAATCTGATAAAAACTCCAATATAAAAAAAAAACACTGGGGCTAGCAAAGTCAATGCAAAAGCTCAATTATTTTCTGCCAGACTCATAATATTAAGAATATAGAATTTACATTTCTCAAAGAATGCGAAACTTTCTTCATCAAAAAATTATTCTCTGCCTTTCATATTTTCAAAATGCTCTTATTTAGGCATTAATGTTTTAAAATAGAAATAATTGTACGGACAGGTATTTGTGGATTTGAAGTTTACTGTTCTTTTAAGGGTAATTTCTTTTTTAATGAAAGAAGAAAGCAGACAAAAATAAGAATAGCTGCACAATGGCCTGATTATCTTTCAAAGATGCTGCAAATATTCTTGGAACAATGGCAGCTGATCCAAGAGCAGAAATCAGGAAAATAGAGAATTCCTCAGAAATCACAGACATTATTAGCTCTTCTAAAGCAGATCACAAGACATAATCACTAGAATAGGCAAAAAGAAGGGTTGGGTAGATGTTGATGAGTTGGGCAGCAATGGAAAAATCTTTTAGAACTAAAACAAATTCAGGTTATCTTTTATAGCTTAATCTTTCATTCACCCATGATTTTTTCATTTTTTTTTTTTTCATTTTTTTTTTTTTAGATTGTTCTTCTTTCATTCTTTTGCAATATTTCTCTTCTCCTTTTTTCTTTTTAGTTAGCCTATTTATATCTTTTTTCCTTCTTTAGCTATATCTATTTACTGTTTCTTCTTTTTTTATTCAATTATTTCGTCTTTCATTCTTTTTCAATATTTCTTTTACTTTTTTTATCTTCTTTTTATTCTTTTTTCATTTTTATTTTTCTACAATGCTGATTGGATTTTTCTAGATGCATTTCTTTATTTTTTCATTTTGCCATTTTTTTCTTATTTTTTCTTTCGTTTTGTATCATTTGGCATCCAAATGATATCATTTCCATCCACCATTTTGTTTTTGAGTTTTTGCATTTGTTTGCTTTGTCAGTTACAATTTTTCTTCTCTCTTGCTTTCTCTTTATTTTTCTTCTTTTCTACCATTTCCCACTTTTCTTTCCTTTTCTACTTAATATCTCTTATCTTTTTTCTTTTTATCTCATATTCTATCTTCTCTTTCTTGCCTTTTTTTTATCTTGATTATTGATTTTAACTTTTTAGTTTTGGGAGTTTTTAAAATCTCTTTCTTATGTCAATGATATCTATATCTTTATTTTGCTAATTAAATCTATTCTTGATGGAAAATATATTTTTCGCTTTAAAACACATAAGCAGTCTACAGATAATTATATTTATGTTAAAAGCCTAATAAGCATCTTTTTATGAATATTCGAGAAACAATCAAACCATAAAAAAGAATATTTTAAAACTGAAGTGCAAATTAAACAATCATTCAACAAACATTTCTTTTTGACTTTTTATTGACAGTCCTTTAATTTCTTCTTTCTGAATTTATTTCTTTTTTTGTCCATAATTTTATCTTTTTTTTTCTATTCTTCTTTGTTTTTTATTTAATTCATATGTTTCTTATTACAATTTTTTTGTCAGGTTCATTTGACCTTTTAATTATTTTGTAATTTTTTATCTTCCTTCTTGAATCCCTACACAATTATTTCTTGTCACAAATCTATATTAATAATTTAGGTGAGCTTTTTGTCTTCATAGATAGTATGAATCTGTGGCATAATGGCTAATGTTTTGGACAGACTTTTCAAATCCTTTCAAACCATTTGAGAAAACTGAAAGGAAGAAAGAATGTAAGAATAAAATAAACTGGAATGAAAGAGAAATTGAAAAAGAAAGAAAGAAGTTTGATAGAGATAAACAAAATTTTTGTAAACAATTATTGAATCTAAGAGAAGATTCTAACATAAAAAGGATGTTGTTCTTTGCAAGGTTGGGGGGGGGAGATCTCTCTAGCAATAAACTATAATCAGCCATGTTATATCAAAATATGATAAATTGCACAGAATTTAAAATTCCAAACATCAAAAGAGAAGATTAATGAAATATTTACATTAAATTAAACATTACTAATTAGGTTTATAGGCAGCTCTTCAAACTGGATAAATAAAATAGTTATATAGCATTATTTTTTAGTTGGGGCTAATAATCTGAACAATAACGGAAATGTTTGTAACAGGTGTAAACTTTTAAATTATAAGACTGTAAAATCAGTTTAGTTTGGATTAGCTTATTTGCTTTAATGGTATATCAAACATTGTGGGTTATTTAATGCCAACATCATTTTTGTAAAAGAACAACAGTGATACTATTTGACCTATAGCTTGGAGGGTAGATAAAGGGTTCATACTTTTTCCAAAGGGTATTAGTACAAAAGTGAATGTATTAATGCAACTAAATTTCAAACTTACTTTCTTTGAGTCTGCTGTCCAGTATTTTAGCCATTATGCCATAGGAACTCTGCCAATCCAGACTTGATTTCTCACCCTGCAAAATTAGCTGTTATTTATATTCTAATATCTTTTTCCTTTCTTTGTTTGTCCATGTTTTTCATCCCTATTTCATGTGACTATTCGGTTTCTCAATGTTGTTCATCTCTTTCTGCTTTTCAGTTATTTGATTCTTTCATCAAATTTTTTTCTTAAATTTCTTAAACATCAGTCATTATTTTTTTATATGAATCCCCACCAAACACATACATTTTTTTTTTTTTTATCTTTATAGTTTATTTCTTTTTTACTTTATTGCTTTTTTTTTTCAGGGGTACAATTTCATCATTTAGATGGTTCTTTTATATTTGTTACACCATCTTAATTTTATCATCAACATCAATGGTCTTCTTTAATTCTTTCTTTTTCTTTGAATATTCAAAAATTCTCTGATTTTTTTTTCTCTCTTAGTTATTTCTTTTATTTATGTCCAAGCATAAGTCCCATCATAAATGATGGAATTATGTACGAATTGGCACTCGTGTTTGTCTATAGCTTTTGAGATTGTGGAATCAGACATCTAAAATCCTTTCCAACCACTTGAGTAAATTGGGAAAATAAAATAAATTGGAATGAAAGAGAAAATGAAAAAGAGAGAAAGAACAAAATGTGACTCAGAGAATAGAGTAGAATAAAATTTTAGAAATGTGTTGTTTGAAAGGAAAGAATAAGAAAGAATTTGAAATATGGAGAGAGAAAGAAGGAAGAGATATATTAAGTAATGTTTTTTTTACATTAAAATACTAAATGTATTTTACTTAATTAGTACCCATAAAAATTATTGATATATTTGGATTTCTTATATATTCAGTCTGTTACCATAACAGCATAATTTCTTATTTTTCTGTCATGAGATCCAGCTTTGTGATATATATATATATATATATATATATATATATATATATATATATATATATATATATCACCAGACACTGCTGGAGAGGCAGGGATGAGCTCATAAGTGATGTACTCCTATGGACCCCCACATATGGCCAGGCAAAAGCAGGATGACCAGCACGAACATACATTCAGCAGCTATGTGAGGATACGGGATGTATCCCTGAAGACCTGCCAGAGGCGATGAACAATAGGGAGAAGTGGCGAGAGATGGTCAGGGATATCCGTGCTAGCGGCACTACATGATGATGATGTGTATATATAGATATAGATATATATGTCTGTGTATTACATGATGATTTATATAGAAGTAAATTGGATGCAAATTAAGAAATAACAGAAAGAACACTTTAATTAGCATATAGTTATTTTTATTGATGAATAATGAACATCGGGGTGAATGTAAATATAGATTCTACACTATATATCAATATTTCTGTTTATATTTTTGTATCTATCATATGTGTGTGTCATAGCCTGTTCCCACCTCAGACTAGACTAATAATGGATCTTTCCATTAAAGAAAACTAGCTAAATATGAAAGAATGAAAAAAAATAAGGGAATCGAGAAAGTGAACTACTTTACTTGCACAAGAGGAAAAGAAATCTGTAAATAGCAATAGAAATCAACAACTATTTATTTTAGAATGTTCTTTATATAAAAGAAAGCAAAGAATGAAAGAATTAGTTCAGCAAACTGTTTTAAGATGATGCTATTTTTTTTAACTTATGTAAATTTACCAAATGTTTGAAGTATTCTTCTGTCAGATATCTGATTTCTGGTTGGGTAAAGCTTTTAACACATAGATAATATATCATGTCAGATAATAACATATTTAGATCAAATCAATCCCAAGTAAAGGCCTAGTAGTGATACAAGTAAAGTCTTCGACTGGAAGTAGGCATCAGGTTGTTTAAATAACAACTAACCTACAATTACTGAGATAAGCAACTTGTTCAATTATTAACTGATTAACAACAATACCTACTACTAAGAATCAATTATTTTTTCCTAAAATTTATCAATTGAAATTTGATATTAATGAATATAACTTATATGTAGAATATAATTGCTCAAAATGTGGGTAGTTGTTAAATGAAACAGTATGCCAAACAAGGGTAGACGCTAGTTATCACCTAAGATATTAGAATATCCCCCTTTTTATGTAAGAGGTTATGAACAGATTGGCCCAGAGAGGTATATTTGTCTCTGCCTCCCATCAGATAGGACTTGACACAAGGTTAAATGACCAAAAGGTCGGATTAGATTGCCCCAGAGAGGAGGAAATATTTAATGATGAATCTTTTTATTGTTTTAAAGATGGAGAGTTTTTGAAAGAAATTGATAAATAAATGTCAAAATTTCACTGGATACAGTGGAATTTTTCTGTTTTATGATGTTTTGTCAAATTAAAGGCTAACAGAATTTCTTAAATAAATATCTTTATTATTTTCTGAAGGGTTGCATTTCAATTTAGGATTATATTATCGAATCCATTTTTAATAATTCTTGTTTGTTTGAACTAGCACTTAATGTTTAAAACTGAATTAAAGTTCCAGTATGGAATGTAAATAAAGGCAAATAATGTGTGAACTTAAGATTTTGAGCAGGATAAAAATCATGTAATATTTCTTTTGAATATCATCAAAATTATTGTTTCTCTAAGTCTATATTTTTTTTTCCTGAAGTAATATTATGCTTCAATGATGAGTATTTTATAAAAAACTGAATATCTTTCTGATTAGTTATACTGGTAGATATTCCTGCTTTCTGATCAATAAGAAATAATGATTTGTTCCTAGTAATAGATATAGCAACTAATTAGTTAATTATTGGAAATCACTTTATCCTTTGCTAAAAACTTTTCATAATAATTGTTCGTTAGTAATAACTTAGGTCAGCCATCAAATAGTCTAGGCACATGACTTTCACTCATGGTGCATGTTTAAATAAAATCATATATACAAATCTGATATTTTTGACATTTGATACAATGTTAACTTGTAGAAATTAATTCAAAAACCCTAGCTGATTCAGTTACTTCTCTCTACCAAATACATAAAACATTAAACATTACTTATCGAATAATATATATATATATATATATATATATATATATATATATATATATATTATTAGATTAGTAATGTTTAAAATTTTATATACATATATATATATATATATATATAAATATATATATAAAACATTAAACATTACTAATCTAATAATATATATATATATATATATATATATATATATATATATATATATGAAACATTAAACATTACTAATCTAATAGTATATATATATATATATATATATATATATATATATATATATATATATATACTATTAGATTAGTAATCTTTAATGTTTCATATATATATGTATATATATATAATTAGATGAGTAATGTTTAATGTTTTATATATATATATATATATATATATATATATATATGAAACATTAAACATTATTAATCTAATAGTATATATATATATATATATATATATATATATATATATATATATATATATATATATTATTAGATTAGTAATGTTTAATCTTATATATATATATATATATATATATATATATATATATATATATAAAACATTAAACATTACTAATCTAATAATATATATATGTATTATTAGATTAGAAATGGTTTATGTTTTATATATATACATGCAAATATTAAACATTAGTAATCTAATAATATATATATATATATATATATATATATATATATATATATATATATATATATATATATTGTGGAGATGCCCGTGGTGTAATGGTTATCGTCATAGGAAATGGACACAGTGACGCAAGTGCAAATCCTGGATGAGATTGATTGCATTTCACATAGCACTAATACCCTTGGGAAAGGTATGAGACCAATAATTTTCCCTCCAGCTATGGGTAAATAGTAGGGCAACTGGGTTCTTTAGCCTTGGTGAGGCAACTAGTTTAGGAGAAAGAAAACTCTGAATTCAATCCTGTTAAACTCAGCTTAAAAATTGACCCTGTGTCATATCCTGCCCGAGCGGAGGGGTTGGTAAATATGTATATATATATATATATATATATATATATATATATATATTATGCACATATTCCCTTTAGTGGGGAAGTAATTGCCAATGGTCTGGGAGACCTGGGTTCAATCCAAGGTTGCGTCATACCAAAGACTTTAAAAATGATTCTTGATACCTCCTTGCTTAACACTCAGCAATATAAGGTACATGCCAAGGGTAAAGTTGAGCAATCCAAGGAAAGGAGTAGCAACCTCCCCTACACCAAGGTGTAGTATCTATTGAAAAGGGAGCCTTCTGGTCACCCTCGACTACAGTCGCCAACTTTACTTTACTTATGTATATATTCATAGAGTAAGATGGATGAAATATCTTTATCTTGATGATGAATAATGAGTATGGATAATGAAGCAAAATTCATGCAATCATGTATGCATTTTAAGGAATTTCTGCGATTTTAAATTGCTTTATTCTTTAAATTAGAACATTTTAATGATATTATTACACAGATGAAAAACTCACAATGATACGCCAATTTTCCTGGGTTATAATAATATACATATAAAATTCAGATCCTAAAATATAGATTGTTTCTTATTCTTAGTTGAAAGATCCTTTTTCATTTACTTCATTCCTTCTCCCTTACTCATTCTTCCTTTCCCCCATTCTTTCTCTTTTATTCTGTTTTCTTTTTCTTCAGTCTTTCTCTCTTAATCTTTCTTCTTTTTTTCATTTATTTTTTCCTTCTTTCTCTTTTACTCTTTCTTCCATATCTTTATTCTCTCTTGCTTATTCTTAATTCCTTTTCTTCATTCTTTCTTTTTTACTCTTCATTCTGTTTTTCCTTCTTTTTCTCTGATCCATTCTTCCTTTCCTCCGTTTTTTCACCCTTAATTTTTTTTCATTTATTTTTTTTCCTTCTTTCTCTTTTAATCTTTCTTCTTTTTTTCATTTATTATTTTCCTTCTTTCTCTCGTAATCTTTCCTCTTTTTTTCATTTATTTTTTTTCCTTCTTTCTCTTTTAATCTTTCTTCTTTTTTCATTTATTTTTTCCTTCTTTCTCTTTTAATCTTTCTTCTTTTTTCATTTATTTTTTCCTTCTTTCTCTTTTAATCTTTCTTCTTTTTTCATTTATTTTTTCCTTCTTTCTCTTTTAATCTTTCTTCTTTTTTTCATTTATTTTTTTCCTTCTTTCTCTTTTACTCTTTCTTCTTTTTTTCATTTATTATTTTCCTTCTTTCTCTCAATCTTTCCTCTTTTTTTCATTTATTTTTTTCCTTCTTTCTCTTTTAATCTTTCTTCTTTTTTCATTTATTTTTTCCTTCTTTCTCTTTTAATCTTTCTTCTTTTTTCATTTATTTTTTCCTTCTTTCTCTTTTAATCTTTCTTCTTTTTTCATTTATTTTTTCCTCCTTTCTCTTTTACTCTTTCTTCCATATCTTTATTCTCTCTTGCTTATTCTTAATTCCTTTTCTTCATTCTTTCTTTTTTACTCTTCATTCTGTTTTTCCTTCTTTTTCTCTGACCCATTCTTCTGTTCCTCTGTTTTTTCACCCTCAATCTTTTTTTTTCTTTTTCTTCATCATTTCTCTAATAACCTTTTCATTCTTCTTTATTTACTCTCTTACTCTATCCTCTTCTTTCCTCTTCATTTTATTATTTTCTCACCCATTTCTTTCTTTCTTCTCTTTGAGTCTTTTGTCTTTTTCCTTTTCTTTTATTCTTTCATTTTTTCTTTTCTTTTTTATCTTATCTATTATTTATCAATGCATTCATTTCTTTTTTCCCTCCTATTTTTTTTTTTACTTTCTCTTTATTTATTCATTTATTTTTTTGATTTTGAATCTAAGAGCCATCCCATTTTCATTTTGAAAACATAAAATGAACGGAAACTTGCAGACACATTCAGCAGCAGTATAGATTTTTGAAAGTCAAACAAACAAAAGGCAAAAATAACATTTTCACTTGAAACAATCTATTTGACATGTTGCTTAGGTCAGACAGGAATCTGGAGCAAATACTCAAACAATCCACAAAAATGAAATTGATAAAAAACAAACTATCAACTACAGTTTTAAGATTTCTTTTGTATTTTATATTTTAATTCTTAAACCAACAAAAAGGTAAAGAATGGAAACACAATAGCTTTAGTTTCTTGCATGTCAGCCATGTTTGGCCGCTATAGCTCACTACAGAAAGTTGCATAGGTGCAAGCTGAGAAACACCGTTTCAGAATCACAGTTCAAGTTTGCTACATGACTACCATTATAGTTGGTACTACTGTTGTAGTTGCTGGTAGAATTTAAACATTATGGCAACTTTCCAGTCGTTTTTATTTGTTTTTTTTTTCATTCTGTTTTGGAGAAATATTTTTCATGATTCAATGTCATAATCTCAACTTTTATTTGGTACCAATATATGAAGGCATTCATCATGTTGTGAAAGAAAATTTAGAGATGGCAATTGGATTTTATTTGCACATAAATATTTTCTTAACTATCTAAGTCTGTTTATATCTGAGTTTTTTAATATCTCTATGTATCCACCTGTTTATATTAGTCTGTTTATATCCATATAAGTCAATTCATATCTAAATCTGTTCATATCTACCATGAATTTGTTCATATATATCAATCTCCTACACCATAAATAAATGTGTTTACATAGATATCTATATATCATTATACATATATATAGATATCAATGTACACACAATGTACATATCATCATCCTCATCATTAAATTGTGTAGGCATGGAGTTACCTGACTCTCTCTCTTTCAATCTGTCCCTATCATCTATCATTCCTGACAGGTCTCCTTGACTGCATCCTGTGTCTGCACAGAGCTGATGTATGTCAGCCGTAGCTGCTCAGTCAACAATGGTGCATGCATGTGTAGGAGTCCCTAAGACGATATCATTCATGAGTTTGTCCTTAATCATCTGACAGTGCAGTACATGTCTCATTCATCTTACTTGGATGGTTTGTGAGATGGGAGATACAGAGCCATTTAATACTGCTGTTTTGTGGAGTGGTTTTTTCCAGGGTTTGTTGAAAATTGCACACAGCATTCTTTTATAGTGCTCATCTAGCTTTTTCCTTTTGTGTTTTGTAGGCATCTCTGTAGTGCAATCATATAGTGTATATATATATATATATATATATATATATATATATATATATATATATATATATATATATATATATATATATAAGTGTACTAAACAACTTTTAATGGATGGTTTAATAACAAATATATATTTGTAGAAATATATTTTTCAGTAGCCAAATATTTGAAAGTATCTAAGAGATTATCTATGTTCTTGGTATCTAGGTAAATGCATATTATTGTAATCATTTAAATTCATATTTGTAAATCTAGCAAATACATTATCTATATCAGTATGTATGTATACAATTGTTATATTAATTTTTTCTCTCAATCTATTTTTATATATATCTATATATATATATATATATATATACGTATATATATATATATATATATATATATATAACATTTTGTGTGTGTGTGTGTGTTTGTATATATATAAATATATATGTAAATATAGAAAAAAAGATTTCTATAATGATACATGCAAATATATATGACTACATATATCAGTGAGAGTGGGAAATATATCTCTCTTTCTCTTTCTCTCTCTCTCTATATATATTTATATATATATGTGTGTGTGTGTGTGTGTGTGTGTGTGTGTGTGTGTGTGTGTGTGTGTGTATGTGTGTGTGTGTGTGTGTGTGTGTGTGTGTGTGTGTCCTACTCTCATAGATATATCCAGTTGTATACATTTGTATATATCATTATAAAAATCTTTCCTTTTCCCAATATATATATATATATATATATATATAACATAATGTTCATTGCATGTGTTTGTGTACTTGAATGTTTTTGTTTTTTTTTGTTGAAATATTCACTACCCACAAAATATTTCAGCAGAACTAAGAAACATTATAACAAAAAGAACAAACCAGAGACAGCTGCCTTAATATTCTGTTCAAGATATTTAGAGAAAAAATTTGTCTTACTAAAAAGGAAAAGCAGACTACTGAATCTAGGCTTCAATAAAAGAGCAAGAAATTGGTTTTCTTCTTTCTAAACATTCTTATTTCAATCACTAATTGATGTCTTTACAACTTTTTCAGTTCTATATCTTTCCTAAATGTGACTTTTTTTCTGCTTGTCTTCATATCTTGATAAAGTTGTAGCAAAGCAAACAAGGCATTTCAGACTTTACACTTATTGTTGGAATAAAAAGTCCATTATAAAACCATGATTAGGTTTCAATCTTTTTATCTTCTCATCATATAAGTCAGTACATCGTCATGATGTTAGTATAACAATTAACTGAACAGCTGATTTAGTGGTATCTAATTGCTCCTCAAGCCAGAAATCCAATATATGATTGCTATCATATTTCATATTACTGTCCCCCAACTCTAGGTAAAACAATAGAGTTAGCTGGGATCTCTATGTTTGGCAGAAAACTAGTCTAATAGATGGGGGACTTCCAAACCAAGATCTAAACTCACAAAGTCATTCTAAAGATGTTTTCAACACTGTTCTGGTAACTTTGGAAATGACATTAATACCAAGCTGAATAAACTCTTGCCCTTTTTTTGAACAATACTAATGGTATGGATAGGGAAGATTTGCTGCATGGATAACTGCTGCTTGAGCATAAATCCAGATCCAGGTGCAAATCCATTGCTGTATGAGAGTAATAGATATCACTACATTTTACTGCATAAAACATCAACAAAATCACCTTTGTCCTATGCTCATATTACATTTGCATCCAAGTTTTACACACTAAAAGTAACAACTATTATGGAACAGAGGAGTAATAGATATCACTACATTTTACTGCATAAAACATCAACAAAATCACCTTTGTCCTATGCTCATATTACATTTGCATCCAAGTTTTACACACTAAAAGTAACAACTATTATGGAACAGAGGAGTAATAGATATCACTACATTTTACTGCATAAAACATCAACAAAATCACCTTTGTCCTATGCTCATATTACATTTGCATCCAAGTTTTACACACTAAAAGTAACAACTATTATGGAACAGAGGAGTAATAGATATCACTACATTTTACTGCATAAAACATCAACAAAATCACCTTTGTCCTATGCTCATATTACATTTGCATCCAAGTTTTACACACTAAAAGTAACAACTATTATGGAACAGAGGAGTAATAGATATAAAAATAAGCTATTTAATGCTGACAAATATATTGATTTAGAATATATTTGCCTTTTGATCAAAGTAAAATAAAAAATTGTAAAGAATTTATAAAATCATAAGTAATTCAATAGTTCTTAACATGAAATAAAACAAAAATTTTGAAGAAAACTATGAAATTTTATAATGAATTATGCATATGTAAGTTTAAGTGCTCAACAGACTCACATGAGTTTTATGTGTCAATGCTTAATGTGCTTTCCTAACACATTCAAATCTATAAAAATATATTTCAATTTCAGAATATGTCATGATTTTTGTACATTTTAATGAGTTAGACAGCTTACTTTCCTTTTGAAATTCTTCTCATTGTTATTTATAATTCTAGTTTGGTTTGGTTTCTTTGTTTAATGGCATATCAACCTTCGTGGGTTATTTCATGCCAAAGCCATTCTCATAGAAGAACAGTAGTGGTACTATTTAACCCATAGCTGGGAGGATAAGGGGGTTCATACCTTTCCTAAGGGTATTTGCCCGAAAGTGAACGTAATAGCGCGACTGGAGTACGAACTCGTGCACTACGATTCCGCAGTCCATCGCTGTAACCATTACACCAGGAGGACACCCCTATAATTCTAGCAAAAGATTGATTTACTTTTGTCAGATATCTTTACCATCTACAAATCTTATTTTTATCATCTTCACTCAGTATTTAATAAACCCATAGATCTATAAATCAAGTTTATTCTTTGAACATCATTATCACCTCTTCTTTATACACACACACACACACATATATAATTATATATATATATATATATATATATATATATATAAAGTAAAGTTGGCAACCATAGTTGAGAGTGACCCGAAGGCTCCCTTTTCAATAGCTACTACACCATGGTGTAGCAGAGGGTGCTACTCCTTTCCCTGGATTGCTCCACTTTACCCTTGATCCTTATCTTATCATGCTGAGTATTAAGCATGGTAGCATCAAGTACCATTTTTTGAATTGTTGGTATGACTTGACCTGGGATTGAACCCCGATCTCCCAGACCACTGGCGAACTCTACTCATTTAGCCAATGGACTGGTTATTTTTTCTTTTTTTTTTAAAAATATTTGGGATAGAAATATTTTAATATATAGACTATTAACTTGATTTACTACATAATACCAACATGCTTGGTTCGCAGAACTAATAATAATGACATAAGTTACAACCAAACGGGCAACATTGCCACACTAGACGGAGCCTCTCTGAAACTAGTAGACAAATTCACCTACCTAGGAAGTAGCGTCTCATCAACCGAAAAAGACATTGACACACGACTGACAAAGGCATGGACAGCTATCGATAGGCTCTCTATCATATGGAAGTCGGACCTAACTGATAAAATGAAACGCAGTTTCTTCCAGGCAGCGGTTGTGTCGATACTGCTATATGGATGCACCACTTGGACGCTAACGAAGCGGCTGGAGAGGAAACTAGACGGAAATTACACAAGAATGTTGAGAGCAGTATTAAACAAGTCCTGGCGACAACACCCCACGAGACTCCAACTATACGGACACTTGCCCCCCATCACGAAAACTATACAAGTCAGACGAACCAGACACGCGGGACACTGCTGGAGAAGCAAGGACAAGCTCATAAGCGATGTACTCCTGTGGACCCCCACATATGGATGTGCAAAAGTAGGACGACCAGCACGAACTTACATACAGCAACTATGTGAGGACACAGGATGTAACCCTGAAGACCTGCCGGAGGTGATGAATGATAGGGAGAAATGGCGAGAGAGGGTCAGGGATATCCGCGCTGGCGGCGCGACATGATGATGATGATGATATCAAAAAGTAAGAGAGTGATACTGCGAAAGATTTACTTATTTTTTAATATAAAATTTATAAACATCATTCTTAAAATATGTTATGCATCGAAAGAGGGTTTGTTTGAGTTTTATTACTGGAAGTTAAGAGTTAACTTCATATCCAGTGTTCTGATTAATATGATTTTTAAATTTACTGGGACTTCAGGATCAAAGCCAAGGTCTTTAAAGACTCACTGCTATCAATAAAGTGTATTATAGAGTTTGAATTTCCCTAAGATGCTTAGTGATTTAGACATAAAGGGTCTGAGAGAATGATATCCCAGATTTAAAATTGTTGCAGTGCTGGCTCTAGTAGGTGTGAATGGGTAGGTGGTATATGTTTAAGTAGCAGCATCCATGCCATTTCAGTTACCATCATGGTGGACATTATACATTTGTGATTTTTTTCCGAGCTCCTCATCTCACTATATAGTGACAGTCGATGACTGGCTTTCTCTTTAGATTTATCCCCTTTTGATTAATTTCTCTAAGGACACCTGAAGGCTCAAATCTTTCAATGTCGGCTGCAGAAAACTGACAAACCAAAATATAATCATGAAATTGCTACAATACCAGAGATAATAACTAGATGTGAGGTTTTAAATGTTTCGCCTGTGAGGACTGGCATTTGGACTATGCAATAAGAAAATAAAATGGCAAATATTGTTTTTTCTTATAGTAAAATGAAATAATTTGAGGTGGGGGATAAAAGGGTTCATACCCTTCTGAAAAGTTTACTCTGAAATTGAATGTAATAGCATGACTGGAATTCGAACTTGCTTACTATAAAGTCACAGCTCATTAGCCACAACACCAGAAGGTCCTCCACTTTACTTTATATTATGTATGTTGTTTATAAACTGGACATTGGCTTAGCGGTTAGAGTGTTTGCCAATGGTCCGGGAGACCTGGGTTCAATCACAGGTCGAGTCATACCAAAGACTCAAAAAATGTTACTTGATGCCTCCTTGCTTAACACTCAGCATTATAAGGTAAGGATCAAGGGTAAAGTGGAGCAATCCAGGGAAAGGAATAGCGCCCTCCCTTACACTTTGGTGTAGTAGCTATCGAAAAAGAGCCTTCGGGTCACCCTCGACTATGGTCGCCAACTTTTTTTTTATGTTGTTTATACAATGTTAAATCACTCTTTTGTTTAGCTCTTGTCAAGTGTATAATTTGAAAAATAAAAAAGGGAACATCTTTTTTTTCCATGCACAAAAAAAAGTGTCTGCAGAAAATGTTAACTAATATACAACAGGACCAATCCATTCTTGTGGCACAAAATGCACCAAGTACCCAGGGAATTCTAAATTATCATGAGGGAGTTCTCTTCCACTCATTTTGCTCAGCCAAGAAAAATCTTTATTCACTTTTCTTAGGATAAGTAAAAATAAACAAACCTCCATTGACCTTAACTTAGAGTCAAATCCCACAGAAAGAACTGATTCTTATTTGATCACTTAAGTTAAGCAGTGATCAAATAGAAAGAGAAAGTGGAATCATCAGTGTAATCAGTGTAACACTGTCTATAGGTTCTGGAGAACTGTTGCCCTTACTCATGCATATGCACATCAGTTTCCTTATTAAACTAACCATAGGTTGAATGCTAAACTTGAGGAAATGTTGTTAAATATTGGCGGAAAATAAATTTAAAGATTATGTTAACATTAAGAATCTAAAGAAGAACTTTAACTGTCTGAATAATATTTGATATAGTAATGATACTTCTCTAAACAATCAACAGATTACCACATTAACAATAGTCAACCAGAAAAAAAGAATCATTACTTAATTTTTATTATATATACAAGGTCTTAGAAAAAGTATGAAAACTAAATATTTAATTTTTTCAAATTTTAAAATTCAAGATTTTTATGAAGACTTAGTTGAGTAACTTATGTGATTAAGTGGTGATGTCTAGATTTTTTTACTTCTATTTTGATATTAGTGTCAAATTTAAATATTTGTAGATTTTTAGTTTTAGTGAAACACAGGGTTGTGTAAGTGCAGTATCTTTCATAAATACCTGGTCAAGCTCTGTGCAACTTTTTCTTTTTTCCTAAACTAAAAATACATTCCATGAGATTTGATTATGTGAGAAAATTGAAAAGAAATCTGATAATTTTCATATCAAAAGAAACGTTTTAGAGGTAATTTGAACAATGAAAAACTCACTTGAATATATATATGCTGAATGCCAAAGAAACCATTTTAAAATTATGTTCCATTCATTCTTTATCTCTGTCTTAGTAAATAAAACTTTAGTCTTGATCCTTTTTTTCAACAAATGTCATTAAATGAAATAGCATTAACTTGAAAATGATTTGACTTGTTATGTTTTTTTTAATGGAATGAGGATCAGTAGCTCCATTGAGGTCTGGTGAATGGCTGAGTAGATGAAGCATAATAAATGACATATTTTGTTTGTCTTGGCAGTTGAGGGTAAAGTAAATCATCAAATATTATCTATTTTTGAGATTTGCATACAACAGTTAATTTTATCTTTATATATGAATCTCTTTGTTGCCCCTACTGTTGGTATTCTTATTTATGTGGCTGTTTATCAAGTTTTTTTTAAAATATCTTTTAAAACTGAATCTCTTTTATCTGTGTGTTTGTAATGTTTCCACATCTCACCCTGTATCAATAAGTATTCATAAATCTTGATTAGTTTAGCATATGAACATTATTTTTCCATCTTTCAGTACAGAGTAGACCTAACCCAACCACTTGCTTCATACTATCAAGAATTATGCCATAAATATGGCATTTTATCTTTGTATATTTTCTGTTTTTCAATGCTCATAATTCAGTTCCTATCAATGTCCTTTTCTTAACTTCTTTTTTTTTTTTGTTGACTTGGCCACACTAATGCAGCCTTTTGACATCTGTGGTCATATTCCCTGTATATTATTATATATAATTTTCTCTTCATAGACAGATTTTCTTCTTTTTTCCCTCTAATTCTACTTTGTTCCGATATTTTTTCTTGAGTTCTTGTTTCTTGTACAGAAAGGAAAAACTCTAGTTTTTGGCAAATGTCCCTACTGTAACTTTTGACAGTCAAATATAAAAGGATTATGCACTCTTCATCTCTTACTATTGATTTGTCAGCTAGCTTATAATCTTTGCTTCTGCTGAATAGATCATTATGAACTTGCCATTTATATATGAAGCAATGCTTTCCTAAAAAAAGAAAAACTAGCTGAAGTATCCATCTACAATGGGTAAGAGATTAAACTTATGACAAATGACAAAAATCCCTTCAACTTATTTTTCTATTTTACAATCTTTGTTACAAATATATACTGACACAATTACAAATAGAAATTGTTGCTATAAAAGATAAATCCTCATAGAAAAAAGAGATTTACTAATTACATTTTTTATATAATGAAATTAATGTTTATCTGTAAAAAATTTTCCTAATTCTTTTAGCTATTTTCAATGCATTTTGGAAGGTGAAATTCCTCACCTTCTTTATCAAAGACCCTGGAAAACAACATGTATGAACATGTAGTATCTACAGGTTTGATTAGATTAAGCATCTTTACAAGATCTGTATCATATTTGTATTATCTGGTTATATGGATAGACTCATTCTTACATTCTTTTGTTTTTTGTCATATGGAGCAGAAAAGAACATTGAATCAAAGACTTACTTTAGTTTCTAGAGATTTTAAACAAGATAGCAGGTACTTAAACTATGATTAAGGATAATAGTATAAAATCTATATTCACTCTCCCCTCTCTCACTAATCATTATATTTCAAGGGAGATAATTATTACATGTTAATCATAGAATACTTCTCATTTATTCATTTGTAATTCATCATAATATAAATCTTATTAATAGGACAGGATTTTATATTAAGTTTAATAGTTATTGACGGTATCCTTTAATTGAAAAAAAAAATATTAGAATATCTTCAAAATGTCAGTTTGGTCAAATAGAAAATGTACTGTTTGGTCAAAAGGATTTTTTAATTGTATGTCCTTATTTTTTTGTATGATCGTAAGCCTAAATAGATTACCTTTTTTTTAATCTGTTTTCTTTTTTATTACTAAGTTGACAAATTACGAAAATAAAATATGTAACCCGCACATGCTGAAAACTAAAAATGTGGCCAAACTGTAGAAAAGATAACGTTTTTCATCAAAATGTTGTGACCAATACAAGCAGTTTGCACATGCTGCTTAAACAAAGGGAAATTTAGAAAGAAATTTATTTTCTCATTCATTCATTTCTTTATGTTCATTCTTACTTGTAGTTGTTACATTTGAAAAGAACAGAAATAAAGTTTCATATAAAATCTGAAAAAAAGAATATTCTTTCTTAAAATGAAATTAGTTACCATGTCCAAAAAAAAAAAGACAATCCCCAAAAACCAGACAGTCAAAATTCAAGACCAAAGAAACCATAGAAAATCATATTTTAGAGTCAGATCCTTCCTCCCACTGAGACTGAGGTGTTGAATATAGAATTTCTTTTTTATATTGGCAGTAGTTCATTGATTTTTGAAAAATCTACTAATTTTTACTGAAACTAACGAAATCATAGAACCTTTTCATAAATTACATTCAGATGTTTTACCATTTTTTTTGGAATTTTTCTTTTCTAAGCTGTAAAAAAAATCTGATGTAAATGATTTTTTTTTTCAATTTGAAAATAAAAATTAAACTAAAAAATAATTCCTGTTCTAACATTCCACATTTCTGCAAGAATCAGGTAAAATTTCTTGTAATATTCTAAGTTCAATAGTATGAACATACTAATATGAATATTTTAGTCACAAAATATTGACAGTGAAATATTCCGCTGTCCTATAGCCCCACCCCACCCGATTATGTCTCCCCAACCACTTAATGCATGAAAAATGGAATTAGAACTATCTGTCCTTCATCAGCCAGGCAATTAACTAACTGTCAAAAAACCCAGACCTCCTAGTAACAAGTCTTTCTTCTCTTATCTCATCAGGATTCAAAGGATTCTTTACTGAATTTGGCACCAGAAATATTTCACTATTCACTATGCAAATATTAGTCTCACAAAGAATTAATAGTTCTTTAAAATTTGATCATCAAATAAGTTGGTCCAATTTGGAAGTCATTAGATTGTATTATTTACCAAATTGAAAGTTTTCTCTTTTATCATATGGCTTCACCTATCATTGTATTTAGTTATAAAGCATGAATAAGACTAGTTATAAGCAGGATAACCTAAAGGTATGGTAGATAAAATTGCTTTCATTGTACTCATCTATGCTAACTTACATTCTGTCTTGGACTATTGTTTTGTTGCTACAACTCCTTATGGAGCCTAGCCATAAGTATTTAATATAATAAGAACTCTTATACTATTGTCCAATATCTTCAGTTAATTCCAAGTTCCTTAGGCATTAAGTATTTTGGAAAATATCTACATGAAAAGGAATCTGCAGGTTGTGTAACAATTATTGGTGTGGAAAATAGAAGATGCAAGCTAAGTTCAAAAGGTTTATTGGGTTTGCTCCATGTTGATGTCTCTGGAAGTCAATTATGTGCAAGTTAAAAATACGAGGATTATTAAATAAGTTTCCAGACTTTTTTTGGATGAGCACTTTTATTGATAGTACACATATGAAACTCTAATTCTCTTGGAAGTAATCTCCTCCAGCTGCAATGCACTTGTTGTACCGTTCCAACAACTTCTGGAAGGCCCCATGGAAGTCCTCTTGTGTGACCATGTCAATGACCTTCATCACAGCCTCTTTCATCTCCTCAATTGTCTCATAACGGCAGCCTCTGAGGTTAGGGAATAACCAAAAGTCACAGGAAGCAAGGTCTGCACTATAGGGAGGCTGAGGAAGTGTCTTGATGCCCATCTTGGTCAAATAGTCTGTGAAAAGGATGGAGTTGTGGACTGGTAGATTGTCCTGGTGGAAATGCCACTGACCCGCTTTGAAGAGTGCTTGCCTCTTCCGACGGAATCTCTTCCTGAACTTCCTTAAAACCTCAACATAGTAACCCTAACCCCATGCCTAACCCTTAGGCCAATCAACTCTGGTGTATTGACTTCCTTACTCCTCCCACACAACTCATCATCCATCACAGACCCCTTGCCTTCCTTGAATCTCTTATGCAACTCAAAAACTGATGCACAATTCATGCAAGATGCTTCAAAAGCAGTCTGAAGCATTCCATTTCGTTTCTGTGGGATCTTTTCCAAGTTTAAAACAGAATTTTATTGCATATTGTTCTTCTAAAGTGTCCTCACATCCAGATGGCATTTTTGAAATTCACCAGCTGTGACAATCAGGCTTTAGTAGGGTGTATTCCAATTGCTACTGTAGCTGTTCATTTAAACCTGAAATCATAAAAATTGGTCAGTCATCTCATAAGTTGTATAGCAGTTACATACTGAATTTTCAAGAGTCTACAACAATTTTAAATGCCTGTACCAAAAAAGTCTGGAAACTCATTGAAAACACCACGTAATATATTTATGGATAAAAGGATCTGTAAAAATGGCAATATTAAGAGATTTTTATGTGAGGATATATACAGATAAGGATCTCTTCACATTCTTTTTATTTTTTATCTTGTGAAGTTATAGAAAACTCTGAGTCAAAGTCTTACTTTTGTTTCTTCAGGGTTTAACTAGGTAGGTATTTAGAAAAATATCTTATAATAGCTATGTAATGAATCAGTCAATTTGTATATTTTCACTGTAATAACTCTATAAATACTTGTTCTTATGGAGAAAAAATGAGGTCAAATATATCTATATTATATGAATGGATGCACTACATGGATGCTAACTAAACGGCTGGAGAAGAAACTCGACGGCAATTAAACAAGAATGTTGAGAGCAATATTGAACAAGTCCTGGCGACAACAACCCACAAGACACCAACTATACGGACACTTGCCTCCCATCACGAAAACTATCCAAATTAGATGACCCAGACACGCAGGACACTGCTGGAGAAGCAAGGATGAGCTCATAAGCGATGTACTCCTATGGACCCCCACACATGGCCAAGCAAAAGCGGGACGACCAGCTCGAACTTACATACAGCAGCTATGTGAGGACACAGGATGTAATCCTGAAGACCTGATGGAGGTGATGAATAATAGGGAGAAGTGGTCAGGAATATCCGTGCCGGCAGCATGACATGATGATGATGATGAGGATATGGATCTGATCTTTATGTGTACATAACTATAATACATCAACAAAAAAAATTAATTGGTAATTGTTGAGTACTTCTACTTATTAATTTATTTATAATTATAATATAAATTTTATAAATAGAATTTGAAATTAATGACCAGTGAAAGTGTCTTTTCATATAGAAAAAGATAATATTAATATGACATCAAAATTTCTGTACAATAAACATTACAAAGTTTTCAATAAAATCAAAAGAATTTCAAGATTTTATATATCTATGATTTGGGTGTGGGAGTTAGAGCTGTTTTTTAAGTGATTAAATTATTTTCTACTGCCTGCTTTTTCTCTCATAATTACTATTTTAACTGACTATAACCTAATGATTTTATTTACAACCTTAATTTTAATTCACTTGAAAAATATTTGGTTTATATATTATTTAGCTACAGTTAAGATAACTGGGTTTATTTACTGATAAATATTAACCGTAATGCTGTATTTCTTATAAATATTCTAATAAAAACTGAATTTTCTTCTTAGCTAAGCATAGTAAAGTAAAGTTGGCAACTGTAGTCGAGGGCGACCCTTTTCAATAGCTACTACACCAAGGTGTAGGGGAGGGCAGTACTCCTTTTCCTTGATTGCTCAACATTACCCTTGATACGTGCCTTATATTGCTGAGTGTTAAGTATCAAGTACCATTTTTAAAGTCTTTGGTATGTCTCAACCTGGGATTGAACCCCGGTCTTCCAGACCATTATTTTATTATTAATATTGGAACAATATAAAATCAAAAGAATATCATTAAGCATTTTTAATAATCAAACTATACAGCACTGAAATGTGCAGGCCAAAGACAAAATTGCAACATCTCTGTGACCAAGATTGAAATTGCATAAATATATATAAGGGGCGTTCTTAATTTTTGGGGTTTGTAGATTTTTCTTTCAATTCACAAGATTATCATATTTTTTCCTGAGAAATAACAATAACAGGTTCAGTATATTAAGTTATATAGATAGATTGATCAACAGATATAAAAAGATAGGCAGATGAAGATGTGACAGAGAGGCAACAATACACACACACACATATATATATATATATATATATATATTGGCAGAAAATCTAAAGACACATTATTACAATAGAAATATATAATGAGAAATGCAAACAGTTGTTCATAAAGGCAGAAATACTGAGATTTAAAGATAAACAGAAATATATATAGAGAGAACATTCTTGTCTTTTAATATTGTAGTGTGAAGAGGACAGTTCTACCATTTTTGCTCTTATTGTAGCAGTTCTAATCCTGTGAGTGTTGCAGGATTGAGTCACCTTTGTTTACACCAGTTCACAGAACAAAAGTTCTTGATGACCTTAGTGGATGGTTAGTTGTTGGGATTTAGAGATAATCTCTTCCGAGTTTGTTCCTCTTAATCTTTAGTTGCCTGACAGACAGAGATTACTCTCCAGTGTTCTGTTTCTTGGTTCTTGGTTTGGATGAATATTTAAGGTTCATTTCAATCAACAGGAACTGTGATTTCACGGAAGAAACATAATCTATAAGACAATGCATCATTCTAAGGCAGTGTTCATCTGTCTGTCTTACCCATGCATTAAAAGGCAATATCTAGAGGTCACTGCTCGCAAATGTCACTTCTTTTAAACAATGTACTTATTATGGCTTAAACTCATGTTTTGAAAGGTAACCAGCCAAGGTTGGCCTACACAACAAGCAGCATAAGCAATCTCCCATAGTACCATGTACTTTGATGCTGCATCTATTATGTGACTAAGACAGTGGAACTTTTCAAATACAAATCTTAACATGTGAAAACAATATATAAACTGAATAAAAGCAGTAAAAATGATAAAATTCCTTTACATGAAGTCAGAGTGCTCACAATAGGGTAAAGTTAAATAGGGTGAAGTAGAGTCACAAGGGATTTTGAATTACCCCAAGTGTGTCACCTGTGGTTTCAATAACAAGGAAAGGAAGGTTTACAAAACCATGAATATAGCCATCTAAGGCAGTTGTAAACAAAGTATCTTTGTAGGAAAAGGAAGAGAAAGAAAAATTACAAAAAAGGTGAATAAGAATAGAGTAAGGGGAGGAGTAATTCAACTATTAACCTAAAAAAAAAACAACAACTATATTTCAGCGACAAAAACTTTTATCTCATTACAAAGAATTTATTTTGAAGGAAATAGATCTAATACACATTTCCACTGACATTGCGCAAATTTCAGAGTGTATAGTAGAACTAAAAACACAACATTTGATTTAAAACGAAAAAATAAATAAAATAAAAGGATTGAATTGTAATGAATTTACAGAAACAAAGAAAAGTTGTACAATACAAAAACAATTTTTTTAGAGAAATACCAACATGGTGTCTGAATTTAATTTTTTTCTTTTTTCTTTCTTTTGTTTCAAATTTCTGACATTTGGTTTTCACAGGCAGGGAATAATTTTCTTCACTCTTCCAGTTAGATGTATCCTTTTCTCTGTGGCTTCTAGACAATTCTGAAGGATGGTGCTCTGAAAAATTTAACGTTTTTTGTTAAATTTCTTCTACAGTCCTTTCTTCTGGTGAAAATGTCTCCCAAGGCTTATTCACATTTAGTTGGGATAACTATTTTCCATTTCTTTTAGAAAGAAAACACTTCTAAGCTTCCTTTCTACTGCAGAAACCATTTAACTCACTTAGTTAATTGTAAATTTTTTACACCGTTCTTGGTATACCAGTGGAGTCCGTGAAAAAGGTAGACCTTGCTTTCAACTTTTCACTAACTAACTCTGGAGCCTGTGAAAAAGTAGACATTGCCTTCAACCCTTTTCTGACTGACTGACTGACTAACAAACTGACGAAAAATCTTGCCCAGTTATTTAAACAGTCACAAAGAGACTGTAACATTTTAAATAAACCAATGACTTTCAAGCTATTTTTAACTGCCAATTTGCAAATTCCAAAAAGGGAATTCCTGGACCATATTTACCTTTTGTTTTCCATTTGATGTGTTTCCACTTTAACTACACAACCTATCTCTCCTTCTAAGCATCATTTGTGTTTTGATTCAGTATCTGCGCTGTAGGTTTAATGTTTATTTTTCTCACTAAAATATTGATAAAATACAATATTGTCAAGGGTGCTGAATTTCAAAATACCTACACTTTAGCCAGAAGACTAACTTTATATGCCATTGCTAATATTTTCATTTCAAGCTGGCTGACCCATGTATTCAGCCTTGTGTCAAATATTCATCTGATATATACCTATTGTGGATGGGACCTTGATTGTTACCAGCTAGGTCATGATAGTTACAATTAACCAGGCCCAAAGCTTCAAGAGAAAGTTCTTGGACTATTTTCACTTTTATCAAATATTTTGTTGTTGTTTACTGACCTTTTGGAGGAAAAGCCATAGCCTCAGAAGAGACTATAAAGTCTGGTATTGCTCATAAAGAGAAGAGAAGCAGGTTTATGAAATAAAAATAATAAAGAACCATAATGAAAAATAAAGCAATTGAAAGAACCCACACAGCTTAGGTTCTAATTACTTTCTCAGACAACAGCTCTGTGCTGATACAGGATGTAGCCTTGAAGACCTACTGGAAGCAATGGAAGACAGAGAAGGGTGCTGGGGAAGGGGTCAGGGAGATCCGTGCTAATAGCGCAACATGATGATGATGACTGTTCAAAATATGTAAAATTGAAAATATCTTATAAAATCGCTTTCATATAAAATTGCTAGAATTTTAAACCCTATAAAGATAAGGAATAATAAAACATTGATTTTAAAATAAATATCTGAATAGTTTTTCTACAAATTAATACAGTATGTATGAAAGAATTATAACTTTTGACTAGTATTTGCTTTAATCTTATCACGACTCATTTAAGTTATTTTGATGACAGCAAGGAAGAGGATGCATTGAAGGTATATAGTATAAGATAAACTGTTGGTGAGACTTGAACTCGCATCTCCTTTTGCCTAAGTAAACCTTGTTATCCATACCAGCTGTATTACCAATTGTTATGGAGTAGGTCTAAATCACACCTATAAATCTATTTGATAACATCATTTCCAATCTTACTGTTGTGGGAATTTTTCTCTTACTTAACAGCAAGGCTTAAAATATGCTGACTACATCCTTTGAATGGCTTAAAATATGCTGACTACATCCTTTGCAGAGGGATAAGATCTCCACCTCCCAAAGGGCTGCTGAATTTAACATCATATGAGAACTTTTGATGTTTTTTTTTCTGTAAATTAGACAACACTGGATAACCTTGCTTATCAAGTAGATCTACAATAAAGATAGTGATGATTCTATAAATCAACTGAGGTGTGACATGATGCACAGCAATTCATTTCTGTTTGTGTGGGCACCACTCAAACGATCTGTTTATCTGTTTTGGCGCGAAACCCCTGAGGGCGAGATCTTCCCCGATACCGGAAGTGGAGACGGGAAGGAAGGTCCGAGAGAAGACAGAGGGAGCAGTTGACAAAGCAGGGCAGAAGAGAACAGTCGGCTTGAGATAGCAGTCCAGGGAAGGACACAGTTGACAGAAGGAGGCAGTGAGAAGATGGAAGGAGGGCAGAGAAGAGAGTCAAAAGAAGTCAGAAAGACGACTGCTAAGACCTGTTGACCAACAGAGGCCGGATTAACCAATGTGAGAAGATGTCAGCATTTTTAGTGGCTTTGTAGAAGTTTCGTGCAAAATACACGCCTGCGATAGTCTACAAATGCACGGAGAGCTGCACAGTGTCACATAAACTTCCCCCTTCTTGCGCTTGGAGCTGACCCAAGTCCGTGTTTGTTCATTTGTTCTTTTCTTCCACCCTCTCGGTTGTGTTTTGCGTATCTCTAAAGAAATGTGTGGTACCCCTGGTCGGAAACCACTAGACGAATCACTAGCCATGAGTAGTTTGGTTTAAAGAAGCTGATATAGTGCGGGTCGCTCGGCCGGAGGGGTGTTATCACAGAGGAATATCAGTATGACTGAAACTTGAATTTCATGAATGTCAAAAAATATTCTTGATTCCTTTTTAGAGACAGGCTATTTTCTGAATTTTTTTAATGAATTTTGAAACGGTAAAATATTTCAAGCAAGATTTATATAATTATCGAAATTTTAATTCATTTGACTAAATACCATTCATTCTGATTTATTAGAAAATAGATTTCTTTATTCCTTCCGGCAATTTTTAAAGATATATTTTATGTGAAGTATCAACTTTAAAATCACACATTGAAAAGTCCACATCATTCTCAGCATTTCTGGTTAAGATCTGGCACTCTGAGATTTCTTTTTTTTTTACTTAGTTATTTTGTATTTCTCTCTTTAACTTCCATTTTACACTTATTACTGTCAATGTCTTATAAGATTAGTATGCTCTAATCATTCATCTATGATAAAAACTTGAAAATTTGATCTCAGTAAACCAAAACTTTACTTCTTTCATTTGACTTAGTAATAAGTCTTAAATCATAGTAATGTTCATAAAAAGTAATGTATTTTCAAAAAAATAACACATCTCTCTATAAGTCCCGGACTTAACTAATAAAACAACAACCTTTGGGCAAAATTCAACTTTATTCATCAACATAGTATCCTTCTAGGGTGATACATTGATTCCAACGCTTCTTTAGCAATTCAATGCCTTTTTTGTTGAACGGTTTGTCTTTGGTCTCAAAATACGCCTCAGTTTTCAATATCATTTCTTCATTGGAGCCAAATCTCTTTTCCTAGAGCATTCATTTGTGGTCTGCAAATGGCCAGTAGTCATTGGGGGCTAGATCTGGAGAATAGAGTGGGTGCTGAAGTAATTCGAAGAGCAATTCATGTAGTTTTGTTGTCGTTGCGATCCACTTGTGACACGGTGCATTCTTGGTGAAAGAGCACTTTTTCTCCTTTATTTTTGGTCGTTTTTTGGCAATTTATTCCTTCAAACGCACCAATAATGCTATACAATATTGGCTATTGATGGTTCTTCCTTTCTCAAGGTAATCGATGAATAAAATACGTTGTGCATCCCAAAATACGAAGGCCAAAACCTTTCCTGCTGATGTTTGTCTTTGGTCGCTTTGGATGGCTTTCACTAGCTGCTGTCTTCTCAGCTGACCGCCGATTTCACTCTGGAGTGCAGTGGGGGATCCATGTTTCATCCACTGTCACATATTTACGCAAAAACTCTTTTGTTGCATTGAAACATTTGCAAACAATGCTCTGAATCGTCAACGACACACTATTGTTTTTGCTCAACTGTGAACAAATGCGGCACCAACTTTGAACACAACTTTCTCATTGACAAATGTTAATGCAAAATGGTGATTACACTGTCTTCTGATATCTTCAACTCCCCTGGTATCTTACGCAACTTCAATTTACGATTAGCCAAAAAGGTTTGTGGGTTTTTTTTTTGTTTTTTTTTTCCCATGACAACTGCCGCATTTGGGCGACCTGAGCGTTCAGCATCATTTATATCTGTACGACCACGTTTAAAGTCAGCATACCACCTCTTAACCATTGTTTCTGATGGAGCAGAGTCTAAATAACACTTATCAAGCTATTGCTTTGGTTGAACAGTATTTTTCCCCATCAGAAAGCAATACTTTATTAACACACGAAATTCAGATTTTTCCATTGTTTTGAAAATTTGCAACTATAGCTACACTTAAATAACTGTAATTTGTAAACTAATAATCCGATTGGACTCAAATTTCGACACGTGCCATTTGAAGGTTAGTACTTTATAGAAATCATATGGGTTTTTTATTAGTGCTGCCATCTCTATATCAGTCCCGGGACTTATAGAGTGATGTGTTACATTATTTTTTCACTCACATCTTCCAATAATTCACTAGATGTAATTTTTGTCTGTCTAACATTGCATAATCTAAAAACAGCTTGAACCATAGCCACAAAAATTTCTGTGATTACTAATGTGACCACAGAGGGAATTATCAGCATATTAGTTTTTGAAAGTTCTAAAATGTTTTTTAGTGAAAATTTCAATTTACACTGTAAGTATAATTTAAAACTTGATCCTTACTTTTTATCTTTTTAGCTAAACCAAATCTTTAATCTTTTTATTTAACTATATAAAGTTGATATCTTATAGAATATGTCCTAGGCAAAAATTAGTTATGACCCTTTTTTCTTATGACTCTTTTTGGTCACTGGAATGTTTTTCCACTAAAATTTTTATTGTATTTACATTTGTAATATCAGCAATGGCACCAGGAGAATCAATAAATGTTAATCTCTAGTTGATGTTTATTCACTTATTAATTCTTTGACTTTAACAACATATTTTATATAAAAAGAGGTTGGTCTTCATTTGTCTTTGAAATAAGTCATTTTTATGTTTCTTGGTGCCAAGGCATGTAACTAGATTCTTACTTCATCCTTTGAGCTTTTTACAACTTTAACTCACAAAGTTCACCAAAAGAAAGCAAGCCCAAAAGAGATTTAAATTTTCCTCCAGAGAACAGACATCCTTGTTTACAGATGTTCTCCCATTAAAAGAAGAGCTAAGAATCTGATGAAGTCTTCCTACGTCAGGCTTAATGTATATACAGCATTCAGCTCGAAACATCAATGGTTATTTTGATCAGGCTATGGTGCCAAGTAAAACAACACTCTGCTTGAAATGTCAGGTGTTCAGGTTTCCAAGAGTTAAAATATATACATTATTTTGATAAACTATTCAATGTGACAGGTTTTTTAAAATTTTGAAACACTGAACTTTAAATGCTGAAATTCTTCATTCATATGAAAATTTATGTTTTCATGATTTGAGTCATTTAGAAAAAAAAATTGAATCTTTAGGGTTGAGGGAAGAACAGAAATAAGAAATGTATCCTAAAAATCATATTTTAGTTCAGATAGCAGCCAGTATTTTTTTAATTCTTTTTTTTAATATAATCAAGTGAAAGTTATTTATTTTTATTTTTTATGCATTTAGAGAAATGTTTGGATTATTCATATCTAAATTAAATTAAAACAGAAATGCCAGTTTTTTTGTTTATTTATTTTATTGTTTGTTTTTGGTTTTGGTTTTTTCCCCCTTTAAGTTAACAAATTGGGTTTAAATGTCAATTGGGAAATCAAAAATTGTTAAGAGTAAATTTGAAATATTGAAATATACAATTTTTTGTTCTTTAATATATTATGTAAAGTTTGAATAAAGATAAAAATTCAGAAGTAAAATGTCTGAAATTGCAGCAGTTTACAAACATAAAATCAGAATATTAAAAAGTCAAATCTAGAAATCAGAAAAAGTAAATAAATACATGAAATGAATGACGAGATAAAGAGAAATACATGGAATTGGAAAGAAGAGAGAAATGACTTAAAGAAGGAACAAAGATAAATGGAAAAGAAAAAATAAGAAATCAGAAAAGAAAGAATAATAAAGAAATCTGAAGAATAATATAACTCTTTAAAGATTAAAAAAAAAGCAACAAAAGAGAAGTGAATTTGAATTACTGAAGGGAAGGAAAAAATAAAAAAATAAATTGTCGATAGAAAAGGTGAAAGAAGGAAAATTTTCTTTAAAAAAATAGAAATAAAATGATTGGTTAATGCAGAGGAAACAGAGAAATAAAGAAAGAAGGGAAATACTTAAAAAAGCTAACATGGAAGGCAAAAGAAATTTGAATTAATGTAAAAGGAAAAACTCAATACTAAAAATTATTTTGATATCTTTTTCTCTCTACATCTGTTACACCAAGCCACACACTCACACACAATAAATTATCTTATATTTTACTAACCTAGGCGCCATGATGCAGAAATTTTCTGACCTCTGCAATTTTCCATCATGCTTTGCAGTATGTTTATGATAAAATTCAGTAGGCAGAAATAACTGAATGGGCTTTGCATGATGACTGCAGCTCTTCTTCTTCTTCTTCTTCTTCTTCTTCTTCTTCTTCTTCTTCTTCTTATTATTATTATTATTATTATTTAAAATAGGCTATTGATTATATGGAAATCAGACCTAACCGATAAAATGAAACGCAGTTTCTTCCAGGCAGCGGTCGCATCGATACTGCTAGACGGATGCACAACATGGGCTCTAACAAAACGGCTGGAGAAGAAGCTAGACGGCAATTACACAAGAATGCTGCGAGCAATCTTGAACAAGTCCTGGCGGCAACACCCCACAAGACACCAACTGTACGGCCACCTGCCTCCTATCATGAAAACTATTCAAGTTAGATGAACCAGACATGCAGGACACTGCTGGAGAAGCAGGGATGAACTCATAAGTGATGTACTCTTATGGACCCCCACACATGGCCGCGCAAAAGCAGGAAGACCAGCACGAACTTACATTCAGCAACTATGTGAGGATACGGGATGCTGTCCAGAAGACCTGCCTGAGGCAATGAACAATAGGGAAAAGTGTCGAGAGAGGGTCAGGGATATCCGTGCTACCAGCACGACATGATGATGATGATGATTATATAAAATATTTTTATTCAAATGATAATAAATTTGTTTTTCAGACAATTTAGGATAACAAAGAATTTAAACTGCATGTCATTGTAAGAATGATCATTTGTATCATTCTTTCGATCAAAAGAAAAACTAGAAATTATAGTATTTACATTAAGACTTGTAAAGAGTTTGTTCTTTGTTGAGTATCAAATAGTTTGATGCACTGCTAACAAATTAGGTATGTGTAGTTATTGTCTGAAAATGAAGGTTTTAATGTAAGAAATTCTTCTGAGTAAAGATGGGACCTTATTGAAGCAATACAATATTCCCTGGGAAGCCTGGTTGCTGCAAGAAGTAACTTATCAGACAGAATCTGAATTTTCAGATTTCAAAAGGAAAGAAGATTGTTTTACAAAAATAATTATTGACATCTAATTAAACATTTTCAATAAGGTTTATAGGTTGTTCTACAAACTGGATATGAAAGATAATTATCAATCTATCCATGAAAATAATGTTTGTTAGTTGCTTGAGTTTTATGGCATATCAACCTTGGCAGATTATTTAAAGCTAAATCCATTGTTGTATAAATAAACAGTTCTATTTCAAATAATCCAGTTTAGCATGAGTACACAGTTAAATTGTCCTAAACATTTCTATTTCAAGGAATTCAGTTTAGTCAAACAGTTCAGTTTAGCATAAGTACGCAGTTTAAATGTAAAAACAGTTCTATTTCAAGCAATTCAGTTTAGCATTAGTATGTAGTTTATTTCTATTTGCCCCATTGATAGAATCCTATCAGGTACTACCACTCCGGGCCAGAGTGGACCTGGGAGCGATGGCAATGAAGGGGTACTCTGCATTCCCCAAAGCTCCAGTATTGTTGGAACCTCACCTTCAGATTGTTTAGTGTCATATTCAGGACACTTGTTGGAGAGGGGTCTTACCCTCCCTGCAGAGAAGCAGTCAGTGTATTCTACAGCCCCAGCTGACTAAGCAATGAAAATAACGATATCAACTTCATAAGAAAATACAAAAAATATAACAAGTAAATCTCTTTTCTTGTTTGTGCATTTCTCTTTAAGGGTTGCAGTTACTTTTTGTAAGCATTTGGAATAAATTTTTAATTAATAACAAAGATTGTAGAATAACCAGTCTCAAAACAATCTTTGATCTTTTATTTTTGTCCTATCATATACATATCTACCTAAAGTTTAAAACATATTTACTAAGTTTAACTGCATCTGATACCAGGCTAAAAATGTGAGGTACTCAAGAAACATTATATATCTTTTTGTAGTAATGATCAATGAAACTATATAAACAAACACACAACAATATAAAGAGCAAAAGTTTTAAAAGTAAATAAATGCCTTAAAAATCATCTTTGACTCAAAAAATAGTTAATTCACTAAGAATTAAAAAAAAAAATTATTTGGAAAATAAAGATCTACATTACCCAGAGGTAACTGGTTGTTTGGGTTTTATGGTAAATCAACCTTTGTTGCTTATTTAACGCCAAATCCATGTTTATGAAAATAGTTCTATTTCAAACAATTCAGTTGAGCATAAGTACGCAGTTTAAATGTGAAAAACATTTCTATTTCAAGCTATTTAGTTTAGTCAAGCAGTTCTACAGTTAAATGTCAAAACAATTTTATATTAAACAATTCACTTTAGTGTAAGTACAGTTTCAATGTCAAATAACAGTTCCATTTCAAATAATTCAGTTTAGCATGAGCATGCAGTTTAAATGAAAGTACAGTGTCAGTTTAGCATAAGCACGCAGTTTAAATGTAAGTTGTCAAAAACATTTCTATTTCAAGCTATTTAGTTTAGTCAAACAATTCAGTTTAGCCTAAGTATGCCATTAGTTCTATTTAACCCATAGATAGGGCCCTATCAGGTGCTACCACACCGGGCTAGAGTGAACCTGGGAGCAATGGCAATGAATGGGTACTCTGCATTCCCCAAAGCCCCAGCATTACTGGAACCTCACCATCTTATTGTTTAGTGTCATATCCAGGACACTCATTGGCGGGGGTCTTACCCCTCTGCAGAGGTACAATCAGCTTATTCTACAGCTCCAGCCAACTGGGCAACCCAGAGATAAGCTGTGAAAATCATTTACTTTAACCCCTCCCCTTCAAACTATAAGCTATTATGGTTTTCAAGCTGTTATATACAAACATGTGGTTGCAAGAAAAATAAGACTGACAAGAAGATTTAGTTTATTTTGTTTATTGAGTAAATAAAATAAACAAGCGAATGAAATATCAAGCCAGCTGATTGGCGTTTCTCTGGTCAGCGGCAAGCAGTTGCTTTGATTTGGTCTGATGGTGTTGTCTGCCCATGTGACCTCCACTTGCCCTATTTATATGTTCCAGACTTCAAACACCTGCTCCAGAAAATACTGTTAGTGGAAAAAACATGATTGGTTGAAAAATAGACCTTTTTTTATAACTGAGAATTTTCTGAGGATTTTGAATAGACTATGCATGGAGCCTATGTGCAGAAGCCATGATTTTCTCAGTTTGACACGGACCATTGTTGTGTCAACATCCGGTAGCTGTTATTTTCTTTTACAGTGTCAATGTCTGTCGTTCTGTGTTAGCAGTTAGGTGTGTGAAGAATTAAGTGGGGGAATCAGAAGAGATTTGACGTATTTTACTATAACAAAGCTGACAAAATATTTTTCAACCGATCAAATTATTGTTCAGACATTTTTGGAAGTTTTTTTTCCTGTATTAAGCTTATAACACCAATATTTTAAGAGCCTTATAGTCTTCATGAGGGATATGTTCAGTTCATTATCTGTTTTGATAGCTTATTGGCCGTATGGTTAGAGTGTTTGCCAATGGCCCGGGAGACCAGGGTTCAATCCCAGGTCGAGTCATACCAAAGACTCAAAAAATGGTACTTGATGCTACCTTGCTTAACACTCAGCATTATAAAGGTATGGGTTAAGGGTAAAGTGGAGCAATCCAGAGAAAGGAATAGTGCCCTGCCCTACATCTTGGTGTAGTAGCTATTGAAAAGGGAGCCTTCAGATCACCCTTGACTACGGTTGCCAACTTTACTTACTTATATTGTCATTAAAAGTGAGAATATTTTTTCACTTTAGTTTATTCAGTTTTCCATCACTTGGGTTCCCCCAAAAATTATTCTTGCGTATGAAAATGCTCATTTGAAAGAAAAATAAGTAGAAAGAAAATATGGAGTACCTAAAAAAAAGATGCAATTTTCAAATTTAACATTTACAATGCTTCAATGGCAAATAATTGCTTTACAAATTGATATATATCATAATTTTATATTTTACTTTTATGAAATATCTTCCACTGGGAATTTTATGATTTAATAGTTAAATAACAAACTGTC